>CM055268.1:11098197-11598197 GCA_029237695.1 Conchocele bisecta | reverse complement strand
ATTTGACACTCACTCTCTACCTGATTGTATGGATCCCCGCAGGTGACGTAGACTTCCTTTTTTATGAATTCGTTCCCACGAAATAACAATTCGTTCCCAAGGGAACGAATTGTAACTTCGTGGGGACGAATTGTTATATCGTGGGAACGAATTGCTAAATTGAGGGAATGAATTGTCATCTCCTGGGAACGAATTGTTAATTCGAGGGAACGAATTCTTATATCGTGGGAACGAATTGTTAATTCGAGGGAACGAATTGTTAAATTGAAGGAACGAATAATTAACAAAATATCAATGTCCCCTGCGGGACTCCGTATGATTGCGACTGTCATTTGCGTCAAAAACAGAGTAAGAGTTTCTCTATCATGCCACAAGTTCAATATTACTGGATGGATTACTGTACTATTCATGATATTTGCACACTTGATACATGTTGACATGTGTGACCAACTCATGCATCCATTAACATGAAATTCACCTATTTGACCTTTACAAGATGGCGAAACGTATGTAAGGAGTTGCTCCATAATGACATGACTTCAATATTACTTGATGGAGTACTTTAATAAGTGCACACTTGATACCTGTTAATATATCAGAAACACTCAGGCACTTAAAATTAACATAACATTGACATTTCTGGCATTGACATGTTTCTCAAACACTTATATAGTAGCCTTGTTCACATCAAAACGTTTGTAAGCGTTTCTCCATCATCACATAGCTTCAATATTGATAGATGGTTGTAGATGGTTTATACTATATATGGATGGTATTCGTACACTTGATACACGTGGACATATGTGAAGCACTCGTGCAATCATTGACATGAATTTGATGGCCTTCACGAGGTCGTCGAAACATTTACCCATTTTTGCGTCAAAATGTTGTAAGAGATTCTTCATTAAACCGTAACTTTCACATAACTTCACTTATTGTATTATTAATATTTTGAAATTTGATGCATATATATATGTAGACACATACAGTTGATCATAATAGCACGACCTTGCTCTCTTTGAAAATCACATACACAGTATGCCACGTATGCCACGGGACAAACCAATGTTTTACAACTATAATTCTAATTTACTATTACTTTAGCTGATGGTTCTTTACCTAACTTTGCCAAATTCACGGCCTTATCCCCGAATCTACAAACGTCAATGAGGAGTTCTTAGGCCTAATGCATACGCAAAACGTGACATTTAAGAATATTACTTTTCTTTTCACGAACGGTCTTGTAATTTCATACATGCAATCCGCTGATGGTCTTCTAGCACGTGATGATAAATACACGGCATTTCATCCTCGCTAATTCCAAAGTCAATGTCACATAATATGTGAATTCGAAACTACTAGCAAATTAATATGGGATATCAGGCATGAACATTATTTCTGTTTCCTATCATACAACTTGATAGTTCACACCGTCATACATTCGTCTTTGTGTTCTCTATGATCTATCATGTTGCTGCAAATCCATGACCATCCTTCCCGTAGAACATACAGTGGGGTCAGCATGTAAGTGCACACACGAACGAACACGACAGGTTGGTTCCAACCTGTCGTGTTCGTTCGTGAGTGCACTTACATGCTGACCCCACTGTCAATAGAGGATCCCAAACAAGGTTCCGTTTGATATGAGATTTATGAAACGAGTCGCGAACAATTTATGCACCGAGCCTCTGGCCTCTGGCGACGAGTTTCATAAATCTCATATAAAAGGGAAACGAGTTTGAGATTCTCTTTATCACATGACTTCAGCCTCCAAAGAGCAGAACACTTGGAGATATCCAATACATTTCAGTGAGCAGACGTCACCGACTATTTTCGCATCTAGTTAATTGAAAATCTCCACAGAGAAAACTAGTTTTAATCCTAGCAATATAATTATTATACATATGCCATATAACAGGTTCCAGTTTTTCTGTAAGCACTTCATATTATCAAACGGGAGCCCATTCTGACAATTGCATTAATTGTAATGCGTCACGGACGCTTCTAATGACGTATAAAACATGATAACGTCAATGTCAAAACATCATTGCTTTGTCGCGCCATTACGGGCGTCATTTGGAACGTCTCTATTTTATTCATTTGACACACCATTGGCGCATAATACGAATACGTAATTAGGGCGATGCGGTCAGCCAATCAAATAGGCCCCAGGTGTTATTACACGCGTGTCATAACACATTTATAAAATGGGTTAAAACACGGCAAAACAAGGATGTCATGTGATAATAGTGTTTTATTCTCAATGCAATATAGTTTGGATGGAATTTCATGTTATAAAACAATTATGACGGTAATATCTTTATTGCATTTCTTTAGACTAATGTATTTAAAGTTTGATTATTTTCGAAATGAACATTTAATTATTTGAAGAAAAAAGACATCGGCGAATGTTTGAGACAGGTGGAGGAAGCAGCGAACATGGAAATTAGATACACCGTCTACACAAGTCTAAAATACTAAATACGGAGATGGTGAATCAGATGCACGAGCTTTTTAATATGCTATCTTGGTATTATTAATTACAGACCGTGAACAAGTCATGACATGCAAATACTTGTCGTCACATACTCAAACATATTGGTGCGAAATATCGCTTTAGTTTATTGTGATTGCCACACTGGCCAATTCGCACCACTGTCTATGTCTATGACCGGTGTATGCTTGCCGTTGTATATGGTCTTCAATTGTTGCATTCGAGTTTACCTGGGCTCTTCAGTCTCCCTTGTGTACCTACACTGTACTAACTCTATTTTCTAATGCAACGATGATAAACCATACATTAAGTAAAGGAAACGTTTTAAACTTTTTCTTTAAATATACATTTCATTTTAAAGGCTTACTTAGTTATAAGCGGACTGATTTTCAGTCAGCTTCTAACTAAGGCAGTCTTTAAAATTTAGTATATTTCTGGTGTATAAAATCGTCTAACTTTAGAACATGAGGCAAGTCATCTATCAAACTCACAGTTGTTGTTCACATGTTTACTTCGTATAATCATAAACGGACTGGACTAGACCAATGTCATTGGGACGAACGAAAGACAGACAGTTTGATGAACGGCGCTTTATTTACACGTTTATATGGATGGATATTTTGGTATGCTCGACAGTCTGCCGGATGTCCCGCGGTTATGGTTTATGACTAGTAGCATATTTCACCAACATTACAAAGTATTCTTATCTTGCTAAGTACACTTTGAGCGAGACATATTCAATTTCAGGATACATTTAATAATTTTTATTATACTGAATTTATTACATTATCACATCCATTTTGGCTGTGATAATGTAATACATTCAGTATAATAATGCTGCATACTTTTAATCATCAAATACATGTATATGCCGTCTTAGTTCTATATGAAAAAAAGCATTTCGGGAAATATAAGTGATTACTCCCTCAAAGTATACTTAGCTAGATAAGTATGCCTAGCAATTTTGGTAAAATTTGCTCTACACTACCGGTGTGTTACTGCTTAATAATTCCAGCACAAAAATATTTACACAATTCCCTAACATTTGATTGGCCCGTAGCAAGTCTCTGTCCAAAATTTATATCCCAGTAAACTCCCATGCCGAACTACTTTCCGTAACCGTTAGGCGCAGTTTAAATAATTCTTAAGAAAACAGAAAATAAACACATTTTCTTGATGAATTTATTTCAAAAGCTGGAATTATAAGGAATGAATGGCATTTTTGTGGAATTTATCGGGGATATAAACTTGGAAAAGTCGCAGGAATACAGGACGATGCCTTCCGGACTTCGTCCAGTATTATACCCCGATAAATTCCACAAAAATGCCATTCATTCGTATACAAGTATTATCAAATTTAACTCTCGCACCGGTCGCACCAAGGTTTACGCACATGGATGGTCTAAGATATCGCAACTCCGTTTACCGTGACAATGATTTCATTTAAATAAGATGTGCATATGTGATATATGGTATAAAATGTTATACTTGCATACTGGCATTTTTTCGTATTACATGTATCTCCATTATAATGTAGTATCTTTGTATTGTATTCAATATCAATGTTTTAGAACATTCCGACAAATTCCAACAAATTCAGGCATATGTGAAAACTAGGTTTCATTTGAATTGATGGAAAGCGAAACATTCGATATCAATCAATTGAAAATAGCCTACAAAGCTGTGATAAGGAAGACAATGCCAATATAGTGCCATATACAACATGTATTCATGTGAGACATTTAGTGTGTAAAGTGTCGCTACAAAATGAAGTCCTCATAACCGTACGTATTAAATCATGTTCAGTCTGTAACCTATCGGAACTAACTGGAATGTCATAAGGTAAAATTTACTAGAATACTGCCGAAATTGTCTCAATGTATGCAACAGTTCTGGGTCAAGTTTCAAAGTTAGTGACGAAAAGAATTAAAAAAAGTCTAGAAGCACTTCCTGTGCACAATGGACGGGCCGGATTCGTCGTATTCCTGTTTGCTGATCCACATCTGTTGGAACGTGGACAGGGACGCCAAGATGGAACCGCCGATCCATACCGAGTACTTCCGCTCCGGAGGGGCGATAACTTTGATTTTCATCGTAGGTGGCGCCAGGTTCGTCAGTTCTTTCTGCATCCTGTCGGCGATGCCGGGGAACATGGTGGAGCCGCCGGACAGGACGGTGTTGGCGTACAGGTCCTTACGGATGTCCACGTCGCATTTCATGATGCCGTTGTATGTAGTCTCGTGCAGCCCGGCCTGCTCCATCCCCAGGAACGACGGCTGGAACATGGATTCTGGGCACCGAAAACGCTCGTTACCAATGGTGATAACCTGGCCATCGGGTAGTTCGTAGCTTCGTTCCAATGAGCTGGAAGACGCCGCCTGCTGCATTTCCTCCTCATAGTCCAGGGCAACGTAACACAGTTTCTCCTTAATGTCCCGGACGATTTCCCGTTCTGCCGTGGTCGTAAACGAATATCCCCTTTCTGTGAGAATCTTCATGAGATAGTCAGTGAGGTCCCTCCCGGCCAGATCTAGACGCATGATGGCGTGAGGCAGCGCGTAGCCCTCGTAGATTGGCACCGTGTGGGAGACGCCGTCGCCGGAATCCAATACAATACCCGTCGTACGACCGGAGGCATACAGGGACAGCACAGCTTGGATTCCGACGTACATGGCTGGCGTGTTGAAGGTCTCGAACATGATCTGCGTCATCTTTTCTCGGTTGGCTTTGGGGTTGAGCGGGGCTTCTGTGAGCAGGACTGGGTGTTCTTCCGGGGCGACACGGAGTTCGTTGTAGAAGGTGTGATGCCAGATCTTCTCCATGTCGTCCCAGTTAGTGACGATGCCGTGCTCGATGGGGTACTTCAAGGTGAGGATGCCTCGTTTGCTCTGGGCCTCGTCTCCCACGTAGGCGTCCTTCTGGCCCATGCCCACCATCACGCCCTGAAATGATGAAGAGATGTTGCATTAGTTATTGTCAAGTTTGAATTATATATATATGTCTTATCAGGCGCGGATACAGGGGGTGGGGGGGAGGGTCCAGGGGATCCGGACCCCCCCCCCCCCCCCCCCCCTGCTCCCGGGAAAAAAAATAAAGAAAACGAAAATCTACAATACTCGAATAGTTGGATGACTTTTTTCGTGGTCTAAGTGTCAGGAAATCGCATCTGCAGCGATCTGGCATCTAAAAAATTTCCTGGGGGAGGATCCCCAGACCCCCCTACTTTACCATTTCGCGCTCGCGGAGGTCGGCTATGCCGACTTGTAATTACAGACCCCCCCCCCTGCATTTATTTCTGTATCCGCGCCTGCTTATAAGACATTATATTATATACATCTATATACAAATGGGAGCCAATGCGTTATTTGAAGTGGCTACTATAGAATATATAAAGGTTAGCTGTCCAAAGATAATGTGAAAGCGGCTTCTAACTACAAGTGAATGGGATGGTAAAATAATTAAGATGTCCACAATTATATGTGGAATCCAGCAGAAAAGTCAGAGAAACAAAAATTGCCCTGTGAACCAAAAATAAAATACGAATCCAAATTCCATTGTGCGAAAATAAAGCCTTGCAAGGAAAGAAGTACAGAAAGTCAAATTTGATACAATTGCGTCGTATGTATGTCCTGCATTTTATGTCAATGCGGGCATAAAACACCTCTGTAAGAAATCGGACTTTCTGTAAATTTGATTTCCACAACAACTTCAGTAACGTGTGTTCTTCCGAAATGGACGAATCAATACATGTTAAATGTGGATGCATAACAACCTCACAAGCACAGATAAGTGATATGTCTTACCTGATGCCTGGGCCTGCCGACGATGGAGGGGAACACGGCCCTGGGGGCGTCGTCGCCGGCGAATCCCGCCTTGCACATCCCGGACCCATTGTCCACAACCAGAGCTTGAACATCATCGTCGTCAGCCATTGTGTTGCGGCGATCTACGAGAGATTACGAAATTGGGAAACTGATAACACGGGAGTGAATATAGAAGTGACACGCGCCCCGGCCGCGGCTGAAGTTTTGTTGCCAAACCGGAAGGATACATTGTCTGCTTCGGAAGCTGATAGCTCTCCTTATATGGAGTTGCAACTCCTAATATGGAAACCAAGCACAGCTGACCGCAATGAGTCCGGAAGGATGCTCTCAAATTAATATGCTTGTTATGGCCACATTTGCCCCCTGAACCACAGGTGCTTTTAGCGTGTCTTGGATGATCAATTATTGTTTGCATACACATGTACATAACGTTTCTAAACAATATACAAAACAATTCAAATTCGCATATTAATATTGTGATTACACACGAGCGCATTTGAATTGTTTTGTGTATTATTTGAAAGGTATTCCATGTATATAAAACAATAATTGATCATCCAAGACACAATAAAAGCACCTGTGCCCTGAACATGACACATGACAAATTATCAAATGTATTTAAAGATACAGCACTGACGTTTACAACACCAAGAACGTCATTATGCCATATTGGATAAGGAATACTATTTATCAGGTAAAAAGCTTTGTATCGGCCGAATATGTACTGACTGATAACATAGTGCTGTAGTAGGCATTGACCTGGTACGAATATCCGGGTTACAACGAATTGGAAGCTGACGTTTCATTGGTGGAACGGCGTCACGTGACGTTACCGAATGACGTTAGAAGAATGACGTCAGGGAACCAATTCCACGTTCTTTTCAACGAAAACCACGCCATATTTGCTCATTCTGTAACCTAAAACGTTACATAATAAATAAATGATTATGCTAATTAATGTATGATATCAACTTTATCTGATTGGTCTCGGAAACTGTAGGAATTCCTCAATAAGCCTCGAAATTCCTCCGCGTTTCTTATCCTTGCCTGATAGCCTTGATATCAAAAGACAATAGCTTGATATTCTCTACATCTAGACTGTGTAATATTTTTTAACAATTTATATAAATGTATATGGCATGGTTGCATGCTGACCAACAACAAAAGGAGAAAATAATGTAAATTAAAGTAACTGCATGGATACACATGTGTCGTAGATGTTAATTGTCCGGTTCTAGCACATGGTAGCCCATTCTAATATGAAGATGTCACCCAAATACCGGCTTCGTAATAAAAGGTATACATATATTATTATATTATCTCATGAATCGGCTTATCCATGTGGTCCCTACTAACAATTTGCTGAAATAGCAGTATGCATTACCATGACCATATATGGTTATACCCTATTATACTATGTCGTATCTAAATTTAAACGCCATTCGCATGTACATATTCTGCATGTATACTATTATAATAGTATATGTCCTTGCAATCAACATACCGGATCCGACAGCTATTTCCGAATGATATGATAAGTAGGAAACCGAATAAATAAGTGGCTGTTTGCTTACATGCCATAACCTTGTCAACCCTATAGACCATTCAGATTTGAAAAAACTATAGACCCAGATGAGCCGGCTTGTAGCATAACAGACCGTCTCACCAGTAGCCTATTTCATCAACATTGCAAAGTATACTTTAGTAGCAAAGTATACTTTGAGGGAGAAATTTTCAATTTTATGATAAATTTATTAATTTTTATTATACTGAATTTATTACATTATCACAGCCAATTTCGCTGTGATAATGTAATAAATTCAGTATAATAATTCTGCATACTTTTAATCATGAAATATATGCATTTGTTAGTTCTATATGAAATAATGCATTTCAGGAAAAATAAATGATTACTCCCTCAAAGTATACTTTGCTAGTAAAGTATACTTTGCAATGTTGATGAAATAGGCTACTGGATATGCAGTATCTCTCTGTCTGTCTGCCTCTCTGTTAAATTAAACCTTGAAACCCACATCCCAGGTTGTATAATGAGACACATTTGTTCTTTAGATGACATTTTCTATTCATTAATTTACCATTTTATTATTTATCTTATATTTAACGGAATTGGCTCGATAACCTACTAAACCTGGACAAACAAGTCCAGAAAGTCAAAATTTTGAAGTGTTTTATGTGATACTATGTGTTGGTGCAAAGCGGACATGTGTGTATAAATTTGTGCTGAAATGGGACACTGCATGCTTATGTCCAATACGGTTCTGTAATTCCGCGCAGTGTCCCGGTGCACAGGAGGCGAGAAGGAGAGAGGGTGTAACTGGATAGCACCTTGCACCAGTGATGCATGCAAAACGGGTCCCATATAACCAATCCACCCCTGGCGGCACCTGACACACAAGTTGGAGCCATATATTCGGTAAAGACACGTGACATTCGTTCACCCGAGCTGTAACATCCCAGAAGCAGGCATGCGAGAGCAAGCATTCAGTTTAGCACGAGTATAACATAGCAATTATGTATTGTACTGAACCGGCGTTTACTCTTACTCCAGTAGGTTTAAATATGTTAAAGCCTATCAGAAGTCGCCTGCTGCGGTGGTAATACGCGGGACCAGTAGCACTTTGCGGTCGGTGTTACCAGGGTCCGTCACATGCCACCCGAACACCGCTACCACGCCACAACCTAATACAGTCGAGCACCACTACCTCGAACATCAGTATCTCGATGATATCTAAATTCCCGAATTATATCCTTATTTGTTTAATATAAATTTCCTCCGCTATCTCGAACATGCACTATCTGGTATATGTCCTCTATCTCGACTGTTCATTATGTCCCCTCCCTATACAAATCACTTCGCTATCTCGATCACATAAGCGCTTGGGTAAATCACCTGGCTGCCAAGATCGATTCGGTTAACACTAATTTTCAAAACCTATTATCCAAAAAAAATAAAAATTCACACCTGCCTCGGGTTGTTTGCTTAATGCGATTTGTTTGAGTGTTTGACACGATTGATTATTAAAAGCATATCACGCTGGTCATTGGTCATTGAATTGCCATTTTTGGGCTCATATGCCCTGGTTTGGAAGGTCCTTGAGCCAATTCCTACCCTTAAATACAAGATGAAAAGTAATTTAAGCAATTCACTGAGAGTTGTGATGCCACCTGTAATATTGGTTAGTTTGCTACCTTTGGCCATTAGTTAATTGGTGATTAAAATTCGTCAGTAAATTAATTAAAATAAATTTGTGATGGGTAACATGATTTGATATTTTTTTGGCGAAAATATTCGACCATGTCACTTCATCGCTATCTCGAACCTAGTCCTATCTCGACTAAAATACGACCTCCCATTCGACTTCGAGATACTGGTGCTCAACTGTATATTAATAAGAATACATGGTGACGAATACTTATGTGAAAATTTAGCAATTTTAATGTTTTAAACTACGGAAGCTTAAAAGGGACATGCGCAAATTTTTTTCTATGTCGTTACCACGACATAGCATCTCGTTACCACGACATAGCATCTCGTTCCCACGAGATAGCATCTCGTTACCACGACTTAGCTATGTCGTTCCCACGACATAGCATCTCGTTCCCTCGAGATAGCATCTCGTTCCCACGAGATAGGATCTCGTTACCACGAGTTAGCTATGTCGTTCGTTACCACGACATAGCATCTCGTTCCCACGAGATAGGATCTCGTTACCACGAGTTAGCTATGTCGTTCCCACGAGATAGCATCTCGTTACCACGACATAGCATCTCGTTCCCACGAGATAGCATCTCGTTACCACGAGTTAGCTATGTCGTTCGCACGACATAGCATCTCGTTCCCTCGAGATAGGTAGCCAATGAAAATAAAGCTTAATTACCGCAATTTTAGTCCGACAGCCGTTAGCTTAACATTGTTTTGATTAACATAGTTTTGTTATTGGCGATTTTGCTTGTCCATGCCAACCACATCCAGAATCCGCTAATGACACTCTGTCATCTTTGAGCGTTTTGAGAAATTTGCATAAATTAAAAATGGCCGCCAGACAGTTATTGTATGCCGTGTGAGGTATTGAAGTAATTTAAGAGCGTAAAGTGGATTTACTTGACCTATCAGATAAGCGGTCAACATTTTTAATATTCAATTAAATTCACTGTGACATGGAAAACATCCAAAATGGCCGTCAAATGTAACATATTTTACATATATCTACTCTCACACTCTATATCAAAGCAAACATGATAATGATATTGGATATATTGCCACAACAAACGCTTTCGGTACGTTCGATATGTTCGTAGACAAGTTGTTGAACAGGGGAAGTCCAAGATGGCCGCCACATATAGCTATAGCATCATATAACAATAATGTAAACGGACTGATAATTAAGTATATAACTGCATATTAACGCCATATCATAGTAAATTGGTATAGATGTATTGGATTTAGGCATACTCTGAACGTTTTCAGTAACTTAAGACACATAATTAAATAACTGTGCCAATAGCAGAAGTCAAAAATGGCCGCCAAATATTTAACAAAAAAGTCACGTTGCCTTATACTGCGCAAATTGCATACTAATTACCGGGGCTATTGATTAGTTTCAGCATATTAGTATACATATCTCAGGTTTAATGACACATTGAACGTTGTATGTAACTTTGAACTTTCAAATGCAATATTATACGATTGTGTCAATAGAAAGAAGAAGCCTTAGATAACCGCCAGATATAAATTACCTGGCAATGACAATCATAATGTGTAATGATTAAAATATGAAATGTCACGTTGACCTATTACAAAGAAAAAACACATATTTATGTCAATCTTGTGTTCTCTTGTAACCTTGTTATGTAATTAGACACGTGTTCCAATAGCAGAAGTCCAAGATGTCTGCCAAATATAAATTATAGCAATCATCGTTTAATAATTAAGTTATATAATTAAGTTCAGTCCAGCTCCATAGGGAGCACACTGCTATAGCAATAATTTACAAATGTATGTCAATGACGATCGCATAATAATGAAATGATTATTAAAATGGATAGCATAGTAGAAAAGTGAGACCCATAAGAAACCAACGCAATAAATACTTCCTAATAAGCAAATGACATGCGCACCTCGGTGGTCGCAGAACCTTCAACGCGGCACAAACATGCACTCCACGATCAGCGGTGTACGGTCCCAAAACGAAAGCAACTGTACATACACTACATAAACAGTATAACAAATGCAGAGCAAGCACAACAACGACTATTCCCCAATGAACTACTGGTAAAGTATCAGGACAGTGCATAAAACAGAACACTTGGATGGTTGAAACTGAACTGTTTGGCAAACCTCCCGCTTACCTCGCCATTAAGCTTCAAAAGGACATCAATATACAAGGCAATCAAAAAACGAATAATATATCATACGATAACGACAAACTAATTAAAACGAAATACACAGTATACATGAAATAAAGAAAGTTAATATTGTAGATATGACTATAAGAAAAGAAGAAGATATGATGGCACAAATACTCTAGCCGCAAGGGATGACAGTTACGTTGTTTAGCATTGTCATATTAGTATATCAAACTTCGTGACTACTGCATTTCTTATATCCATTGCATTGTACCTTGCATGCTGTCATGTTGTATATATTGGTGTGTACTATGTGTATTGTAGTCTGCACGACTATAACAGTTATTGTTACCGTGAGTTAGTAGTGGCTCAGCTGGAATGACTGTCGTATATACCATTCCAATGTGTATTAGATGTGTCCACACTATAATATTTATTCTACATTATCTCAGTGTTTTTCTCAGAATTATTGAATTTGTGATTAAATTTGATTTCTTTGTTCAGCATTTACGTATGTCATATGCATGCACTCCATATTGAGTTGTATGTAATAAAATCAACTGCACATGCATGTCAGACGTTGAATTCCGACTTGTCATTGAAACCAAGAATGTTATAGAAATATTACATTATCTCATCATACACATATACTTTGCTTCACATAATCAATAAAAATCTGAATATATATCAATTGCTTGCAGTTTACCAAATGATAAGTGATATTAAAAGGTACATAAATCACCATGTACGGTACGTTTCTTATAGTCATCGGTAGAATGTATGTACCTTTCGCAGAAAAAATAACTTGCCGGATTGTAATAATTTCAGTGGGAGTCCTTAATTGCTATGGGAATAACGCTAATGGGACCGTTGACATATATATATATATATATATATGTGTGTTCTCCATTTGTACTAGCTAGGTTAGCCAATTCGCGTGATTTCACAGTGAACTTGTTGAGCATTGAAGCGTTTGGAACCAATGGTATGAAAGAAAACCTCTTGCATTCATTCAAATTAGGAAGTCATTAATGTTTACTGTAAAGTTCCACCCTACATATTCTTGACAACGCCCACTATGTAAGTTATAATTACATACTTTGGTGTCAGAATATTGTCAGCATGAATGTTGATGTGGAATGGCAAGACAAGAAGGCTTTCCAAAATAAACTGAATAAGCCAACGTATATAACCAAGTGTACTATTTATAAGTATATGATTTGATTACTAGTAGAATGTACTATATTATTATCCGGCGCCCATTTTTACACTTCTGTTATTGAACGTTGTCTAATGGTGTATATTAAGTTAATTAAGAAAACAAACGAGCATCTTGACTTAATACCAGTATTTGGTACAATTACATTCATACGAGTCCAATTATATAAGCTAATTGCTACAATAATATCAAAATAGTTGGCGGCCATTTTGGACTAAAGCTGTCGAAACAATGATCTAATTGTGTACCTAAGGTACTAAAATCATTGTGTATCTAAATACAATATTCGTATGCAAATTTGCTCTGATATAGGGTCTGAGTGCAATTATATATGTTTTCTTATGAAGAGATACGATTGCACGTATAATGTATTATATTTATAACTGGCGGCCATTTTTGGAGTTCTGCTATTTAGACAATTATTCAATTACACAGAAAAGTTACAAAAATAAACATTCATTGTTTCAATAAACCCAAGATTATAAAAAGCATACTCTTTGTTGTGACGAACTAGTGAAATTACGTCAAATGGTCACATTTTGAGGCCATTTTGGATTTTTTCCCATAGTGCAGTTAAGGAATTGAATTTTAACGTTGCCAATTTTCATCACTATGTCAAATACACCCAGTTTACGCTCTTAAATTGCTGAATTTCCTCATGTTAATGCAACTATATGGCACACTATATCTATTTGACAGCCATCTTGAATTTGTGCAAATTTCTTAAGGGAATGACAAGCTTGTCATCCGTTGGATTTCAAAACTAGAAGGTCTGGACATGCAAAGTCAGTAATACAAAAAAACATGTTATTCAAAACAAGGTAAAACCCAAAATCGGCCTTTGGCTACCGGACTATATTCAACTATGGCTGAAAGAAAAAATGGCGGTAATTATGCTGCATTTTCATTGGCTACCTATGTCGTGGGAACGAGATGCTATGTCGTGGTAACGAGATGCTATCTCGTGGGAACGACATAGCTAACTCGTGGTAACGAGATCCTATCTCGTGGGAACGAGATGCTATCTCGTGGTAACGAAATGCTAAGTCGTGGGAACGACATAGCTAACTCGTGGTAACGAGATGCTATCTCGTGGGAACGACATAGCTAACTCGTGGTAACGAGATCCTATCTCGTGGGAACGAGATCCTATCTCGTGGGAACGAGATGCTATGTCGTTGGAACGACATAGCTAAGTCGTGGTAACGAGATGCTATCTCGTGTGAACGAGATGCTATGTCGTGGGAACGACATAGAAAAAAGATTGCACATGTCCCTTTTAAGCTTCCGTATTAAACTGTTTTAATCACAAGAAATGTTATACTAACTGTTGTAAATAAGTTCGAGTTGTGTTGTGGTAAAGTTTGGTAAACTGGAATAGCGCTTGGATGTATGGTGTACGAACGGGGTCAAAACTAAATTTATAGGTGCAGCTATAAAAATATACAGGTGCGCCTGTAAATATACAGGTGCACCTGTAAAAATTACAGCTGCACCTGTAAATATACAGCTGCACCTGTAAAAATACAGCTGCACCTGTAAAACATACAGCTACACCTGTAAAAAATACAGCTGCACCTGTAAAAATACAGGTGCAGCTGTATATGCAGGTGCACCTGTATATTGATTTGCCTGGGTCAAAAGTCTGCTCCAATCAGATGTATAATTACAGCTGCACCTGTAAAAATACAGCTGCACCTGTAAAAAATACAGCTGCACCTGTAAAAAGTATAGCTGCACCTGTACAGGTTTACAGGTGCAGCTATACATTTACAGGTTCAGCTATAAAACTACAGGTGCAGTTGTACTTTTTACAGGTGCACCTATACATTTACAGGTGTAGCTATAAAACTACAGGTGCAGCTGTATTTTTTACAGGTGCAGCTGTATTTTTACAGGTGCAGCTGTATATTTACAGGTGCAGCTGTAATTTTTACAGATGCACCTGTATATTTACAGGTGCACCTGTATATGTTTATAGCTGCACCTGTAAATTTAGTTTTGACCCCGTTCGTACACCATATGGATGCTCGAGTTGGCTGAAATAGCTGAACAACTGTCTGCCGTGAATTTTACCAGAAGCGGGAATCCATCCGCCATCTTGAATTTTGCAAAATCACCGATACCCTGTTGCCTAGTGTAGCGTGTTTCGACATATCCTACAGCTGAAAGTGAATGATTATGCATTGAAAATATATGAAATAACTTCTACATGCGATGAAATTCGGTCCTGCCTGAAAACTACCCTGTAAATTACTTGGAACGTGTCCTTCAACAACAACAATATGCTGCTGAAATTTTGAGCGAACTTTCCAACCGCCTCCTGTATTATCTCCTGTGTTATTACAAGAAATTTTAAATAAACTGTATATACATGTTTGTTGCTGTCTCATATTCCTGAACTTCATCATTTTGACGGAATCGGTGGATGAAGATTGCACAGCGCGACCCCAGCTATTAAATAAGTTGAGACTGTTGGATGCAAAAACCGCCTTAGGAATTTTAAACTGAAATTTCTTAACTGATATGACAATATTCTTATTTTTAGTCTACATTTTATCCGGTGAACTGTAGTAGACAGTATGCGATATACCATTGTAGTTTTGCTGTGATAAACAAAACAGAGACTGATGAGACAGTTTTATCATTGTTTTCTTATATCTTACACAGGAAATAATTTAGTAGTTCAACTGAATTGCAAACTGGCTGTACATGAAGTGGACTGTGTATCTTAGACTTTTATAAGAGGAATATCTGTGTTTTAACTGCAAAATAACATGCTGTAGTGAAGAACTGCCGGCTATAAACACTTTTACAGCCATCTTTTATTTATTTATTTTTTTAACATTGGCGTGGGAATTTATCGGTCATGGAGGTGGAACTATGCAGATCAAATCGCTCTTTAAATACCACAGCGCGTGGGAGAGACTACACACTTAGCCGTACGCGAGCTCTGACAAAGAAAGCCTTGTCCTGTCTCAGCGACGTGAAAATTGCACATGAAGTCAAGGGAGATAATCACTTATTTACATTCTCTACACTACAGCCCTCTACGAACTATATAAGACAAATGTCATAGCATTCCATGAACAGCAGTCAAAGAGCGGAGATAGCACAACCGTGAATGAAGTCATACACATATATGATAAGCAAAATGCCGTTGTCGAATCGCAGATAAAAGTGTATCAGCGGACGCAAAACGGACGTGGAAAATCCAAATACACGCTGAACTTGTATCATACAACTAGCAGAGCCATGGCCAATGGCGGAAATACCAGTGCATTCTCCACAGACAATAATAAGATAATAAGTAACATAATGAAAACCTCTGAACTTGAGAACTTGGATAAACAGTAAACATGAATCCATAGTAAAACAACTGGGGAATATTAACATTAAGAAGACAAATAAAAGTACTTCAGGAAAAAAGGTAGCCCACTGAAATCAAATACTGTAATGAACGAACCTACGTCAGATAAACTGGACATATGTCGACATTGTCATATATTTGTAGAGCAGGGTGTATGTTGTGATAAGTGCTGTGGTTGGTACCACTATGGCTGTGAAGGGATTGAAGCAAGTGAACTGACCGAGGACTCCGAGTATTTCTGTCTCTCATGCAAAAGCCTGAACGACGACCTTTGGCCGCTGACGGATGGCTTGCTACTAGTTCTATGTGATAGAACGGCTGCAAATCTATTTTTGCAATCTGTTATTCTCTTTATTTGCACACCGTTCTATCCCTAAAGGCCAAAAACCGTTATCAAAGTTCCGCCATGAATCGAGGGCGGAACGTATTCATCAAGTTTTTTAACTATTTTAGCCACAAATTGCTAAACCCATTTGTAATCCTGTTCTAGAAACCTTATTTAACAATATTACTGCTTACCGTGGCAAAATCGGCATGTATTTTGATCTTAAAACGTGGATTATAACAGCAAGGTACAAGAAATACAAATCTAGGTCACCCATTTACGAGCTATTTACATATTTTGATCACGTGAAGATAAGGTCATGTGTATTTTGCGAATTATTTAAACGAAATGAATATTACCGTAATTTGAAAATAGGCACTGCCTATCAACGGGCAAAAATATGTGATAGCTGTTCATTGTATTACTGTAGGTTGGAAACATACCACATTTTATTCGGATTTATTGGTTGCTTGTTGGTTCTTTCAACAAACACAGTACATGCTGTGGGGCTCCAGATAAGGAATTGGAAATTTGGTACTTACTGCTACGCTATACTTGTGAACAACTAAATTAGGTATTTAAAATGTCCTCTTTTAAAAAAAAACAACACACCTCATATTTTGTTTATTGGGTATTTCAATATGTTTTGTAAAATAATTAATTGATAAAGTTCAAAATAATTTCTAAATTGAAGTTCCATGCCAACTTTTACTAAAGATGATTGGTAGGTTCAGATTGAGGCAGATAATTGATTGTTTTGCACGCTTTCTTCATATCAATACACTGTAGGGACATGGTACTGTTGTAGTTGTTGTTTTTTCACGTCACGGTGGGTTATCATGACTGGCATACATTGATACATGTACCATGCCAAAAGTTCTGATATAATAACTTCAGAAATACCACAGTACACCCATAGCTATATTTTCATTTGATTACAGTAAAAAGTTTCATTTGATTATTAAAATAAATATTTTGTAAATTCCGCTTACATGGTTAATTTGATTATTTCAATAAATAATTTAATTTTTACAGCTTACCACGATCTCTGATGCATGTCTGAATGTTCACAATTGTCAATAGTTTATGATTGTCGTCTTCATACACAAGGAAACTTGTTTAGTTAGTTATAATTCACAATAGTTTGTTGACATTTACTTATGTGTTGAATGCAACCACCATCTTTGCTGGTTCTGCTTGTCTTGGCTCGTGTCTGGTCGGAGCTTTCCTTCTACATAATCTAGCCAATCACTGGCAAAACCTATAAATAGGAGTGCAAACTTGTAAGGCCCTAAAAATGTTATCCTATTACTCACCGACGATATTACCCATGGTCCGTTAATCGTTAGATATGATGATTTGAATGTGATTCTGGCATTATTGAATATTAATATTTGGTGTAAATATGACAATGCCAATATCCCATAACCCTACCCACTTTTTCCCCATTGCGATGTGATTCCCGATCCATGCTTCGTGATCCCCGCTGTGTGACTCCCCACCCTAACTTCGTGGCCCCCTCCCACCCCCGTTATCTGATCCCCATCCCATCGTCATGAGTCCTAGCTGTTGTGTGTACTCCCTCCACCCCTGCTGTGTGATTCCCGATCCCCGATTCGTGCACCCCTGCTGTGTGACTCCCCGCCCTAGCTTTGTGACCCTCCCATCCTTGCTGATTGATCCCCCACCCGTTATTCGTGCCCACCTACTGTGTGACTCCCCACCATCGCTTCGTGTCCCCTCTGGGTGACTCCCACACCCAGTCGTGATTCCCGCTGTATGACTCCAACCCAACATTATTCCCCTCCCCAGCTTCGTGATTCCCGCTGTGTGACTCCCCACCCTAGCTTCGTGCCCACTCCCACCCTTTATGTATCTGCCTGTGCCAACAGGAAAGCATTTGGACAAGTTTCCTCATGATTGTTTGTAATAATTGTAAAATAAATACAGTTTTAAACTAATGTGCATGACAGCCAAGTATATGCATAATTAATTGACAGAGTCATTGAGTGAAATATACTGACACTATGGAAACCTATGTACAAATATTAGTTGCTCAAAATGCAACCCTGATGTACATGTACTCCCCATCATCGGTAGTAGAGCTATAGTGCGGCCCACAGCATTCTCCTGCACAATAGTCTGGAGTATATCAGTGTTCAGTTTCCACAACTATATCAGAGGGTGATGGTGTAAATAAATAGGCACACGCGCATAATGAACGGAGCTAATTGTGACCATAGATATTCGGGAAAATGGAGTGAACTGTAACTTTCATATTCGTAGATTAGCCAATTTACACCATCAGCAATCATATGTAAATTCTTTCAACTAATGGGAAAACAAACATATTCCAATTAACACTGAACATTTACGTTCACCACAGGCACCTTTGTTTGTGAATTTGTGATTTTGTTTTCAAGACATAGTCAAGCGATCCATGATAATCAGTGGACATGACTAACAGAAACAAGAGAACATTGCAAGTGCGGTTTTATCGCACCTGTTCAGTTGTGTCACGGACTGTGCTATATTCACAGTAAAAATGTGCTCAAAGACCATCAGGGATGGAGAAAATAACTCAATAATTTTCAACAACTTCCGGTATTTTACAACCTGCCAAATTGGCGATTAATTGCGCAATTAATTGATTGATCGACATGGACCAATCAATTATTGTCTTTGGTGTTTCAAGGGTCATAGAGGTTAATCCTACAAACCGCTATATAAGCACTGTTCGTGCTATGTACCTGGTCAGCTTATTGCAGACTAATACAGTGATCACATCACTTCAGACCTCTCTCTCTCTCTCTTGCTCACTCGCTCGTACCCGGTAGGTTTCGTCCCCAAACTCGCTCATTATTCGGTCGCAAAATACCTTTTCCACATAATATATTCATTTTTCTCACTCGTATTATTTGCCCTAACGCATTATATTTCGTGTTGTCTTCTTGTGTATTCAAATAAATTGCTATTGAGCTAAGCTATCGACAATTTATATATACGAACGCTTACGGTTTGGTGAAATTATTCTTCCAGAAACGTGTTTATTACATTTCTGGGTGGATTTTTTCATCCTACTGACTTATCAATAAACCGTCAGCCTTTACGAACCTTACGATTACGGCCTATGGTAGGTCCCTAAAAGCGGTCTTGAACAACCGAAGTACTCGTTCCCCCCACCACGCGGACCTACTACAGTACCATTGATACATGTAGCATAACATCATGATAAAGCTATACATTTTTAAATTTTGTTTCATACACCAACGTCGCCCGCTATACATGTAGGTAGTGCCTGTTTCATATTATTGTTGTTGTTATCTTACTAGTAGCTTTCCACGCGCTTTCATTTAAAATCTAAATGAATTCGTTTCGTTAAAATTTAGATTTTTCGTTTTGTATTTATCCAAAAAGGCAGGAGCTGGAAGTTTTGAAGACACCGGTTTCAATTTAAATCATTTGTTCTATTAAGATCTACATCTACCAGGAAAGGATACTTGCATTAACACTTCAGATTTATGGTTTTATGAAATAGAGTAAGTTTTGGAGTTGGCAGTGGCATATTTTGAAATGGCAAAAATGCTAATGGGCTTTCATACCGATGAACAAAACTCAGCAACAACAACACACACACAGTTGCTGAGATTTTGTCACACAGAACTAGCTTGCTACGTGATGATGAAATTGACTCAGCTCACATAGACTTGAATACCCATGTACCACGTGACACTCAACCAAACCAGTGTAATACCCTCGCTGTGCGATATCCTACACTCCAATATCTGCAACTACACCAACCCCACGAGAGCGTCTGCAGCAAGTTGAAGTTCCATCCTCAGGCACTCCAACTGCGACTACTCCACTACAAACGACCACTCGGGAACATGTGCGGCGTACACAGTGCCCCCTACCTCAACTTCAGCCAACACTCAACTACAAACGTCAAATCCAGATCATGTAGCCCTCTTTCTCCTATCTTCGTAGCTTGCAATAACTTCGGGGCTTTTCTTTTATTCACGCGCAATGGCAACTCGCGACTTTTATGACGTCACCTTTCATTCAATCCGGAAGTAAACAGTACGCTGTCACTACTCGAGGAAGAAAATGAGAAAAAAACGGGTTTTTGAATCCAATTTTGGCGTTAAAAAATATTTTTTATGGTAAAATATTTTTATCAAATCGATTGACACAATTTGCAAGTAATTTACCATGTTATTTTTCGTTTTATTTGGAAAGATTTAGCTCCAATTTTACGTTCAGCGTCTTTGACAACTGGTCATGTGACATTTTGATCAGAGTGACTTAGATGCTTGAGTCGACAATTATGTTTAGTGTCTATTTTCACGGTCGATTTTCACAGAAACAATTATGTTATCTATCATTAGAGATTCCTTCCAAACCTGACTATATAAAAAATCTATGAAAATGGTGTAAAAAAAAAAAGATCCCTTGATAAAATTTAACCAAAATTATGTTACATGAACTGTGTTTTTGAAGAAATACTGTGATTTGGAAACCAGATACAATTTTCATTCATACAACACTACAAACTACACCCTGAAGTGCACAGCAACCGCAGTCACCGGCTCGCCAATCCACTACTTTGCCAAAACAACGCCAAAGAAAGTAACCTGTACAACAGTCAGATGAATCTGAACAGTTAAACCTGGCCAAATCATTAGTAAACAATCTTGAAAGAAAGCTAAGCGATATGGAAAACACAAACCAAGTACTCAAAGCTGAACTGAACTTAATGAAATGCTCTGATACCTTTAACAGAAATGAGCATATATCAGTACAACCAAACTCTCCGCACGTTTTGACGTCTGGACAACCCACTTGCTCAAACATGCAGAGTGACCTGAATACGCAGGCTGAAACTGAACTAGCGCAAATTAGATATAAAATTCAAAACATGGAGATGGAGTCACTGCGGTAACGACTCACTTCGATTGAAAGAACTATGCTACAAAATCAACTCCACACTCAAACACCACCTCCTCCTCGCTATTATGGAAGTCCGGCAGGACCATTTTTTGTCCATCCGCTACCGGTCCCACCGTATATGGGAGCAGTCCCGCTACCTCCACAGTATATGGGAACAACTCCGCCGCCACCACCACCATATATGTACCATAATAATCAAGTTGGACAATTTAATAGACATGGGCATCCTACAATGTTTACAGTACCTCATATGTACCGTGCTCCAATGCAGACTTTTCCATACGCTGCTCGCTACCAGCAGGTGAACGTACACCCAAATATCCAGATAAATCCAGCAGTCGATCCGAATGAGCGACTACAGGGCCATCCGATTATCATGAACCCCACTCAACCAGAAGTTAATCTGATGCACACGAATACTGCCACCACTACAAACGAGGTCTCTGCGCTCCAATCGCCAGTATGTAATACCACAACAAACGCACCGTCCTCGTTTCTGAAAGGACCGGCACCTACAGAGATACAGTCCGAGACGCAAGTAGTTGTTATATCAGATGACGAGTCGACTTCAGATGTATCCGAGAATAAAGGTGAACAGTCTCTTAATACACCTCCAATAAATCATCATCCAGACTCGGACTCCGATGAATCACCATCTCAGCCCTCAAGATGTAGTCCTGAACATGCAGTATCTAATCATGAATCGGTGGCAGATGTAGTAGATGAATCTTCGCGCACACAGTCTTTTTTAGAGAACGGACGTGCCTCACAAAAGACTGCGAGGGAGATGTCAGATATCTAAAGTGTACAACCCTGAATGTAAAAAACGTTGAAACAAACAATCTTTATGTACTGGACTTACTGAAACAAACCGATATTCTATGCCTACAGGAGACGTGGCTGTTTTCGTTCCAACTAGAGAAATTGAATGATCTAGACTGTGACTTCAGCAGCTTTGCCAAAGCGGTAGACGATAATGATCCTATTCCACCAGTTCAGAAGCCACGCGGGTATGGGGGTGTCGCTACACTAACACGCACGCAATGACTCTAGCTTAATCTTTAAGAACTGTAACGACGGCAGTAATCGAATAATCGTCACTGAAATACTCGCTGAAACGCCAATCTGTCTTTGTAATGTCTACATGTCTTCAAGGAACTCTCGAACTTCGCAACACTTCGTTGAAGTTATTGAAGAGTTGGATGAAATTATTTAAAAATATAGACATGCACACGCAATAATTATATTAGGAGATATGAACGCATCACTCCAGAATCGTGCTGGTAATGAGCAGGACTCTTTACTCTCCAGCTTCTGTAATAGGAATAATCTCAGCTCACATCAAAGTGGAACGCCTACGTTTGTCCATGAAAACGGGAGAGATTCGGCGGAATTAGACTACATTCTCTGCTGCGACCGAGCTAAAGTCCTAGTCCTGAATGTCACAGTTGAAACGACAGCTCGTCTTCTAGTAACACCTAAGACCATAAAGCAGTAACGACGACTCTGAAAGTGAAACTCAAGCGCAAAGACAATAATCCACAGACTCGAAAAGTTAAACCGAAATGGGATGAGTGTAATAAAGACATATATGCCTCATATATCAGTAATAACCTGAAGTCTTTTACTCCGCCAGCATCCGGTGCAGATTTTATATGCTCCTTGGGACATCTATCTACAACACTAAAGGAAGCAACCAAATGCAGTATACCAAAGCACAAAACCCATCATACAGTGAAGCGTCGTAAGGACAGGCCATGGAATGAAAGAATTGCGAAAGCGATGAAAGAAAGTAAGGAAGCATGGTGGAAGTGGAGGATTGCTGGAAAACCTACTTCATCGAAACATCCCACTGTCAAACGTAGAACTGAAGTAAAACGACAACTGAAAAAGGAACAAAGACGATATGTAAATTCACAAAAAGTCATTAAACTTGAAAATATAATGAGCGTTAAGGATAACGTGAAGAAATTTCGCTCTCTCGTACGTAACCAACGAAAAACTGGAAAAGCTTCGGTAAAATGTCTAGTTGTAAATGGTGAATCCCTGGATAGCTATGAACAGGTATGTGAAGGTTGGGCATCACACTTTCAAAGTCTGGCAGAGAACCTCGACAACGAAAAGTTCGACGAGACGATGAAAAATATATTTGCAGAGGATGTAGCTTCCATTGAAAATATCTGTAATCATACGAACATCCAATTAAAGCCTATTACTACTGATGAAGTGGAACATGCCTTGAAACGTCTAAACACTAATAAAGCAGCAGACTCTATGGACCTCACTAGTGAACATTTGAAAATTGGCGGTAAATCACTAACTGTCTTCCTCGTCGATTTCCTCAACTACATGGCAAGAACAAAATCTGTCTCACCGGTCTTGAAAGAGGGCCTACTGTCTCCAATCTACAAGAAGGGGGATGTCACAAACCCATCAAATTTTCGGGGGATCACTGTTACGTCGGTAATATTGAAAATATTTGAACATATAATCAACAAGAGACATAACTCTATCTTGGACAAAACTCAGTCAAAACTACAGAAGGGCTTTACCCATGGACAGTATTCAATAAATGCTGCGCTTATTCTGTCGGAAGTCATTGCAGAATCCAAAAAACACGAAACAACCCTTAATAGTAACTATGCTGGACGCGCAAAAAGCTTTTGATGTTGTTCACCATAGTTCACTATTGAGGAAACTATACCTTGATGGAATACGCGGAGATGATTGGCTCCTGCTGAAAGACATGTATACCGATTTAACTTCAGTAGTGAAATGGGAAAGCATGCTGTCAAACCCTATTACTATTAAACAAGGTGTTCGTCAGGGTGGGGTTCTATCAACGACGCACTACAAACGCTTCAACAACCCACTATTACTCCAAATTGAAAACAATTTTACCGGCGCCACAATTGAATATATTAACATTCCTCATGTTACCTGTGCAGACGACCTGGCCTTAACTACATTCTCCAAATGAAATGCAGCAAATGATAGACAGTGTTGACAACTTTGCAAACAGAGAACGCTATTGTATAAATCATACAAAGAGTAACATATTAATTTATAAAAACTCAAATCCTAAGGCTCCTCATAGTCAATATTACATGTCGGGTGAGGAACTGCCAAAAGTCAGTCAGGCTACACATCTAGGGATCAAAAGGACAATAGATAACAAAGCAGACATTGATGAGAAGATATATTTAGGGAGAAAGGCAGCATATTCTCTTATGGGAGCAGGACTATACAGTGGCAACGGACTGAAACAGTCAATCTGCGCCGATCTATGGAAAACTGAAGTATTGCCGAGAATGCTTTTTGGACTCGAAACGCTTGAATTGAATCTAAAACAAATGGAAAAATTAGAAAGCTTTCAAAGAAAATGCCTCAAGCAAATCCAAGGGCTTCCTGATAAAACGCCAAACTCTGCGGTACTGGCTCTACTTGGTATTCCTCCAATTGAAAAGGTTATTCATAAGAGCATGCTAACGTTATTTGTGAAGATAATTAAAGATCATGAAACCGTTGAATACGACATCGCAGTAAGACAACTTGCAATGAAATCGCCGAATGAATACAGCTGGTTTAATCAAATTAAAACGATACTTGATAAATACGATATTCCTACCGCGTATCAACTACTGTCCAACTCGCCGTCAAAACTTGCGTGGAAGATATCTGTCAACGGCGCTCTCTACAATGAAGTTACCAACGCCTGGTATGAAGATGTAACTTCAAAACCTTCCTTGAAATATATCAACCCATAGATTCTGCGGGTGGGTAGACCCCATCCAATATGGAGCACTGTACGTGACAATATACACGACAGCAGAATGGCCCAACTGAAATGCAGACTCCAGACGGGTACCTACAATCTTCAGGGAAACCGAGCGGTCTTCAACCAATACAAAGTTAATCCGGTGTGTAAACTCTGCGAGAGTGAGCCAGAGACGAGACAACACTTCCTGACCGGGTGTACGTCCTTTCAACCTGAGCGAGAAGACTACCTCCGCAGAACCGAAGATATCGTAAAACCATATGGCATTGATATAAACAATCCAGTGACATTAACCAAACTTATTTTGGATCAATCATGGAGCATCACCAGCCCAACAGACCTAGATAGCATGGAACGTGCGAGCAGAATTCTCATCCATCATCTCCATCATAAACGGGTTCGACTACTTACCGCTATGGAAGGGCAACAGGGTCTTGGCGATCGTTACTAAGTCGCCTCTCCAGCACTATTCCAGTTTTCCAACGGATACCTGTAAATACTTATATAGACTATTGACTTAACACAAATAAGAAAGACTAACAAACCCTATCTACGTCCTTCGAGACGGTTCGTCGAAAAGAAAACGACGGAGCTCTACTACCACAACAACAATATGGCAAACTAGGATCTGTTTGAACCACTATCTAACACCACCAAAGTAACTGCGGATCGAAAGTGGCAAACTCGGATCTGTTTCAACCAATGGTTCCCGCCTAAAGGTTTCCTAACGGTTCTACATACATGTCTCCATGTGCACCAGAACCAATGCTTCAACGCAGCCAATGACAATATTATATTAATAATAAGAAGAATATGATATATTGTTTCACCATCTCGGTAGAGAAAACAACGACAACTGATTTTATAAATATTGCTCATGCTCAACAGAATACCATCCCGAATTACCTTAGCACATATACAGACTGTTGCAATCCAGCGAATAAGAATAACACAATATAGAAGAGTTAATTTCCAATAATGAAAATGGCCGCCGCCGGTAATCTTGAGGTATCACGGGTCAGTGTGCAGCTAGAGGTAAACAGGGGGTGGACGATTTTCTAGAAACTTCAGCGCCGACCCGGCAAGTTACACCAGTGTGTCTAGAAAAATAGGTTTATAATTTGGTTGGGGCATTTGTAGCGAAAATATGAGGTGGTTGTGACCCCACTTTATAATCATTTTCAGGAAATGGTGTGGTGTTACAAATGATGGAACAAGTCACAACAAAGCCTCTGTGTCTAATACTTTCATGAAAATAATTTCAACAAAGTCAGTTGTATTGAAATTTCTGGCCCAAAATAGGTGGGTGGGGTAACTTTGTAAACTATTAAATATACACATCTGATGCGATTATTGCATTATTATTGTGTCGCGCGATTTGTACTCCGGTATTTTTCAATATTTGTCGCAAGAGCCTCCTTAACTGATTGCGAGAGGCGGTGAATTATATAAGTCATCTCTCGCCCTCAGAAAAGCGGTCAATTTTGGCCATTTTCAACCGTCCTGGGATGCCTTAAGGGAAAGTCTCACATTTAAACAGTATTGGTTGACAGAAGAACATGTCCCAACATAACATCCAGCAGTTTTAGCTTACTGCACTCAAATATGAACGGTTCAGCAGGGCTCGAGCTAAGGATGGTATTTTGCAGTCGATACTCCGAAAGGAAACTTCGCGTTTCACCATTCTGGGGGTGGGCGATATCCGTGCCCCATTTCGAACACTTTTCTTTGGTTTCGTTTTATGTATTTTGAGCAATATAAAGAGAGAGATAAGCAGTGATGGTCTCTACACGTATATGTTTGCGGGCTTTTGTTGTCTGTTGTGATTTTTTCTTGGGTATTTTTTAGACGAGGTACAGGTTAACTGGCGTGTGTCGAAACAATGCTCTCGCAGTCTTTGTGTTTAATAAGCGCCTGAATTACAGACATACAACAACAACACTGTGACATACATCGTTTTTTAATCTTAATGGGGTTAATGGGTCGGATATGTGCGGTGGAATATGTGATATTCAAGGATCTAGAATACCTTGTAGTGCTTTTTATCAATATTTTAACACTACGATATTATACACTTTACAGTAAAGCCTGGAACACTGTGAATATGTACAAGTGACTAACGACTGCAATGTAACATACATTGTATTTTACTCTTAAACTAAATATCTTAATTGCTTTTAACTGTTCATTCCTTTAGACTATAGGCACACAGAGGCTAGGTATCTAAATTGTAGTGGTTAATTGATAAATAAACAAGATAAAATGCTGTAGTAACAAATGTGGGACCAGTGACTGCAACATCGAACTTTCCAATATATATGGAGCGACCAAAGGATACATCCGCTGAAAGAATAAATCGTCTCCACGGAAACCAGCTCACCCACCACTATAAGCTACATGATGATACCTACAAGCTACATGATGATACCTACTATGCCTACAGTTCTACAGATATGAGAAATTAAATATTTTAAATGTAAAAAGTTGTGATAAAACTCATAGCCAGTGCAAATGTGTGTATATATGTACAGTTGTTTAGAATTACGTGCACAATATCTTACAAATTTTAAATATATTCTTAATACGTTTTTAATACTTTTAAGACCACAACTACATGACATTGTACAACGTATTTTAATACGGTGCCGCGAAAAATCAGCGCGGGAAGCTCAACGACAACAACAACAACAACAACAACAATGGCGGGTTGTCAAGCACGCACTGTTTTTTGGCAGCTGAAGCTTACAGTAATTCTAGTCGCTTTGATGGCTGCTGGCAATGGTGAATATTTCTGCATTGATCGAAATTATAGTTCACATAGCTTTTCACATCAAACAGCCATGTATATCGGTGTTGTACATACCTTAAAGTAGCCAGGGATCATACATAATATTCAACTTCGTCCCAGAAGTAACTGAAGTATTTCTAAGGGGAAAAAGTGTCGCCCGACCACCGTAACACTAACATGGCGCTCTTACAAACTCAGCTAACCGGCCGATCATGTCTCACAACCACACCGAACACTATATAACGAAGACAAAACACTTTTTAAACAGGGTGTGGGGAGGGGGAACTCTGCAATCTACTCCTGTACTGTCTGTGACCGGTATGGCTACTACGGTATGGGATAAGAGCGCAAGAGTTACTGTTCACAGTCAGCTCATCATGCTTTTGCAAAGATCCACCACTGCGTCGCAGACATTTATCCTTTCCGCGCTGGTCCGTTACGGACTGCTGTAGTGGAGACAATTCTAATGAAATACCAAGATATGTTTTCATGGAAAATAAGAAAAATATGCTATATTTGTGGTCCGATTATTGTTTTCTGCTGCATAACAACAGTACCATATCATTTTTATTTATTTTTGATACTCGCTATATGTATACTTCTGAATTCAATTGTGTTTTTGGCTATTTTAATTGGGTATTTAAGCAAATACGCAGCTCATCTGGAACTCTGAACGTCCCCTATTGTTTTGATTTTGCATAATGAGTGGTGATCAATGTAGTTAGCCATCAATTAATGCTTCGATTCGGCTCATATTTAAGGGTGGGAATTGGCTCGAACACCTTCCATACCCGGTATTAATGCCATGCCATTGACCACTAAAACTTGTTTGTAATCACAAATATCATAAGGGATGTTTTAAAATTATAACATAAACTGGCCCAAACAAATCTAGATGCTTTATTAATCAACACGCTAATGTGCATTATGCATTAGGCGGCAAACATGTACCGGTAACTTTAATCAACATTAGCAAATGTTTGTTAAAATCAGTCAATTTTCATGTAATTTTGATTGACATCCAGGTGTTTAAGTCCATTGCAAGGTAATTATAATAATTATCCAATGAACTGACTGTACAGTCTGTTCCACATTTTTCTGACTGCAAACTTTTTGCTATTACGTAAACATGTTAAATCTAAAAAATGTTTAATTGTAAGTATTTTTTCATCAATAACAAGAAAGCAAAACATGGAACAGACACTGAGACAGTAGGGTTTCTTTAACTGAGACAGTAGGGTTTCTTTAACTGAGACAGTAGGGTTTCTTTAACTGAGACAGTAGGGTTTCTTTAACTGAGACAGTAGGGTTTCTTTAACTGAGACAGTAGGGTTTCTTTAACTTACAATTTTTTCTGAGTGTGATAACTACAATATATGTCAAAACTATAATTGTAAACTCGCTTTCAAACTTAGTCAATCCACAGTTCACAACCCACTCGGCAAGAACCTGGATCCTGGCTACGCCCCTGTGGGATCAAGCCAAAATGTCCCGATTTTCAGAGGTCATTTCATCCAAATCTCTCGTAATAAATCTTTCAGTTTATTGACAAACATGTATTTGGCTGAGACTGTGAGAGTGAGAAATGATATATAGTCCTGCTGTACTAACGGGACCGGGGCTTGGCGTATATGCAATGGGTATTTGGTGATTTTGCATCTTTCCTAGCAAAGTATACTTTGAGGGAGAAATTTTCAATTTTAGGATAAATTTATTAATTTTTATTATACTGAATTTATTACATTATCACAGCCAATTTGGCTGTGATAATGTAATAAATTCAGTATAATAATTCTGCATACTTTTAATCATCAAATATATGCAGTCGTTAGTTCTATATGAAATAATGCATTTCAGGAAAAATAAATGATTACTCCCTCAAAGTATACTTTGCTAGAAAAGTATACTTTGGAATTTTGATGAAATCGGCTACAGGTCTTATATTATTGGAATCCAACGGATGACACTCTCAGGCCCGTATGCAGGAATTTGTATAGGGGGGTGTGTTCTCGATGGCGCGAAGCGCCGAACATGCTAAAAATGTTTGATAAAATGTCTTATAATACAAATTGACATTCATACCTTGCCTAATTTCTCACAATGGTGTTAATACTTCAAATCTGCATTGCAAATTCAATGTGTGCATTTCAATGGATATTGGGTTTCATTTGGTGTTTCATATACTGTATTTACTTATATGTTACTGACCCATATGCTAATTAAGTGTGTTCAAGATGGCCGCAATATTAATATGTGCATTAATATGTGAGTAGTTTATATTTAGCTCTCCTCTGTCAAACACAGAATATAATAGGAGTTGTAATCCTTGCCCGGGGCTGTTTGTAGGATAGTATAGTGGTCGCCAGACCGGAAAAGTGTGTTTGGGTACCCAGATTTCCTCCCACATTGACCCTTAGACCGCTACTCACAACAATTGTCGTCTGCTGTTGCTTTTATATCTTGTCTTAGTTCTCAATAAAAACATGGTTTTACAGCACTTCTGAAGTGTTGTCAAAGCATGTTGTAAATTATTCTAAAGTGCTGTCAAAGCATGTTTTTGATGATAAAAATATGAAATAAACAGCAGACAACACAAGAAATAAGATAGCGGTCTAAGGGTTAAGGATCACCCTAATGCCTCAGATGAAAGCATTGTTAGAAAATGAAGTTTAAGAGTTTCATGATGTTGTATATGTATACCCTATGTTGTTCACATTTCATAGCTGACACTGTCTTATCCTTTATATAACTTTTTTTTTATAATTCCAGATGGAGTCCAAATGTCTTCCATAATAATATTAATATACATGGCTCTTATTTCATATAGTATGTCAGTGCTCCAGATAAGAAATTAGTAATTGAGTATTGTCACTCCATCATTTCTGAAGCAATTGGTTATTTCAAAAATATAATTGGGTAAAATAAAATCACACTACTGTTTAGACATCAACAGACAGCAATTATTTCAAAGTTTGCTTCTAAATGAAAACATTTCTTGGCATTTCATTAGAATTGTCTCATTGGAGACAATTCTAATGAAATACCAAGATGTGTTTTCATGGAAAATAATAAAAATATGCTATATTTGTGGTCTGTTTATTGTTTTCTGTAGCATGATAAAGGTACCACAAATTTGTTATTGCTTTTTGATACTCGCTACTTCTGATTTCAATCGGGTTTTTGGCAATTTTAATTGGGTATTTACTCAAATACTCAACTTATCTGGAGCTCTGGTATGTATTGCATAAATGTGTGATATATTGTGTATACCAAACACATGCCTAAACAAAGGTATCGATTTTTCAGTGTGCATATACATGTATATTATTTTCGGCGCCCATCTCGGAAACGATTAGAATTGTATATAGTTGAATTATTATTAAACAAATACATTATACTAACTGTAATATGAGATAAAAAAGGGATTGTAATGAACACAATGAATTTTCAGCCATAGTGACTGACAAATTTTGTTACTATGTACAGTATTGGTGGCCATCTTGAATGCCATTTTGAAATATATAACACATGTTATGGCGTTTTAAGGATGTGGTTTAAAGCAATGCATAATGTAAGAAAAACAAAACGCTTTCAGCTATTAATAGCCAAATACCTGGTTTTGCTGTTTTGGGCAGCTATCTTGAACGCCCTTGAATTTTAGAAAATGCTTGAATATGAGTGTCATCTGTCGGATTTCAATAAATAGATACTACTATGCAAAATCACCAAAAATCCATTGTATATACGCCAAGTCCGGGTTTGGTAAAAAATGGCCAAATATCGACAGGAATATTAACTACATAAAGGTATCCCAGACTCCACTAGCGCTGGTGAGACAATGAAATGCTGTGACCTGTTGAACAACTGAATGATTAACTTTTGGCAAGAACTGTAGTTTCATGGTTACTTTGTCATGCTACAGTTCTTATTGTTAACACATTATTATACAGTGCTCCAGATAAGTTTTGTATCTTAAAAGTACTTGTATTATAAATGTACCGCCATATTTGAAATTCAAATTCTTCCTTACTAAATATGGAACAAATGATAGAAAATAAAACAAATGTAAAAATTCACTTATTTCAGCTGCAAAAAACAAACACTTTGTTTTTGCAGCTCAACCAAGAAAATTTTCAACTTTATTACAGCATGTTCACTATATACTTTCACAAAATCAATGCATATTTTCACATTGCTGTGAGTATTTTGTACTCCCACTTTTGATAATCAATGCGTATTCTGCTAAAATATGTGCGTAAAATATGCCAATACACACCTTATCTGGAGACCTGATTATATAAGAAAGAATTATAGTAATGTGTTCTTAATTGTATATTTTCAGCCTATAAGCCACTCTTCAATGAAATCCCGACGCACACCTTACAGCAGCATATTGTGTACTCGAGGCATCAGCCATTTTGTGTGATATTCAGAGACCCAGGTACAGACTACAGAGACCCAGGAGAAATGGGGATTACAAGCTTTCAAGCGTTCCTACTTTTTCCTACTTTTTTTTTTATTCCTACTTTTTCCTACTGTTTCATGAAAATTCCCAAAATTCCTACTTTTTCCTACTTTTTCATTTGAAAAGCTAAATTGTTTTAAAAACTATGCTGTTCTGATCTGTTATGAGATTTATTTACAGAAAAAAGACGTGCATGTTATATAGAGTGCTCTCGGGTGTCTTCTTCTTGTGGCCTTGATGTTTGTGATACCTCAGATGCCTGCCAGTTCGGAACAGCATACAGTATTCTCAGGTGAGTGTTGTAATATACTCTTGCTAAGTGATTTTACCCCCAGGTACAGCCTTTTCTTTGAACATTTATGTGCCAGATTAACTGATCCAAACAATTGTGCTGCAGTAGCCCCCTGCTTCTCATAAATGATGAGTTAAAGGGATGGCATTTTCCCTGTGTGCCACAGCATCAAGCACCAGATTAGGATAGTGAGAAAGCTCCTTCGCACCTGCTCTGGGACTTCTGCCAACCTACGACGTCACTTGCACACATTCTAATACAAATACAGTGACGCATGCCGTCGCAGGCTACTTAACGCTCGACACTGCCAACTTCAGACAATGGTTATACTATTTTGATACATCTTTAAACTATTTCACTCTTTGACTATTTATGTTTATAGTTAAGAACATTGTACATGTTTAATGTTTAATGCTAATACATAATATTGTATATTGTATTGTATATTTTCTAATTAGGAATTAAAATCTGTGTGTTAAAGGTAAACACTGTGATGTTTATATGAGTGTTGCATTGGAAATTTTGATTCAGTATATTGAGGAACAAATTATATTTCAAATAGACGTGCATGTATTTCAAACTGCTGCTGTTTCAATACTAAATTGATTTGAATTGAATTAAACAACCAAGTTAAATGGGCAATAAATTTATGCAATTTAAAATAGTTTTTTACATTGAAGTTTTCTGAAGTAGTTTATAATATGCACATGTTTGAACTTGATGTTGGCATTTTGCTTTTGCACTTTTCATATGACATCGCCATTGACAGAAAATCCATGTTTAGGGACTGGCACATCTCATGAATGGATGAGTCGAACAAGACGAGATAGCTCAAATTATTCAGCAGTTGCAACTACATTTCTGAAGCAACCTTGCACAGTCCCCTTGGTATAAATTAAAAACAAAATATGAAAATACATGATAGTCTATGGGAAATGTATTTTGTCCTTTAAATACACGGCACATTGATATATTTCTAGTCTTCATAGGCTACACATTAGTATATTAAGTAAATTGGGTCATCAACTGAGAAAATGGACCTTATAACTTTTCCATCCAGCTGAGCATACACATGTGTAGTTTGATCAGACTCAACACTGCTTGCCAGACCCATATCTTAGCTCCGTGTAATGGCATGTCAAACAGTGTACACTGAGATCAGACCTCATAACCTCATCAGGCGCGGATACAGGGGGGGGGGGTCCAGGGGGTGGGGGGGGGGACAAGTCCAGGGGGTCCGGACCCCCCCCCCCCCCCCCCCCCCCCTGCTCCCGCAAAAAAATGAAAAAAAAGAAGAAAATCTACAATACTCGAATAGTTGGATGACTTTTTTCGTGGCCTAGGTGTCAGGAAATCGCATCTGCGGCGATCTGGCATTTAAACATTTCCTGGGGGAGGACCCCCAGACCCCCCAACTTTTCGATTTCGCTCGCGCGCAGGTCAGGTATGCCAAATTTTAATTACAGACCCCACCCCCTGCAATTATTTCTGTATCCGCACCTGCTCATACATGCTGGTTGAAAACCATAAAAGGCATGCTCTTAGTTGGTGTCCATATTGCTGTAAAATGTTAGTTCAAAGAATAAAAAAAACAATTTCAGACTGGCAGCATCCGTAATGTTGAAGACACAAGGCCACAACAAGAGACATCACTGAAACACCATGTTCCGAGTAACCGTGAGTACAAGAAATGTTCAAAGTAAAAGTCAAAGGTAAGAAAATATGAACAAATGTTCCTACTTTTTTATCATAAATTCCTACTTTTTTCCTACTTTTTGCGAAAAAAATTCCTACTTTTTTTCCTACTTTTTCACAAAAGGTCACCAGAGAGCCTGGGATTATCGGTTTTCCGACCAGTGTAGATCCAGATCAGCCTGTGCATCCACACAGTCTGATCAGGATCTGCACTGTTCGCTATTTCATCAATGAAACAAGCAATATACACCAATCGTTAGGCTACAGGAGTGTGCTGTTTGATCAGGAGCCACACTGGTCCGAAATCCTATAAGTTCATTTCTCCCATCACAGACACAAATTCATGCCCAAGTTTCACAATGATACTGTATAGCAACACTTTTTCATACAAAATACTAGAAGAGGTGCCGAAAGGAAATTACATGTGTGAAAGTTAAAATGTGACCTGTGGTGTTATTATAGGAATGAATGGCCTTTTTGTGGAATTTATCAGGGTATAAAGTTGGAAAAGTTTATCGGGGATATAAACTTGGAAAAGTCGCGGGAATACTGGACGAAGCGATAAAAAATTACAATTTTTAATTTTTTTAATTTTTTTTTCGAAAATTGTAATATTTTAAGGCCTCGTCCAGTATTCCCGCGACTTTTCCAAGTTTATATCCCCGATAAATTCCACAAAAAGGCCATTCATTCCTTATAATTCCAGCATTTTAAATAAATTCATCAAGAAAATGTGTTTATTTTGACGGACGGCAGCCATTTGTTTTCATTGACAGCACTGACGCACCTGTAGAAAGTAGTTTGGCGTAGGAGTTTACTGGGATATAAATTTTGGACAGAGACTTGCTACGGGCCAATCAAATGTTAGGGAATTGTGTAAATATTTTTGTGCTGGATTTATTGACCGCTGTAAGCTCAGATCAACCTGTATGTGAAAGTGTGATAACAAGGTTTGGTAATAATTCTAATTCAAAGTTACGTCTATCATAGATCTTCTGTGCAATGGTAAATTTATCGTACACCATACACGTTTGTTTTGTTCATGTTTTTACTTAGAATTATTAAAATAAGACTCAATAGTGGCTTGGCTTTGCGAATAAATTGAAAACTAATCACGATCGTTCGGCCCCTGCTAAGCCCAGGTTCAAGGTCACATACTTGGTGCATTTTAAACCTTAACGCTCTGGTAAATGTCTTATAATTTCTGTTTCCTATGCTTTAATGGTCTAGTCCGCCCTGTGACAAATTCACGATCTACCTGCCCCCAGGGTCAGGGTCACATACTTGGTGCATTTGAAACTCGAGTAAGTGTCTTATAATGTCGCTTTCCTTGCATGGATCTGCTTGATATTTCACATACCCATTGCGCTGATGGTCTGCTTTTATGCTGTGACAAATCCATGCTTCTCTGGCCATCTATGTTTTCAAATGTGCCTCGTTTTCTTTGGCTGCCAGCGGGGGCATTCGTGTGCTGACAGGCGACATTTCTAGTTTGAAATTTGACTTAACCCTGTGCCTATTTATTTGTTGCAGGAGTTGGATCCAAGCTTGAAAAGACGTTGTATGATATATGGAGAAATAAATACTCTCAGGAAAATTACACCAAATGGGAAGTTGAAGCATTTCACTCACGTGAGGTACTATAATCAAGAATTTCAGGGCCATATAATATTTGTCATCTGCTTCTATCATTTTTAGCGCGCCTTCCAAAGGAAAGAGTGCTTATGCTATACTTGTAGTGGTGTTGACATCCATCCATCCTTGTGTCCATCCAGGCACACATATGGGATCTTAGGTGGTTAGAGGTAGAATATAGAAAACAATGCAAATTATTCTGTAAGCACCTAAGCCTATTGTCATTCCTTTGTTGGACAACAGTGAATTGTACCTAAGGGGTGGCACCAAATGTCACAAGGCAATAAAAACGTGCACCAAGCCGCGACTCTTATTTACCGTACCATCACTCTAACCGACTGACATGGGTAGAAATGAGCTGGAGAACCTTGAGGAGGAGACGAAAAACAAAATAATTTGGAAATTGACTCTGAAACCTGGCTAGATAGCTTGGAAATGATCTAACTAAGAATTAATAGTTAAATTTTGAAAACCGGTCCACTATTTCTGAAATTTAGGAAAATTTCCCCAAATTAAATCCCCTTACACGTGTGAAGATGGATTTAACATGGGGAAATTGTTTTTTTCGCAATAAAATCAATATTGGACCAAATTCCACAAAATAAAAAGAAAGCTCAATGTTATGTTTTGATCAAATTTAATATTATAGAAAATAATATTGCTTTTGAATTGTTTATATAGCCATAATATTTGGGCAGGTTTCACAAAACTGAAAGGGTGAACCCAAGTGACATTTTTCCTCGAAATACCTACTGTCCTAAAATGCATGACTTCCATTCATTTACAATGAGAAATAGCCCAGGCCCGAACGTTTCAATTGTACCCTTTTATCAGAGCCCTACACACAACAATGTCTTCCTTTATCATGTTTAAACGTGTTTATTAGAATTTCTGACCCCAACTCATGCTCTATTGATTTGCTGTTCTACTTGCATGTGTAGAACAAGTTGCCAGCGAATGTGGTGGCACCACGGACCACCCCTGCAGTCCGGTGCTACCTGGGAGAATCGTCAAACTATGACTACGAGGGATCCACATCCGCTCGGCCCATTAGACGCTGGCTCCAGAAGCTTGTAAGCAGTTTCCCTTATTAACCCTGAATGGGCTGCGATATGTTAATTTTGCAACCAATGCAATCATCGCAAAATGATTTTCAGACTATTCCATTTATAAAAAGGGGGTATTTGTTGTTCTCAAAAATATGAAAATTACTTTCAAACAGTGCAGATTCTGATGAGACGGCTCGTTACGAGCCGACTCATCTGGATCTGCACTGTTTGCATAAACCGATATAGCGGGCTTTCAGGTTCGAAGGGTTAACCCTTAGCAGGCGGGAACCGAAAATTGTCGTCTGCTGTTGTTTCTTATTTTGTATTTTCTCTAAATAAAAACATGGTTTGGCAGCATTTTAGAATCATTTCCATTGGAAATGATTCTAAAGTGCTGTGAAAGCATGTTTTTGATAAGAAAAATAGAAAATAACAGCAGACGACAAATTTTATTTCAGCACTGACTATCATGCTGAAGATACATCATTTCGGTGACAAATTGTTTAAATATTTATCCTGTTTCTGCATAGAATTATATATTGTGACCACTCATTTCAACCATCACGATGAGACTGTAAGATGTTCAGGAAATACCACTTGATTTACAGTGGAACTTCTCTAAACTGGACACCATGTAGACTCGAGTGTTGTAATTTTGATGGATTTCATTGTCATTTAACTCCGATGGTGTTAACCATTCGTGATCGCAAAACACGAAAGGATGTATTGGAGTGGTCATATGTCTGATTTACTGTAGAACATCTCTAAACCGGACCCCCTGGGGACCCCCTCCGGTTTAGAGAGGTTCCACTGTATCAGCATGTGATCGGGTTAGGACCTATATGCACTATACCGGTATCTGCCATTCAAATACTGATGCAGTAGATCTCCTACTTGATAAAAAGGCAGAGTTGATCCTTGTTAGATTGTGTGGCAATGCCTGTACCAGGGTCTTCAATTGTCGCATACATGTCCTCGTGTTCCTTTTGTCTAAGGTGGCCAAGTGTTTGCCATGGGATTCAGTGCTCCAGATAAGGAATTAATGATTGGGTATTGTCACTCCATAATGTCTTTATAAGCAATTGGGTATTTCAAAATTTTAATTGAGTAAAATAAAATCACACTACTGTTTACACATCAACAGACAGCAATTGTTGAATAGTTTGCTTCGAAATTAAAACAAAGGAGGCAATTCTAATGAAATACCAAGATGTGTTTTAGAAAATAAGAGAAATATGCTATATTTGTGGTATGTTTATTGTTTTCTGCAGCATGAAAAAGGTACCATAAAATTTGTATTGCTTTTTGATACTCGCTACTTCTGATTTCAATAATTGTGTTTTTGGCAATTTTAATTGGGTATTTAAGAAAATACGCAGCTTATGTGGCGCTCTGGGATTATTTATTTAGGGAGAATTTCATTCAGTTGCATTTAGGCGTGTACAATAATCAAATTTCTGCATACTTAACCCTTAGACCGCTACACACAACAATTGTCGTCTGCTGTTGCTTTTATATCTTGCCTTCTTTCTTATTTCAATAAAAACATGTTTTGACAGCACTTCAGAATCATTTCCAATGGAAATGATTCTGAAGTGCTGTCAAAGCATGTTGTAAATTATTCTAAAGTGCTGTAAAAGCATGTTTTTAATGATAAAAATGGAAAATAGAAAATAAACCGCAGACGACAAAAAAATGAAGATAGCGGTGTAAGGGTTAAGAACATGTGCATACTTTAGGTGGTATTTCCTGAACATCTTAACACATGTTGACACTTTGCTATAATAGAGTGGTTTTCCACATTCCAATTGATGTCAATGCTAAATATGCTCAGAAAGTGTTGAAATAGATTTGTAAAACAAATAACTTGTAGATTTGCATTGTGTCTCTAAACTCCGCTGTACGTATGAGATGCCTGATGTCAACCAGACACAAACAAATTCAATTTGCTAATAACTTTCATTCCGAGTTTCAAAACCAATTGTTTTTCGAAGATCATTTTCGGTTTCTACATCTATATTTCAGAGTTCATTTTCAAAATTGTTAATTTTTTGTCGCGACTGCTGTAGCAGAAGGTGCGACTATAGTCGATAGTCGCTGCTTTTTCCGTCGTCGTCCGCGTCAACAAATGTCAAAATGTCAATCCCTGCCTAGGCATTGGACATGAATACCAGTAGCCTATTTCATCAACATTGCAAAGTATACTTTAGTAGCAAAGTATACTTTGAGGGAGAAATTTTCAATTTTATGATAAATTTATTAATTTTTATTTTACTGAATTTATTACATTATCACAGCCATTTTGGCTGTGATAATGTAATAAATTCAGTATAATAATTCTGCATACTTTTAATTATCAAATATATGCAGTTGTTAGTTTTAAATGAAATAATGCATTTCAGGAAAAATAAATGATTACTCCCTCAAAGTATACTTTGCTAGCTAAGTATACTTTGCAATGTTGGTGAAATAGGCTACTGATGTCATTGGTTCAGTCCTCACTCTAAGCATACAAAACATTTTGATTTATAATATTTCTATAATTATAGAATATATGTATATATTTTTATAAAGTTCTGTCTTTCTGACTTCAGCTTTTACTGGGACGTTAAATCTTTTAAAAACATTTCTCCAGGATTCCCGCTATAGTGAACAGAGTATTGAAGCCACTCGCCAACTGGTGGAAGAAGCAAGGGAAAACTATGAGACTGTCCTGCTAGCATTCCCCGATAATCCACGGCATTATGAAGTTGAGGACATCGTGTATAGGGTGAGTTTCGTCACACACTGAATATTGTCACCCACTGTTTATGTGACTGTGACCAGTGTAGCGCGAGATCAGCTGCGAAAATGCGGGGGCAACACTGTCGCTTTTGAGTTAAGAAAAACATTTGTCATACCGCAGATAAGTTTCTCGGCTTTTGATTGGCTAGCTTGCCTGGTCATATATATTATATGACCTGCCAAGGCCGTCGGACATACGGGAATTGCGATTCCCCTCCGGCGCCTCGCGTCCAATGAAGAACATTTTGCAAGCGTCTACCGATTGCGAATTGTATTCCTCACTAAACACAATAAAACCCCAAATTTATCAATACAAGTAACAAATTGTACACTCAAAACCAGTCTATATTGCTTATTTTTCCATAAATATTCTTCGCTCATCAAAATATGAGCGAAAAATTAGCCAATATAACGAAAATTGCTTTTCAAATCTCAACGCGCTTGCCTTCGTGACACGGCTATATTTAGGTCACAAACTATGGGTTCCACGCACGAAACCGTGGCGTAGCAATGACAGCGAATGTTTGGGAACCAGTCACATTATTCTAGAGGCGCCAAAGGGAGAGCAGACCGATAGAGCAGTGGAATATAAATTAAATTACACGATATAAAAAAACTGTCATAAAGTAGTTTTCGATGGATTTCTTACTCCATATTTAGTTTGTTTTCGTTCAATAAAAAAACAAAATGTTCATTTACGCCTTTATATTAAGACTGATGGTAGAAAATCGAATCTCGGATTATTTTTCTTCCTGAAAAAACGCAAAGATCAAAATAAGAGATGTTTATACGGCCAAATACAGGATCTGCGGTATGACAAATACGTTATTGTGATTCTACACAGGCTATATGGTGTAATATTGCCCGTCTGAAGGTATGGTCACCCTCGGCTATCTTTAGCCTGTGTAGAACCACAATAACTTATAATGTGACCCACTACAGAGCTCTAGATAAGTTTTCTATCTAAAGAGTATTATACTCCCAGATTTCAAATTCAATGCATATTTTACTTTTACAAATGCGTTATTGATTTTCTTCCTTATTAAATAGGGTACTAATGATGAAAAATATAAAACACATTCAAAATTCACTTATTTGAGCTGCAAAAAACAAACAGTGTGTTTGCTTTTTACAGCTCAACTAAGTAAATTTTAACTTTATTCCAGTATTTTCACTGCTCAATTTGAAAATCAATGCATATTTTCACATTGGTGTGAGTATTTTCACATTGGTGTGAGTATTTTGTACTTCCACTTTTGATATTCAGTTCGTATTCTGCTAAATAAGTGCGTAAAATACCTTATCTGGAGTACTCCTACTATTTATGTGACTATGACCAGTATAACCCCAGAACAGACTGTACATCTGTGTAGTCTGATCAGAGACTACACTGTTCACATTTCAGTTCGGAAAAGTATATGTGACCCATTATTTATGTGATGGCAAGCAATGAAGACCCATATCAGCCAGCGCAGTGTGATCTGGGACTACACTGTTTGCTTTTGGGTTTGTAAAACGTTCATGATGCCTCTAACAGTTGTCTGAGGCTGCATGAGTGAGTCTGCTGATCATGAGCTTCACTGGTCAGCAACACTGAGTTATATCCTGTTTCATATAGTGGGTCACATATAAAACAGGCCATGTGCAATATCTCATGAAAAATAGTTACAACATTTGTTTTTCGTAAATGCTGTAGAAAGTAACGAAATTTACACAGCTATTCTGCATTTGCTATGAAACTTTTGTCATCTTTCCACGTCATGTACAGAAAATATCACGGTTTCTGTAAATATATTTCATGAAAAAAATTGCATGTTTTTAGGTACAAAAGCACATTTTAAAATTGTTCCATCTATAATGACATGAGAAACAGTGTATTCCATGCGCACACAACCTGACTGACATGAACAAAGAAGAGTTTCCAATACACCATTCACTGTCTCCCTAGAAAGTCAGCTATGTTTACTGTCATGACTCGCATGCAATACAAAAGTATTATTTGTTGTATATGAATATCCTATTCCTCCTACAAAACAGGGATCCTCGGGATCCTGTGACACTGTTAGTGTCCACCCTGAATATAGTAAGATACATGTACATGTACATCAAAACATATTTATTTTATCCACTATTTATGTGACAGTAAACAGTGTAGACATAAATCAGCCTGTTGCATCCACACAGTCTCATCTGGTCATACACTGTTCACTTTTGAGTTTGAAAAAACATGTGACGCACTATTTATTTTATTGACAGCGAGCACTGTAGACACATATCAGCCTGTGCATACACCCAGTCTGATCAGGGACCACACTGTTCGTGTTTCAGTTTGGAACGCCCCGTGCAGGCACCGGGGCGGGATCAACTGATCCTGAGAATAGTGCTGCAGTAGCCATTGCTTGTCGTAAAAGGCGACTAAACTGGCTTAACGATTGGGTTCATACTTTCCGGAACCCACTATACCGGATTTGGCCCTCATGTACATTTTTGGCTTTCTTGTATGTGAGAGTTGAGTCAGGCTATGCCCCATATATAAAAGTAAGATTAGCGCTAATTCCTATTACTTTTAGGGGATGGGATAAATGATATGGTGTGGCGAGGCCCTGGCACCAGATCAGGTTGTTCTAATTTCAGGACTGAATATATATTTTGATTGTAAATATTGAGTTCTGAAGTTGGGATTTACCCCCCTCGGACAGGTGGATACGGGACTCGACCCCGTTGACCCGTCTGCGTGTAGACTCCCTGAGGCTTGTACCTCTATGTCAGAAAAGCGGACGTTAAACCCTATTCACTCACTCACTCACTCAGTTTGGAACATATGGTGCAGCAGACTGCATGAGTGTATCACTGATACCAAGCATTGCCCACAGCTTGAAGTAACGGACCGAGGTCTATAAATACATTAAATATGTCTAAAAGCATCAATAAATGAAAACAAATAAGGTAAACTAATTTTTTTACTCCCTATATATAGACATATACATGTCTATATATAGGGAGTAAACAATAATTTTTTACCTTATTTTTTTTCTTCATTTATTGATGCTTTTAGGTATATTTAATGTATTTATAGACCTCGGTCTGTTACTTCAACCTGTGGCATAGCCAAGGCCACATGAACTATACTCCACGTTGGAAACGCCATTATCAACAACCATGGATACACGTGCTAATGCGTATCTATATTGCGTGATGAGATCTTGGTCCAATTGAGATACAGTGAAACCTCTCTAAACCGGACACCCTGGGACGACCCAGGGTGTCCGGTTTAGAGATGTTCCACTGTAAATCAGACACATGACCTTGCGAAAGGATGCGGGTGTGCTTTGCGAACTTGAACAGGCGTTACTATCACAGATAGATGGCAATGACATCAGTAAAGTTAAGGACACATAGACTGCATGTGTGCCCGGTTTAGATAGGTTCTCCTGTAGTTATAGCCAGTGTTGCACCAACTAGTTTACTATATAATTGCACTGGGGCCCGTTTCTGCACTAAACTTTGTACGACTAAAATGTTTGTAATTGCAAAATTATGATATAATTTTAAATTAACAGTGTTTTCTTGTAAACACTTAGTGGATTTACATTTATTGAGCATAGGCTGCATATGCAGCCAATGCTCAATGAATGTAAATCCATAAATTGAAATTTCCAGATGATCGTAAATTTGCACTTACAAACATTTTAGTCGTACAAAGTTTAGTGAAACTTGCCCCAGAACCCCATCCAATAAGGACAGTGTCACTATTCGTATGGATGCTGTGGGACCTACTTCTACAAGACCTGCAGCCTATCTCCACTGAATCTGCATGAATCACATAATAGGTTCACTTACTCCTAAGAAAGAAAACTTCAACTTGTCATGTCCCCCAATATTGTTTACATTATTTGGCCACAGAAACTCTGTTTATATATCATGTGACCAACAGGTTCAGTGTTTTCGTTTAAATGCTACAAATTTGCTGAATATTGGTGTTAAAAACACCCCAACATGAAGTGAAATTCGGTAGTAATGGATCAAGATTTGCAAGCAAACTGTGTCTGTGACCTCAAAACACCCGGACTATTTTTTATACCGGACTACTTTTGCATACCCCATTTACCATTTCACACCTTTTAGTATTCCCTAACCTATATGTTTACAGCCATTTGTATGATTGCATATTTTATTTGACAGCTGGCAGCTGAAGTTGATTCCTGCAAATCTCTGACTGTCCATTTGAACACAGACACATCCAAGTAAGTTGTAATCTGACTGTCCATTTGAACACAGACACGTCCAAGTAAGTTGTAATCTGGGGCTCATTCTGGGGCTGTGACTGGAAAAATGGGGCCTATGGGTTTTGTGACCAGTGTAGATCTAGATCAGGATCTTCACTGTTTGTCATTATGTCAATGCAACAGCCATCATGCTTCTAACACATAATATTGACCTTTATCAGGCTACAGGCATGTGTTATTTTACCAGGAGGTACACTGGTCACAAATCTCCAGTCACAGTCACAGTCACATTTGTAGCTTTGATTTTGATATTTGCATCCAGTAAATGCAGGCATGTTTCTCAAATTTCATAACTTCTTTACTGTATGACCGATTGGTTTCCCATCATTCATTGCCCACTCCACCCATGTACAAGGTCAAAGTCAAATAACTTTGAAATTTGCGTCCAATAGATGCGTGTGCGTTTCTCCATTCTTCTATAACTTCTTTACTGTACGACAAATTGGCTTGAAACTTCTAACCCCTAAGCCTAATCCTGTTTATTGTCATCTATATTGTCATTCTCCACCCCACCCATGCTCTCCCCATGCCCAAAGGTTATGGTCAAATAACTTTGAAATTTCCGTCCAGTATAATGTGCGTGCCTTTCTCCATTCTCCTATAACTTCTTTATTGTTTTATCTTAGCACTTCATGTGCAGGTTTGTGATCATCCATATTTTCATTTCCCACCCCAGCATGCTCCCCCATGCCTCAGGTCAAGGTCAAATAACTGTAAAATCCCAGTTCATTACATTCATTCTGCTATATCATCTGTACCATATCAGTGATTCACTTGAAACTTCATATGCATGTTTGTCATCATTCATATTTTCTTTCAGTAGACGCATGCACGTTCATCTATTCTACTATAACTCATTTACCGTAGCAATGTGCATGTTTATGATCACAGGCACCACAACGTTCGGATACATGCCGTTGTTTTAATATTTCGCTATAAAAGAATATGCATTACCATATTTGAACTTATTGAGATGGTTTGACAACGTATACTTGCAAGAAGAAATGAGTTACCCAGAAACGTTTTACTGGAAAATACATGCTACATAGTAAATACATGGTTAATGTCGTCGAATGTAAAATATATTCGGTTGAGCCTTAGACTGACCAATCAGAGGCTGCGATTAGGGGTCAAAGGTATAAAATAAAGACAACAAGAAATGCGTCTGTCGAACGCGGATGCCACCTGCATCATATTTGAGAAACTGTGACAAAGTGGTTAACCGAAAAGTGTGACAGACGGACGGACGGATGGACGGACAGACGGACGGTCCAAACACTATATGCCACCCGTTTCTTCGAAACCCGGTGGCATAAAAAACGACACTTCATGTATATTAGGCTACTTCAGGTATATTAGGTTACGTCGGATATAAACAGCATTTATTCAACCCTCTTTATTACGATACATAGAGAAATAGTTACAGTATAATGTAATTATATTCTGTATGTACTCGGTTAATCAAATGAGATAAACCATGTGATTTTGTACCTTGATTTTTCATGAAAAATATTTATAGAAACTGTGATATTTTCTGTAAATGTCAAAAGTTGACAAAATGTTCATAGCAAATGCAGAATTCTATTTTAAATATGGAAACTATCATTATTTTTGTAAGTATTTTTTATGAGATATCACACATCTTAGGTACAAAATCACATAGCCTGTCTGAAATAGTGGTACATGTCGTGGATTGTAGGCAGCTGGAACAGGATTATGGAGTGAAGGATCTCCCGGCTGTGGCGGTGATCCATGGTACAGGTAACACCAATGTCGACGAAAATGTCAACAAAATGACGGCGTTTTCAAAATATTTGTCAAGATCGGCGATTTTTATATTTTATGTGTTACATAGTATTTTATAATACCTACCAAATGTATGAAATTATGTTGAACATGCTGGTATGTTTTATGGAGACTTGTGTACTTTGTGCAAACACTTCACAAGTTGATAATACAAGTGTAAGATTGTTAAAGGTACATGACCACTCAGTAGGCACAACTATTGTTCTTTATATGAGAGACATCATCTATCAGAGACATTTTCTGGTAAAATAAACATTCCATTCACCATTACCCCACGTACTGATTGGCATTATTGTACATTTTATATCAGATTTAAATTTTCACACTGGTATCAGGGGCGATAACTGTTTTTCCTTAAAACTTTAACGGACTTACTATTTATTCTCTGTATTTATTTTTTGATGTGCAATGATCATACTTTATTATCTGTCGAAAATATTATTTTTTCAGGTGACGCATTTAATTAGTATAAATAATTAAAAAATATCATGCTTCATTTGCATATGAAAATAGCCTGATACCACTGCGAGTCACTATCAGTAAAATTAATATTACTAAATGATTATATCTGTACAGCGGGCACTCGTAATTTGAAGAACTGGTGGAATAGCGACACAATTATACACTTATTTAATTGCTATAAAGAACAGTTTGTGCCTACTGAGTGGGCATGTACCTTTAAAAGCATACTGTGTATATTTAAGTTAAACTACTTGTACTAGCATGTTCAGAATGAAATATTGTGCATTCCGCAGGCTTATAGTTACAGATCTTGACATATATACATTGATGCCTCACAATGAAGGCATCTAACATAGTCAAGTGTAAAATACTTAAACTGCAATTCTGACCACCATTTTGTAATTTCTTGCAAGTCCTATCCATTTTAACCCTTTCACCCCTAAGGAGCTGGAATGGATTTTGATACATTAATTTTGCAACCAATCCAATCATCACAAAATCATTTTCAGACTAGTCCATTTATGAAAAGGGGGTGTTTTTGTTCTCAAAAATAAGAAAATTATATATTTGCAAAAAGTGCAGATCCTGATGAGACGGCTCGTCACGAGCCGGCTCATCTGGATCTACACTTTTTTCCAATACCCCTATACAGGCATGTGGTGTGGAAATGGTCATGGTGTTGTATGTTCTCAGCAGATTTCACCTGCTTTCAGTATGGCCAAATCAATTGCTTCAAATCTCTATGCATTCTTTACACATGTGACTATAAAGTAAGCAACCAAGTTGCCCATTTAATCCAATACTTGGTGTGACATGCGCAGTTTGTGTGTTGTAGGACACCCCAATGCGGCCGGTGATTACCGAGTATTTGAAGGCCTGGGAGTGAGACATGGAGTCCTGTTGGCCTACATCACGGCCAGCTCCCTCCCCGCCCCCATGTTGACCACGGTAAGTCTACTACAGGCCCAAGTATTTGAAGGCCTGGGAGTGAGATATGGAGTCCTGTTGGTCTACATCACAGCCAGCTCCCTCCCCTCCCCGCCTCCATGTTGACCATGGTAAGTCTACTACAGGCCCAAGTATTTGAAGGCCTGGGAGTGAGATATGGAGTCGTGTTGGCCTACATCACGGCCAGCTCCCTCCCCTCCCCGCCTCCATGTTGACCATGGTAAGTCTACTACAGGCCCAATTATTTGAAGGCCTGGGAGTGAGATATGGAGTCCTGTTGGCCTACATCACAGCCAGCTCCCTCCCCGCCCCCATGTTGACCACGGTAAGTCTACTACAGGCCCAAGTATTTGAGGGCCTGGGAGTGAGACATGGAATCATGTTGGTCTACATCACGACCAGCTCCCTCCCCGTCCCCATGTTGACCACGGTAAGTCTACTACAGGCCCAAGTATTTGAAGGCCTGGGAGTGAGATATGGAGTCCTGTTGGCCTACATCACGGCCAGCTCCCTCCCCGCCCCCATGTTGACCACGGTAAGTCTACTACAGGCCCAAGTATTTGAGGGCCTGGGAGTGAGATATGGAGTCCTGTTGGCCTACATCACGGCCAGCTCCCTCCCCTCCCTACCCCCATGTTGACCACGGTAAGTCTACTACAGACCCGAGCATTTGAAGGCCTGCGTGTGAGCCATGGAGTCCTGTTGGCCTACATCACAGCCAGCTCCCTCCCCATCCCCATGTTGATCGTGGTAAGTCTACTACAGACCCTCGTCTTACTGCTCATCTTGCTTTATTGAATGTGTTTCATTCAGAATTCATTTTTAAATGTGTGAACTTTTTTAAACATATTTTTAAACCCCAACAAATCTTCTCTTTATCTTCTAAACCGATGAATGGTTTTCAAATATTTGCCACAAATGTTTGCTATGATAAGACGATGTGTCACGTTCAATACCCATGTGTCTATGTCCAAGGTCAAGGTCACTCAGAAGTCAAAGGTCAAATTTTGTTTCCGCTCTATATCTTCTAAACCGATGAATGGATTTTCATATAATTTGTCCCAACTGTTTGTCATGATGAGACGATGTGTCGCGTTAATACCCACATGTCTCCAGACTGTGTGGATGCACTGGCTGATCTGGATCTAGACTGGTCGTAAAACCTATAAGCCCCATTTCTCTAGTAACAGTCAAATTTCAGGAGAGCTTCGAGAAGCTCATGTTTAATGAAGATTTGGAAGAAGAGCAGAGTTTCCCACCGATACTGGCGTGTTTCTACAACCATTGGAACAGCAGTGCAGCCAGCTATTTAGACGCGTTCGGCATGACCGTGAACTCCTTCATGGCTATGGGAAGCCACATCAATTATGGAACTGTAAACATCGCTGACCGTTCATCGAGAAAATGTGAGTGAGTTGTCAACTTTTTTCTGTTTGCCACCTTTTGCAATAGCAAGGTATGCATATAGCTTGCCCTTGAGGTTCCATCCATCGGTTCCTTTGTTCGCCTATTTGCCCATGATCATGTATGTACACATTGTGATCCTCACAAATACTTGGCTATGTTTGTGCTATAGTATACTCGTATGATTACCCAGGTGAGCATATTCCAGAGATAAGCAAACACAGTTTGTAGATCTTTTGTTGCAAATGCAATTATTTAGTACTCGTATATTTGATAGGCGTATATGTTTGACATAGCCAAAGCTGAAAATGAATAACAGTGACATATTCCATTGTGCTGCATACCGCGCCAGCATAAAATATGTCGCATCGAAATTGGCTCCGGAGATTCTGATGAATTCCCATTCAGCTACATGTAGAAGATACTGCATACACACTTTTTCATCTAGTAACCAGTGCAAATTTCTTATGCTGGTTACTAGACGAAAAATGTGTTTATATGATAGCTCTTAACCTTTAACTTTTGTAGTCTGCTGTTTATTTTTCTCATCAAAAACATGCTTTGACAGCATTTTAGATTGGAAATGATTCTAAAGTGCTGTCAAACCATGTTTTTATTAAGAAATAAGGCAAAATATATAGAACAACAGCAGATGATAATTTTTGTGTGTAGCAGTCTAAGGGCCGATAATAGAGCCGAGTGGCATTTTGTCAGGAAAAGGTGCGATTTTTAACATGTACTATTTTACGGCGGCGCGTATCGCCATACATAGACCTAATGTTAACCCTTAAAAGGCGTGAACCAAGAATTATCGTCTGCTGTTGTTTCATAATGTCTCTTCTTTCTCAATAAAAACATGGGTTGACAGTACTTTAGAATCATTTCCATTGGAATAATAGAACAAGGAAATCATTTTCCCATGGAAGCCATCTTTTCTCTAGTTGTTGTTCAACATTCAACATAACAAAATGAAGATTTCAAATTTACAAGATATACATGTAAATGTCATTAACCAATTTATGCATGGGTATGTTCTTTATTAATAATATATTAATACAGCTTTGACAGTCTTATATCGCTAACATATCAAACACGCCGGATAACCGATTGCAAAAATCACTCTTCCATGCGTTACATTAAAGAGATGGGGTTAAATTGCTACCCTCGCGAGGTATGGAGCGGGGTAGCAATTTTGTTTCTACCTGGGAACATCCCAGTGATTCTGGTTTAGTAAGATTCCACTGAAGTATATTCACTACAGCCGCACCTGTTCATTTGTCTAGTAAGCACTATATATTAACCCTTAGACCGCTACTCACAACAATTGTCGTCTCCTGTTGCTTTTATATCTTGCCATATTTCTCAATAAAAACATGGTTTGACAGCACTTCACAATCATTTCCAATGGAAATGATTCTGAAGTGCTGTCAAAGCATGTTGTAAATTATTCTAAAGTGCTGTCAAAGCACGTTTTTGATGATAAAAATGGAAAATATAAAATAAACAGCAGACGACAAAAAAATTAAGATAGCGGTCTAAGGGTTAACAACATTTGTTTTAACTATACTTGTATACACATGTTGCTTGTGTAGGCACGTGACATCACTATCTTAATGATAGGCACTGGGCAATAGGTAATAATTTAATTTTTAAAATACAGGATACTCTGTTTTCTTGATTAAGAATTTTAAATATTAATCTTATATTATTAGGACTATTAAATTCTGTTTTTGCTACCATGTTGGTAGTCTCAAAAATATAGGTCAATACATTATTTTAAGAAAAAATAATAATAAATGTTGTGTTACTGGTATAAACGTTTGAAGGTTCTTCTGCATGTCGTAAAACACTAGCACGCAAAGACCATGCTACTTGTCCACTTGTAGTGACCTGTTAATTATTTTGGAGTACTAATTGCAGAGCTCCAGATAAGCTGCGTATTTGCTTAAATGCCCAAATAAAATTGCCAAAAACCCAATTGAAATCAGAAGTAGCGAGTATCAAAAAGCAATAACAAATTTGTGGTACCTTTATCATGCTGCAGAAAACAATAAACAGATCACAAATATTGAATATTTTTCTTATTTTCCATGAAAACACATCTTGGTACTTCATTAGAATTGTCTCCAAGGAGACAATTCTAATGAAATTCCAAGATATGCTTTCATTTCGAAGCAAACTAATTCAATAATTGCTGTCTGTTGATGTGTACACAGTAGTGTGATTTTATTTTACCCAATTAAAATTTTGAAATACCCAATTGCTTCAGAAATGATGGAGTGAAAATACTCAATTACTTATTCCTTATCTGGAGCCCTGTAATTGAATGGACAATACTTAAATATAAGCCAAATAAGAATGGACAATGTACAGCACTGGATTTCTTGAAATCTTATCTGGGCAAGTAAAATTTGAAAATGAATAATTTGTTGATGCCTGATCATTAATTTTGTACATGCTACGATCTGTTGCAGTGATAAAGCGCTACCTTCAGACAGGGTCCATGAACGTTATCCCATTTTTGGCACTGTTCACTAAAGGTTTGTATAATTATCATTATATATAGTGCGCACACATTTCATTAAACTTTGAGCGACTAAAATGTTTGTAAGTGCAAATTTAGGATTGTCTGTAAATTTCAATTGATGGATTTATATTTATTGAGCATAGGCTGTCTATGCAGCCTATTCTCAATAAATGTAAATCCAATAATTGTTTACAAGAAAACCGTACCTTAACCCTTAGACCGCTACACACAACAATTGTCGTCTGCTGTTGCTTTTATATCTTGCCTTATTTCTCAATAAAAACATGTTTTGACAGCACTTCAGAATCATTTCCAATAGAAATGATTCTGAAGTGCTGTCAAAGCATGTTGTAAATTATTCTAAAGTTCTGTCAAAGCATGTTTTTGATGATAAAAATAAAATGGAAAATAGAAAATAAACAGCAGACAACAAAAAATGAAGATATCGGTGTAAGGGATAAGTTGTGAGTTCAATACTGCCCTAGGAATGCAAGAAAAACTTCCATAGTAGCATGGAACCTCTCTAACCCGGACACAGACACATGTTAGTTGTACTGAAATTTCATATGTTTCATTATAGGAATGAATGGCCTTTTTGTGGAATTTATCGGGGTATAAACTTGGAAAAGTCGCGGGAATACTGGACGAAGGCCGGAAGGCCTCGTCCAGTAATCCCGCGACTTTTCCAAGTTTATATCCCCGATAATAAATTACACAAAAAGGCCATTCATTCCCTATAATTCCAGCATTTGAAATAAATTCATCAAGAAAATGTGTTTATTTTCCGTTTTCTTAAGAATTATTTTAACTGCACCTGACGGTTACGGAAAGTAGTTCGGCATGGAGTTTACTAGGATATAAATTTTGGACGGAGACTTGCAATGGACCAATCAAATGTTAGGGAATTGTGTAAATATTTTTGTGCTGGAATTATTGCCATTTACCTCGAATGATAATGTTTGTTCATGATCGCAAATCATCCACACATGTCTTGAAGTAGTCATCTGTCTGTTTTACAGTGGAACCTCTCTAAACTGGACACCCTGGGGACCTCCCAGGGTGTCCGGTTTAGAGAGGAGCCACTGTATTTCCAATTCATTGTCTTTCATATGAGACTTGAAAGCAACGTCCCTCCTCTATATGACCTTAGATCTTCGCGCATACATAAAGACTAAAATTGTGTCGTGCAAGGAAGATAAGTCTGAATTTCGACACAATGTTCACATTCTTGGTTTATTTAGATCATTGTCTGCAGCATCAGTTGTATACTACATGAACTAAATTGAACTAGTTCATCTATCATATTTTTTGCTAAAGCAGGCGCGACTATAGTAGCCGTTTTTTGCGTGGTCCGCGTGGTCCGCGTCGTCCGAAATGTCAAAGAGTTTGTACAAGTTTCTTCACACTTGATACATGTAAGCATTTGGAACACACTCGTGCCGTCAGTAACATGACCATGACCTTTTTGTACCTTCACATGGTTGTGGAAGCACTTAGCCATTTTTTATGTCAAAACGTTTCGTCGACCTAATTTCAGGGCTGGATATTTTTTTTTTCGACATAAATATTCTGTTCTGATTTTTGGATTTTCCCCCCAATGCAGCAGGTTACATATGTGATCAAACCAGTTGGCCCAGCCTTAAATGACCTTAGCTGTTGATAGGCCATTACACACCAATCAATCGATCAACCTTGACCTTTTTCGTGTTTTATGCATGCACTTCTCTGACCGTATGTAGTAACACCATTAATTTTTCAATAATTCATGAAACGCTGCACCGATTTTGATAATATTTGGCCATAATGTGTGTCCAGGGATGGTGCTTTGTTTTGCATACGACCCACGTCTGACAGCCCAAGGTCAAGGTCACTGAGGACTTATGTTCACTTTGTTTGTAAGGCAAATTGTTTAAAAAAAAAAAAAATTCTGTTATCTTGCCAGGGAGGGAATTAGCTTGACAATAACACTGCCCTTGTTGTAGATATCAACAATAATATACACATACAATGATCACCTTGTTGATTAAGTCCATAAGTTGTGCACTTCTTGATATATTCACGATACTTCACATATGTACATAACAGCCTAAAGGCATTACACATGCAATATCACTGGACATTGACTTACTGCACTGTTTCATGGTACCATTGGCTATCTCACACATTAATTGCATCATCGATTTATTGTAGACGTCAATGGCACCGTCTCACATATTGTGCTAAACAAGGGGAGGCCATTCCCATGGATTGTGTACCGCCAGCTGGCCGGAGCAGGTCCAGGGGTTGCTGACCGCTATGGCATACAGGAGACAGTAGAGCCATGGGGCACCATATCTCCACATGAGGTATTGTCGAAGCTGTCTAAATTGGGCACCCTGGGAACCTCCATTTACATAATCAAAACCATGTGCTGTTGCATTTACTGTAGTAACAAAAACATTTGGTATGTTTAAAGCTTGCAAGGCGTCCGTTTGACTTGCGCGACATCATGTAGGGCTAATGTAGTGTATTGAGATATAAACGCAATACGTTGAATGGGCTTTTCCATTATGAATTTAAGGACAGTGTAAATATTTAATATCAGAATTAACCCTTAGACCGCTACTCACAACAATTGTCGTCTGCTGTTGCTTTTATATCTTGCCTTATTTCTCAATAAAAACATGGTTTGACAGCACTTCAGAATCATTTCCAATGGAAATGATTCTGAAGTGCTGTCAAAGCATGTTGTAAATTATTCTAAAGTGCTGTCAAAGCATTTTTTTGATGATAAAAATTGAAAATAGAAAATAAACAGCGGACGACAAAAATATAAGATAGCGGTCTAAGGGTTAAAGTGTAATCTCTCTAAACCGGGCATGTTTCATTGTTCAGCCACTTTAATGTATGTGGTCAGGAGGGGCAAGTATGTGGTGAGGACGGGACAGTATCAGGTGAATAAGGGGACAGTATGTGGGGCCAAATAATCTTTTATGTTAAGGACACATGGCACCAGATCAGGAGTTAGCAGTTTCAGTGCTGGAGGGATAGTGTAAATATTTATGTGAATGCCTCTTTTGGTCATGTTAGGTTACATTTCTTGTGTCTTGTATTGCTGTATTTCTCGTATTTTTCAGACAACTCCGCTGTATGAAGGTCCCCTGGGGTATGCCTGTTCTGTCTGGTCCCACAACCTGACTGACAACAAACCAGCCCGGCGCAAAGTTTTCACCATCAAGAGAAAGGTACCACAGAAAAAGAAGGATGAGAAAAAGGACGAGAAAAAAATATGGCACGAAATGGTAAAATATAATTCTTATAATTCTTATAATTAGTGTTACAGTAACTTGATCACTTAGTTAAACTTGGCTTTGCCTGTATCCCAGGCCAATACATAAGATACTTTATTTAAAGGCCTTGCATCTCGGACGTGTGCTTATAGTGATGAAACTGATGAAATTAAGTAAATTGTAAATTTGTATTGTAGTCTTGTACTTATGGTTTGCCTGGGAAAAACAGGGAATTGTTAAAAAAGACGTAATCAATGGTTATTAATGTTCAAAATCCTGTTCAAAACATAAATTTCCTTTTTATTAGCCAGGTTTTTGGAAAAAAAATCCAGGCTATTGGATTGGCGAAAGCCGGGCGGGCGGGCGGGCGGGCGGGCGGCGGGCGGGCGGCGGGCGGGCGGCGTCCACAATCAATGTTAAGTTTTCGTGTTTCAGTCCATTTCTTTGTTACTGTACCACCTAGGACCACCAAACTTTCACAGCTTCATAATCAAGGGGTGCCCACCACATATCACTATCCAACATGTTACTTTTTTTTTAACTTCACCAATTGTTTCCGCGTAGTCGACTTAGCCATTTTCAATGTTAAGTTTTCGCGTTTACAATGTTAAGTTTTCGTGTTTAAGTCCATTTCTTTCGTACTGTACCACCTAGGACCACCAAACTTTCACAGCTTCATAATCAAGGGGTACCCACCACATATCATTATCCAACATGTTACTTTTTTTTTTTAACTTCACCCATTTTTTCCGCGCAGTCGACTTAGCCATTTTCAATGTTAAGTTTTCGCGTTTACAATGTTAAGTTTTCGTGTTTAAGTCCATTTCTTTGGTACTGTACCACCTAGGACCACCAAACTTTCACAGCTTCATAACCAAGGGGTGCCTACCACATACAACTATCCAACATGTGACCATTTTTTTACCTTCACCTATTATTTCTACGTAATTGACTTAGCCATTTTCAACGTTAACTTTTTAACGTACGTCTGGTTAGAGTTTTTTGGTTAAAACTTTTTCCTTATACTATATCTCTGCAACTGCTTCGCCCATTACCTTGAAACTTCACATGGGTGTTTATCATCATCCATATTTTCATTCTAACCCCCAACCGTGCGGCCCCTGTGCCCAATGTCAAGGTCAAATTACTTTGAATTTTTTTTTTGTTAATGTTTTTTTGTGTACTATATCTCTGCAACTGCTTCACCCAATACCTTGATACTTCACATGGGTGTTTATCATCATTGTCGCACATGCTTGCGGAAAGCGCGATCCTGTGCCCAATGTCAAGGTCAAATTACTTTGAATTTGTTTGTTAAAGTTTTTTCGTGTACTATATCTCTGCAACTGCTTCACCCAATACCTTGATACTTCACATGGGTGCTTATCATCATTGTCGCACCTGCTTGCGGAAAGCGCGATCCTGTGCCCAATGTCAAAGTCAAATTACTTTTAATTTTTTTGTTAAAGTTTTTTCGTGTACTATATCTCTGCAACTGCTTCACCCAATACCTTGATACTTTACATGGGTGTTTATCATCATTGTCGCACCTGCTTGCGGAAAGCGCGATCCTGTGCCCTATGTCAAGTTCAAATTACTTTGAATTTTTTTGTTAAAGTTTTTTCGTGTACTATATCTCTGCAACTGCTTCACCCAATACCTTGATACTTCACATGGGTGTTTATCATCATTGTCACACCTGCTTGCGGAAAGCGCGATATCGTCAGCATTTTGGCATACGTCCGTCCGTTCGTCCATGTTTTTTTGTTTTTTTTGTTTTTTTTGCTTATATTTAACGGCGGCACTGGCTCTAGGACCTTGCATGCTGTCTCCCAAGAATGGGAGAAAGAACGGAGGTAGAGATATTTTCAGAGAAGCCGGTAATTCGTATTTACAGAGCAACTACGAATTATCGGTACCCATTTACAGCTGGGTGAACTGGAACAGTGTGGATAAAGTGTCTTGCTCAAGGACACAACGCACGCCGCTAGGCAGGCTCGAACCCACGACCCTTGGATCAGTAGTCCGACACACTAACCATTACGCCACGGCGCTCCACTCGTCCGTGTGTCCGGTTAAAGTTTTTTGGTTAAAGTTTTTCCATCTACTATATCTATTTTTTTAGTGTCCATGCCTCGCCCCAAGGCGCGACATGCAGGCCACGGCCATCTAGTCTACAAAAAGTGGGTATAATTATGTTATCCAAGTGTCTATGCTTGGAAAAAACCTGGCCTTCGTGGCTTTGCCTCGTTTCTTGTTTATGATGACACTATTTAACCATTACATTAAACATTAAATCAAACTTATTACAAGGGGGATGTCAAAGTTTCTTGTCAAAAATTCACCCCTATAGACTTTTATTATCACCCAGAAGATATTCACTTCTCAAAACAAATAAAATAATTGTATTGAGATTTCATTTGTTAATATTTTGATTTCTCAATATAAAAAAGAGGATTGTATTCACATATGTTTTGATAGTAGTTTCATGCTCATAAGGGGTGTGTCAACATCACATGGAACAGCCTGTTCAGTGTGATTTGTGCATGCCTGATGAGGGCAAGCATTTCATGAGCAGTTTTGCATTGATTTATATTTTGACCAGTTGCCAAGAAGGATCTTACATACATGCGTTATAATGCAGAAAATTTAACCCTTAGACTGCTGTTGATGAAAATTGTCATCTGCAGTTGCTTTATATTTTGCCTCCTTTCTCAATGAAAACATTGTTTGACAGCACTTTAGAAATGATTCTAAAGTGCTGTCGCACCATGTTTTAACAAGAAAAAAGGGAAAATATAAAATAATCAGCAGACGACAACGTTTAATTCAGCATGGCAAGGGTTAAAGACAATTGATATTTTCCCAGTTTGCCAGTGAGACAGTGGAGAAGAAGTTGGAGTTACACAAGGGTGTTCCCCTTATCACCCAGTCGACTTGGGCTGACGTCATAGAGAAGTCACACGCCCCCAAACATGTCTACTACAAATCTGGGCAGTGGGCGGGCGAGGTCACCAAGGTCGCCCTGGTATGTGCATGGTTATACAGTGAAACCTCTCTAAACTTCACTATGGCGGTCCCTAGGGTGTCCACATTAGAGTGGTTCCACTATCATGCTGGTATATGAGATGGCTCTGGTACAGGTAAACTGTATGCGATATTGGTGACAAACTCATACAGTGAACCGACCAGCCGCCTTGGGAGGTGGCCAGGGTGTTTCCTTTATAGTGGTTCCATTATAGGAATGAATGGCCTTTTTGTGGAATTTATCGGGGTATAAACTTGGAAAAGTCGCGGGAATACTGGACGAAGGCCAGAAGGCCTCGTCCAGTATTCCCGCGACTTTTCCAAGTTTATATCCCCGATAAATTCAACAAAAAAGCCATTCATTCCTTATAATTCCAGCATTTGAAATAAATTCATCAAGAAAATGTGTTTATTTTCCGTTTTCTTAAGAATTATTTTAACTGCGCCTCACTGTTACGGAAAGTACTTCGGCGTGGGAGTTTACTGGGATATAAATTTTGGACAGAGACTTGCTACGAGCCAATCAAATATTAGGGAATTGTGTAAATATTTTTGTGCTTGAATTATTGAAAGTTAGTGTATTAGGTGACCAGGTGACCCTAGTATGTGTATAGTTTATATAATGCTGGCAACACACAGTTAAACCTCTGTAAACCAGGCAGGCTGGGAGGTGGCAGGGTGTGTGATTTAGAGGGTCTCCTCTGTAAGTCCGGTATATCAAAGCTCCAATACATGTTTGTGTGCTTTGCAATCATGAACATGTGTTCTTGATAGTGATATATTTCAAGTAAAACCATCTAAATTAAATATTCTTCTTCAGTTTAGAGAGGGTTTGCTATAATAAGTGTGAGAAATGTAGAAATACTCAGTGCACAATCAGTCCAGACACTGTATATTCAGTGTTGTGAGTCGGTCACCAAATAGCGACTGACATCAAATTGAAATTCAAATACTACACAATAAGAATTCTGCGTGCCATTAAATTGATCAGGGCCTACACTGTTCGTTGTGGAGTTGGAAACACTTTATTAACACCTTTAGCCCTTTCAACACCACAGTCCTGTATAGTGGTATTGGCAAACAGTGTAGATCCTGATGAGCCGGCTCGTGACGAGCCGCTCATCAGGATCTGCACTTTTTGCAAGTAAATTTGGTATTTTTGAGAACAAAAACACACCCTTTTAATAAATGGACTAGTCTTAAAATCATTTTGTGATGTTTTGATTTGTTTAAAAATTAACATATCAAAATCCATTCCTGTTTTGCTGGGACACATATTGGGGCTGCCAGCTGGGAAAGAGACCCCATGACATATATGACCAGTGCACATTCGCACAGTCTGATCAGACCCTACACTGTTCACCATTCAGGCATTTAGGCTAACTGCCTTCATAACTATTGGTATGTGAATTCATACGGAGACTGATATCTGTGATTGTTGGGAAGTACCTTCCTTCTGGAGTCTCAGTGACAGCTTGGTGCGTTGATATCACAGGTGGTGTTTCTCTTGGTGGATTGTGGGAGCTGTCAGCGCAACTACGACACTTTCCTGGACCTGCAGAAGTCCGTCAGCATGATAGGTGATGTTGGTTTCTCTGTAATCTACTATATTTACACAGTCCATAAATTCATAATGGTAACACCCATTCAACGTATTGCGTTTATATCCCAGTACAGTCGAACCTCTCCGAACAGCCACCTCTCTACAACAACACCCTCTCTATAACAGCCGCAATTTTATATCCCAAATTGATGATTTCCTCTGTATCTAACCCTTAGACTTCTGAGCACAAAAGTTGTCGTCTGCTGTTGCTTTTGCCTTCTTTCTCAATAAAAACATGTTTTTACAGCATTTCCATTGGAAATGATTCTAAAATGTTGCCAAAGCATGTTTTTGATGAGAATTATCAAAGAAAATAAATAAACAGCGGACAACAAAATTTAATTCAGCATTAACCTCCCTACAACAGCCACCTCTCTACAACAGCCATTTTTACGTCTTCCCATAGGTGGCTGTTGTACAGAGGTTGCACTGTACATTACATTAGCCCCATGTCGCATGACGTTGGTTGGTTAAAGTTGTTTGACGTCATTACAATACATGACATTCATTGTCCTAACGTCACTCTATTGGCCGGCAACGTCACTATGCTATGAATTGCGACAAAATGACGTAAATCAATAAGATTCCTAATTTTAACACCGTATTTGGTTATTTAAATTTTTGAAACTATCCAAAAAGGCAATGTAAATGTCATTAATAAAACCATGAACAGTTGCGTTTACTGTAGTATGAAAAACTTTTGATGTGTTTAAAGTTTGCGAGGAGTCCTTTAGCTAGCTAGGGCTAATCGTGAGCCCCTGTTCACTTGCTCTGTAGCCGATTACTTATCTAACAAAGTATACTTTGAGGGAGTAATTATTTATTTTCCCCAAAATGCATTATTTCATATAGAACTAACCACTGCATATATTTGATGATTAAAAGTATGCAGAATTATTATACTGAATTTATTACATTATCACAGCCAATGGCTGTGATAATGTAATAAATTCAGTATAATAAAAATTTATAATAAATTCATCCTTAAATTGAAAATTTCTTCCTCAAAGTATACTTTGTTAGATAAGTATTATTTGCCATGTTGGTGAAATAGGCTGCTGGTGCTTGATGGACCACAAACCCACGACTACAATATTTCAATCTAAATTCTTTATCACAGAATTATTTCACTTCCAACTGCTAATCCTTTTCAGAGTTTTTAATGGATATTATCCCTTCGCCGATAGGCTTTGTTTTCCATACAACCCATGTCCAACCACCCAAGGTCAAGGTCACTGAGGACTTTTGTTCACCATGTTAGTATTAAAGGCAAATGCGTTAATCTTTTTTTTTATTGTCAAGGCTGCCTGCGAGGGGATTAACTTAACATTGATAACGATGCCCTTGTTGGAAATGTAAGCACATTTGTGGCTGTGACTGGAGAAATGGGGCGTATGGAATCGCAAATAGTGCAGACTCATCTGATTTTGCAAATGTACAGGCTGATCTGGATCAACACTGGTTGCAAAATCTATAAGCCCCATTTCTCCAGTCACAGCCACAATATATTGCATATCTGATCATATTTTTGAGCCACTTTAAAGAAACAGATATTGTTCCCATTTACAGATGGGGGTGCCATGTACTTTGTGAACTGTACCGTAGAGAAGGATTTGTGCCGCCACCATAACATCCGAGGGTTTCCAACCATAGTTGTATTCCGTGGCCTTGGCTGGATGGGAACCAGTTCATGTATGTCGGGTGGCAGTCAGAAAATGTTTGCCAACTACATACGCATGGACTACCACGGTGTTATACAGGTGTGTCCACTTGTTACTCGCCCATCACGTCTCGTAGGATGTCAGCATAAACCGAATTATCATGCCATACCATCCAAAATCTAGATGACATTGGATGTTACTGTTTCTAATATTCTGGATGGGTAGGAGGATGCGATGGGTAATTTAACGATCGGGATTCATCCTTACTGTTATCTGGAACGGAGTCGTGGTTTGGCCCTCACGTACGTCTTTGGCATTCTTGTATGTGAGGGTTTAATCTGTTTATACCATTTGTATGAGTAATGTGATTATTCCTAATCTATTACTTTTAGGGGAAGGTGGGGCCAAGTGATTTTGGTGTTTCTAATTATAGGGCTGAATATATAATTATTTCGCAGTAAATATTCTGGTCTGATCTTGGGATTTTCTCCTCAATGCAGCAGATTACATGCAGGATTGAACCCGTTGGCCCGGCTTTAAATGATCGTAGCTGTTGATAGGCCATTAAACACCAATCAATCAAATTTAATATTCTGGGGGATGGGCTGTGGCCTAGGGTTTTAGAACACCTGACTTACAATCAGCAGGTTGTGGGTTCAAACCTCGCCTTGGGCATCAAAAATTACTTACATGGTATTTTCATCCAACTGGCCGTTTGGATGAAACTTGGAGCCGAGGTCCCGTGCCTAAAACCTGTCATGCTGATATCAAATGGTGTAGATCCTCATTAGACTGCAGAATGTCACAACATATACTATTCTGCAAAAAACAAACACAATAAAATAGAAAAAGTTCATAAATGTTGACACCTATGAATCTGTATCCCACATGTACTGTGTTAATCCTTTGAACACTACACACCTGGTTTAATAGTGTTATTGGCGAATAGTGTAGATCCAGATGAGCCGGCTCATGACGAGCCGTCTCATCAGGATCTTCACTTTTTGCAAGTAATTTTCATATTTTTGAGAACAAAAACACCCCTCATAAATGGACTAGTCTGAAAATACTTTTGTGACGGTTGAATTGGCTGCCAAATATCAAGATCAATTCCAGTTACTTAGGGGTGAGAGGGTTAAGTAGCACCTTTGTATACATTTGTCTGCAGACCAATGCGATAATGGCCTGGTTTACTGATGTGGCCGCCAATGCTGTCGGTGACAGGAAGTTTGAACCAGTTGTGGACGCGTTCACGGTTAGTGCTGGGTAGGGGTCGTTTCACTAAACTTTGTAATACTAAAATGCAAAATTATGATAGTCTGTTAATTGCACATTAGCAATGTTTTCTTGTAAACAATTATTGGATTTACATTTATTGAGCATAGGCTGCATATGCAGCCTATGCTCAATAAATGTAAATCCATCAATTGAAATTTCCAGACGATCCTAAATTTGCACTTGCAAACATTTTAGTCATGTGAAGTTTAGTGAAACAGGCCCCAGTATTGTAACGCTAGCCATATTGGTCTCTAGATACAGTCAAACCTGTAATAAAGACCACCTTGGAATAACAATTCCCTGTCAATAGCAGCCACACTAATGTCTTCCCAATTACTCCAGTACCACAAAAATGACAATGTGAATAAAAACCACCTGTGAACAAAGGCCAGATATTTCTATTCCCATGGCTGACTTTTATTCACAGGTTTGACTGTACATAACTTTGTTTGTATTGTTCTTTGAGACCACTGACCGTTCTGCTCTAACGTATTAACGTACATTCAGATCTGTATATTACTTTCATTGAGAATTGAAATGCAATTGAACTTCTCTAAACCGGACACTGGGAGGTCCCCATGGTGTCGTGTATAGAGATGTTCCACTGTAAATCAGACATTGACCACTCCATAGCATGTATCAGTGCTTTGCAATCATGACCAGACAATGTCATCGGCAATTAATATCAGTGCAACCCATTGAAATTACCCACGCATTGGTGCAACTGATGTCCAGTTTAAAGAGGTTCCACTGTATACTTAGTTGATTTAAAGTTTGGGTCCCACATCGCCGGTTGTAATACAAGGAGTTATATTTTTTTATCTATTCGGGCAAAATAAACATTAATTTACCATTACTGAACGTGTTAATTGGCATTATTATACATTTTATATCAAACGTAATTACCACCGTTGATGTCAGGGGCGATAACCGTTTTCCTGAAAAGGTTAATGACCATACTTTATAATATGTTGATAAAGATATTTATTCAGGTGACACATTTATGTTAAAAATGTGCTGCCTCATTTGCAGATCAAAATAACCTGATACAGTACAACCGAATTATACACTATTTAATTCCTATAAAGAACAATTTGTGTCTAATAAATGGGACCCCAACTTTAATATAAAAACATTAGAATTTGGCAGAAATAATGGAATGTATTTCCGAATAATTGGACAAAGGGAAATAACTTTGTAACAATTAACAACATAGATACATCAGGTTGTCTCCCTTCAGTTGTACCATGATATTGCCAGTACCATTGAACACTGTTAACCGGACACTTTTTATGCCACCGGGTTTCGAAGAAACGGGTGGCATATAGTAGTGTTTGGACCGTCCGTCTGTCCGCCCGTCCGTCCGTCCGGGCACACATTAGGGTACTTATGTGGTAGGGGGCGTGGTCTAAGACAATGGATTAGGGTTAGAACACAATGGAACTTAATCCGTACCCCGTAAGCCTATTGTGTCTTACGGGGTATTTCCTTTGATCTTTTATATAGCAAGTACCCCCTAAGGTCCGAAATGTAAGTTCGTCCGTCCGTCCGTCCGTCCGTCCGTCCATCCGTCACACTTTTCGGTTAACCACTTTGTCACAGTTTCTAAAATATGCTGCAGGTGGCATCCGCTTTCGACAGACGCATTTCTTGTTCTATTGGCATTTCTCTCACTTTCATTTATCTATATGTCTACGTATGACGTTGCTGTTGAACGGACATAAAACCACAATCAATCAATTGTCAATAAGAGATGAGATTGTGAATGCTCTCGATTGCAAATCACAGAAATGTCTACGTGTACTCAGAGCTCCAGATAAGCTGCGTATTTGCGTCAATACCCAATTAAAATGGCCAAAAATCCAATTGAAATCAGAAGTAGTGAGTATCAAAAAGCAATGAGAACAATAATTATTGTGGTACCTTTATCATTCTGAAGAAAACAATAAACAGACCACAAATATAGTATATTTTTCTTATGTTTCCATGAAAACATATCTTGGTATTTCATTAGAATTGTCTCCAAGGACAATTCTAATGAAATGCCAAGACATGTTTTCATTTTGAAGCAAACTATTCAGTAATTGCTGTCTGTTGATGTGTAAACAGTAGTGTGATTATATTTGACCTAATTAAAATTTTGAAATACCCAATTGCTTCAGAAATGATGGAGTAACAATACTCAATTACTAATTCCTTATCTGGAGCCATGTGTACTTGTATACATGGACTACGATGGAACCTCTCTAAAACTGACACCCCGGGGACATCCTTCCGCTTTGAAGAGGTTTCACTGTGCATCGTAACCACTAGCTATACAGGACAACTATGTTTAGGAGTGTAGATGACCCGCGGTTGAACCTCTCCAAACCGGACACCAGGAGAATATCCCAGGGTGTCCGCTTTGGATAGGTCCCACCGTACATGTACTATGTAACCACTAACTTTATACAGGACAACTGGTTTAGGGCTCATGTAGATGACACACAGTGAAACCTCTCCAAACCGGACACCCTGGGGACAACCCAGGGTGTCCGGTTTGGAGAGGTTTCACTGTATTACCTACCCACTGCCTGTATTCATGACAAGAATATGAGATTGGTCGGCACATTGATATAAATTACCGATAGTGGAATCTCTCCAAACCCGACACTATGGGGATCTCCCAGGGTGTCTGATTTAGAGAGGTTTCACTGTACCACTTAACCACTGTCTGTATACTGGACAGCTATGTCTAGGACCCACGATGGAGCCTCTCCAAACCGGACACCCTGGGGACCTACCAGGGTGTCCGGTTTGAAGAGGTTCCACTGCACTAACCTACTGCACTGCACTACCTCCTGTATACAGGAGAAGAATGTGAGACTGGTTGGCACGTTGATGCCGCGGAAGACGAGATTCCTGCCGAAGGCGCCCGGACGCGACCCCGACTTCTACTTCAAGTACGAGTGTCTGCGGCTCATCTGTGAGCGATTGTTCAGCGTCGTTGACTGTTACACCCACTACAGCTCACAAATACCACAGAGCGAGTTTATGGTCAAGGGTCTCAACCTTGTTGTCATTACGGTAAGAAGATGTGTTCCTTTCTTCTTGTGATAAATCGTAGTGAAATGTAGATAGTATTAAATGTTCATTGGTACAGCTTATAAAACTTTCAGAGCTTGTTCTTCATTCCTATGCTCCAAATGAGTTTGATTAGTCGAGGCTGACTGTGCTCAGTCTTGGCGAATCAAACTACCTGATTTTGAGTATATATTTGGAGAATGTACTTGGACTGTTTTTGTCGCTCCCGCTTGCAGACAACGCGATATAGTCGGCACATTGGTGTATGTACGTACGTACGGGTTAAAGTTTTTGGTTAAAGGTTTGTTTTTGGTTAAAGTTTTTCTGTACACTATCAAAACATCGGCCGGCTCGACATGCGGGCTGCAGCCATCTAGTATAAGTATGGTCCCCAGTGCATGCGTTGCTTCAGATGCAGTATATAATTTTTGCCAAGCATTGTCAGACATTAGCAGTAATGGAAGTCTAGATAAATCAATAAGTTACCTCATGATGATGTGACAATTTACAAAACTAAATATTGTAAAAATATGTACTTTTATCCTTTTTATGTCCCGTCCGTCCTTCCTTTCGTCCATCCGTCACCAACCTTGTAACTCGTGAAACTTTTAAACCGTACTAGCTACAGACCTGAAACCTGCTATATAGCAAGTTCCGTATGATGAGTAGATGCAAAATTTATTTAGATTTTTGATTCGACCCCGGGTTATGGATTATCTCCCCTTTTTCGAGATATCTCCCTTTTGAAGTTTTTAAATACCTTATAACTATGCAGTCCTAAATCACATTGACTTGAAACTTCAAATGCTTATTAGTCATCATCTATATATTCATTCTGTGTTAAAGTTTTTGTCCAAATTTGCGTTAAAGTTTCAGATACCTACTATCTCTGTAACCGTAAGTCAGAATTGCTTGAAAATTTGTATGCTTATTGGTCATCATCCATATATACATTCTGTGTCCCACTCATGCGGCCCCTGTGCCCCAAGGTCAAGGTCTAATGACTTAGAAGTTTGCGTATTATGAAATATGCGGTAAATATTTTACACACCTTATATCTCCACAATCGTTACTCCAATTTACTTCAAACCTCCAATACTTCCTTTTCATCATCCATATTTTCATTCTATAGCCTGCTCATGTGGTCCACATGCCCAAGGTTAAGGTCAAATGAATTTGAAATTTGTGTTAAAGTTTTTACATACCTTATATCTCCACAACACTTGCTCAGATTTACTTCCAACTCCAAATAATTCTTTAATATCATCCACATTTTCATTCTATAGCCCACCCATGCGGCCTGCATGCCAAGATTTTAAAATGTGCGTTAACCCTTAATTCAAACTTCAAATTAATACACTCTGAGACCATCAAATGCCTCGTTGGGCCGCGGCCATCTGGTTTTTGTCGTGCTATAGTCGGCACTTTTTCCATTGTCGTTCGCGTCGTCCGGTTTTTTGTAAGGCAAATGCGTTAAAGTTATTGTTTTTTCACAATATCTCTTTAAACTCCTTGCTAGACATTGATAATATTTAACATCAATGTTTGTCTAGGGTTGATGCTTAATTACGCACACCACCACATCCAAATGCTCAAGGTCAAGGTCATTTATTTACTTTTAATGTTCACCGGTTTTGTAACAGAAATGCGTTATAAAGTTATTGTTTTTATACGACCGTTTTTAAAAAAACTACGTATTATGTTTTACCGCGGGGCGGCTGACAGAAAAAGTGCATAGTTCGTGTACAAAACTCCTCCGAAATCGTTCAGTCGATCGATCTGAAACTATACACACGTCTTCTACACATATTGAAGATGTGCACCTTGGTGTTTTTATGCCAAAAAAAATGTTTTTTTAACAAAAATATCACGTTTTTAACTTAGCCATTGTTTCTACATTTATCTATACAATTCTATATAGGGTACAGAGTTTGTGTACACAACTCCTCTGAAACCGTTCAGTCGATCGATCTGAAATTATACACACGTCTTCTACACATATTGAAGATGTGCACCTTGGTGTTTTTATGCCGAAAAAATATTTTTTAATAAAAATATCACCTATTTAACTTAGCTATTTTTTCTACATTTTTGTATCCAATTCTATATCATTTCTACTTTACACATCTCTGCCTAAATTAGTATACATGTTTAGCACAACGAGATGAATAAATAATGCTATAGAGTTTCAAATTCTCATTAATGTTTCTTGCCTTAGTGGTGACAGCTTCACATTTCTGCATCTTCGCTGTCTGGCCCATATTCGACGGGCGTATTTTGTGACTTACGGCACTCTTGTTTCACAATATCTCTTTAACCCCTTGCCACACTTTGATAATATTTCACATCAATGTTTGTCTAAGGATGATGCTTCATAACGCACACCACCACATCCAAATTCTCAAGGTCAAGGTCATTTATTTACTTTTAATGTTCACCGGTTTTGTAACACAAATGCGTTAAAGTTATTGTTTTTTCACAATATCTCTTTAACCCCTTGCCAGACTTTGATAATATTTCACATCAATGTTTGTCTAGAGATGATGCTTCATTACGCACATATACACCCTCAGATCCAAATTCTCAACGTCAAGGTCATTTATTTACTTGTAATGTTCACGGTCAAATACCTCGGCAGGCTCGATACCACTTCCCCTTTCTACTTAGAATTTCCCAATTTTGCCTTGTAGCTTTTAAAACTTTTAAACCATAATAATAACAGACCTGAAACTTGGTATGTAGCTTACTTATGATGAGTAGATGCGCACAGTTTCTTTCAATTGTTTATTCGACCCACGGGTCATGGATTATCTCCCCCTTTTCTACTTAGAATTTCACCATGTTGCATGGTAACTTGTAAAACATCTAAACTGTATCTGGAGGCTTGATGCTTGGTATGTAGCTTCTTTATGGTGGGTAGATGCACAAAGTGAATTTCTATTTTTGCTTCGACACTGAGCCATGCATTATCTCCCCCTTTTGACCTTCAAATTTTGTCTTGTTTACTATCAAAGCGATATGTGGTGCATCCGTGTTCTATGAACACATTTTCTAATTTCTTTCTTGTTTTCTTATTTCGCATTGAAATTAAATGTCATTTTATTTCATTCTGTACATGAGTCATCAATTTCTGATTATTCTACACATTTCAGATAACGTTGGAAAGGAAGGACGGGGTGAATGCGACCATGATGAATTTTGGCGAGTACCTGCGGGAGACATTGGAGAGCCCCTCTGACACAGCCCTCCATCACTTCCACAGGCCACACAGGTGATAGAATCTTGCATCCCAAGGTCAAGGTCAATGTCTAGTAAAGATGTGATGTATATTGGACAAACTACAAATTCAGTATGGATAATACAACAGCCCTGTGCTGAATCCACAATATCCTGTTCCTGTGCTTATAAAACTTTCTGATCTTGTTTGAAATCAGAAAGTTTGGTTTGTCGAGACTCGGCCGATCTAACTGCCTGATTTTGGGTACATATTTAGAGAACATGCTCAGAATTTTGTATAAGCTCAAGCACAGGATATTGTAGTTCAATGGAGCAATGTTGTATTTGTGCTGAATTTGCAATAATACCAGCCGCATATCACACCGCCGCCACATCAACTTGCAGACAATCTGTTTACCCAGTAATATGTCATGCCTGCCTTTTACACTGATTCCAAATCCAGTCAATTATAATACCCCCAGCATATGGAGTATGTCGAGAGGTATATATTTCCATCCGTTCGTTCGTCCATCCGTCTGTCCCTCTGTCTGTAAGATTTGCGTTAAAGTTTTTGGTTACTAATCTCTGCAACGGAAAGCCAACCCATGCGGCTTTCATGCCCAATGTCAAGTCCAAATGACTTAAGCCAAATAACTGTTTGTTGGTCGAGGTGGCGGCCAGGGGTATTCGTGAACCTCTGCTCACTTGCTCTAGTTCATACCACAGGCGATCGGCATGTTGATAGGATAGTGTATTATACTTTTTTAGACATGTAGAATTTTTTTTTATATGTATTCATTCTATTGTCAATGTATATAACCAAGGCATTGAACTAAGTGTGCCTAAATTTCACCATCACCAGTTTCAAGACATAATATATTTATTATTTCTCATAAAATACCATTATTCCTAGTGCCTAGTGGTTCATACGCCGTAGATCCAAGAAAATAGTTTCTAATGTGAAATACTGTACAATGGATGATCTGTGTCTGAAATCATCTCGAAGGCAGATTAAGAGTACTGTAATTACTCTAAATATTCGGACAGAAGCGCCTGAGCAAACAGTGTAGACCCAGATCAGCCTGCTCCTGAAGGAGCAGTCTGATCAGGGTCTGCACTGCTTGCCATTTAGTCAGCATGTATTGGATGCCTCACTGGACAACAGAATCAACTTGTTCAAGGTTTAGGACACTTACAGCAATTGGTTATGGTGTCCGAATATTTAGGGTTGTACGGATATTCTACACGAGTGTCAGAATATGTTGACAAAATTGAGGCTTTGCCGAGTTTCTGACGACTTATTCTGATCACGAGGGTAGAATATCCCGCACCAGTGCATATGATGGATACTTTTTTCTCACCCCTATAAATAACATATTTGCGAATCTCAAAATATGTATCTGGCTCAGAATTTTATTTGCTGAATTTATGCAAGTTTTGATATGTCCAACGTGCTCGCCATATCAAACAAAGTTTTCACCCACTAATCAGACGCTAATGCCAGTTCAGTGGATCGTTTACAAATTAATATCAAATTAATGTTCAATGTCATCACCATTCAGCCCTGGTGACGCCAAAAGGTACGTCGCACATTGCTGACGTCATCAAAGTTAAAACGACGTCATGACGCTATGAGGTGATAATAAACACATCAACAACCATTGGAACGAATAAGGATCAACCATATTCATTGTAAGAATCATTAGCCGTAATGTTGCCCTATTAGAAAATGTATCGTTGCTAGATGTGAGACAAGCACGTGTAGGGTGAGACGAGGAAATCTCACATGGGCCTAACAAAGGATATCCTTGTCTCGGGCACCTGGTGGGCGAGAAAACCCTGTATTCTTCTAGTCGGTCACATGGACTGCCAGCTGACCAAATCAACTTAAAATGTTTATGCAAGCACTGTAAACCCAGATCAGACTGAGCCTGATTATTGACTAAATTAAATGTGTTAAAGATACAATATTGGGACAAAAAAACAACAGATTCCATCTATTCTAACACTGCTTGATGATGCCGCGGAATTATTACTAAGGGGAGTTACTTTTGGTTTGCTAAGTTTGGTAACCTATTTATCATGTGTATAAGACTGGTCTGTAAGCTGTGGGTGGCAGGTGGGAGCATGCGATGGGTAATTTAACAATCGGGGTTGAATATGGTTATACCCCTTATGTGAGTATTACGATTATTCGTAATCGTATTTTAGGGGAAGGTGCCAAGTGATTTGGTGTGGTATGGACCTGGCACCAGGTCAGGTTATTATAATTTCAGGGCTGAAAATATTTTTCTCGATGTAAATATTCCATTCTGATTTTGAAATTTTCCCCCCAATACAGCAGGTTAAAACAGGATCGAACCTGTTTGCCCGGCCTTACATGACCTTAGATGTTGGTAGGCCATTAAACACCAATAAACAAAGAAACTGTAAGCTGTATTTGGATGGTGGCCCATCTGTTGTAGATACAATATTGGGAAGGCCCAGAAGTGTGAGACTGACCATGCGGCCTGTGTGGACGTGATCACAGACTTCACGCTCGACCACAGCCGGCTGCCGGTGACCCCTCTCACCAGTGACATGTTCCACACGGCCAGCAGGTAGGTGGGGCAGGTTGTCACACATGTGTAGATTCATGTTGGTCAAAAAATGTTGTAGAATACTCCTATAGTTATAACATTGACATCACCAGTAAACCATTGGAGGCAGTTTGATCATTGGCCTCTACTTTTGACTTGTCGAATTTGCAGTACTTACGAAGTTGATATGTAAAACATATTAATATTTTCACAAAATTTTTAATCTTGTCCTGCCCTTTAGTTTCGGAGCCTATTGAAAACATGCTAGTCCTCTAATAACAAAACTTTTTCAGCCTGTATTATGATTGGATGCTCGGAATCAGTCACATTTTCCGCACCTAACACCAACAGTTACAGATTATTCAATTCCTCATTGGCTCTGAAATTTCTGCCTGCTTAACCCTTAGAATGCGGGAACCGAAAATAGTCGTCTGCTGATAATTCATATTTTGTCTTTTCTCTCAGTAAAAACATGGTTTTGCAGCATTTTAGAATCATTTCCATCCATTGGAAATGATTCTAAATTGCTGCCAAACCAAGTTTTTGATGAGAAAAATGGAAAAATAAAAAATACAAATTAATTCAGCTTTGTAAGGGTTAAGTTCTGGCTGATCTGGAGCTACATTGGTAACAAATTAAACAACTTCTTGTGGTGATGACAAGGCACATTTAGATCCTCATGCACTGATGACACTTTGTGAATGTGTACTATGTTCTCGGTCTTGAAATCAAGATGTTTGATTGGTCGAGACTGAGCTGTGCCTGATTTTATTGCAAATTTTGAGAGTATTTAATAAGCATGTGCCTCGGATTGTAGTAAGACATGATAACATACTCTTTTGGGTGAAATTATTAAGATATTAAAAAATAATTTTCGTATTCGGCTGCCTCAGATCTCACGCCGTGAATATGAAAACGCCTGCTCTGAATGGCTTCATAGCCTCGCACCCTGGTTCTTATATATATAAGTGTAGATCGCTTAATTTGCTAAAAAGCACAAAATACATTACAGGTTAATTAGTCCAAGTTGAGTACTAAAAATGTTTTATAACCTCGGCCCCGGTCTGTTTTGTGCTGATGTGGCATATTTGTGTTAATGTTTCAGCCGTTTGAAAGATGAAGAATTGCCGATACTGCTTGCGTTTGTCCATCCAGAAAACCTCACAGCTTCCTCACAGTTCATGAAGGTAGGGTTGTCGCATATTTATATGAGTTACCTCCCTTAGACTGGAAATTATGTTAGGTAAACATAGTTTATGAAGGTACGATTGTCACAATTACCTCCCTTAGACTGGCAATGATGTTAGGTAAACATAGTTTATGAAGGTACGATTGTCACAGAGTTATATGAGTTACCTCCCTTAGACTGGCAATGGTAACATTGCCAGTCTAAGGGAGGTAACTCATATAACTCTGTGACAACCGTACCTTCATAAACTATGTTTACCTAACATTACTATGTTTACCTAACATCATTGCCAGTCTAAGGGAGGTAACTCATATTGGCTTTGTGAGTAGCAGGCTAACACTATTTGAGATTTGTATTTCAAAATACTAATTGTTAACCTCATGGACATTGAATACAGTCTACCTTGTTCACTATATGGAATTGCCAATGTTCAATGTTCTGAATTATAATAGTCTTATGTATTATATAGAGGATCTTGCATGAGTGATGATTTAATATGATATTTATTTTAAACAAATTTACTGATTTCATAAGTTTTTTATAAAAATTAGTCAACGAGTTTAATAAATATCATATTAAAGCATCACAAATGTTAGATTCTATTTATTGGATAAGCACATCGTCATGCAACGAAGCTGTATTGGTCACCAAACTGGGTTTCTGTAACAAGCTAATTTGCATATTTATCACACATGTGTATTATGATTTTGATACACTGCAAGCGCCTATTTTTGTCGAGCCCGCTTGCGGAAAGCGTGACATAGTGATCACAATGATGTCCGGGTGTCCATCCGTCCGAAATCTGCGTTCAAGTTTTTAAATAACATACCTCTGCAGTCCTAAGTCACATTGACTTGAAACTTCATATGCTTATTGGTCACCATCCATATATTTCATGCTGTGTCCCACTCATGTGGGCCCCTGTGCCCAAGGTCACGGTCAAATGACTTAGAAGTTTGTGTTAAATTTTTGTCAAAATTTGTGTTAAGTTTTCAGATACCAACTATCTCTGTAACCGTAAGTCAGATTTGCTTGAAAAATTTGTATGCTTATTTGTCATCATCCATACATTCATTATGTGTCCCACTCATGCGGCCCCTGTGCCCCAAGGTCAAGGTCAAATCACTTAGAAGTTTGCATATTATAAAATCTGCGTTAAAGTTTTTACATACCTTATATCTCCACAACACTTTACTTCAAATAATTCTTTATTATCATCCATATTTTCATTCTAAACTTTTACATACCTTATATCTCCATAGCCCTTAATTCAAACTTCAAATAAATTCACTCTGAGACCATCAAATGCCTCGGCGGGCTCGACATGCGGGCCGCGGCCATCTGGTATGCAATAACAATCTATAAGTAATTCACAATTTCTCCATGACGGCAGCTTTCTGTATAAGCAGATGTTCACTCTCTTTACTGTATTACGCTGTAGTAGATTAATGTCGGGCTGTGTAAGTTCTTCCCAACAAACACCATCACACAATCTGATCATGTTGTATGTAAAACAATTTGTATACCTGCTTTGATACCGAGGTCATTGGGGCCTCCTATATATAATATGACATTGTCCAATTTTATTTGGGAAACCCTAATTTTACATATTGTCCTAAGGACAATATGTAAAATTAGGGTTTCCCAAATAAACTTGTATCCAAAATACATTGTTATTTATGATAAACTACTGCAACTATACTGACCTTAAATGAACACTCTTTGCTGTGGGAAGGCATATTTGTATATGTGTTGCCTGGAATAACTTGTGTCTGAATATTTAGGGTGATTATGGTAAGTATAATTTGTAGTAGCCACCAATCTAGGACCTGAAAGTTATGTTTTCAGTTACATTCCCAGGACTTAATAACATGATATTGTATTTAACTGAAACATATTGCTGAATAAATATTGTTTATTGTAATTACCTCTGATCTGTTGCAGGATTTGACGTCAATAGCGTATGAGAAATATAATGAGCTGCTTGTGATGACTCTGGAGGCGAATAAATACCCGGCCTGGTCGAGCTCATTTGTTCCTTACCAGTACGGTCGGCTGCGGATGTGTAAGTATTTCGTGATGGCTCGGGACTCCGTTCTCGTCCCTAAAACCTGGAAGTTTGATTGGTCGAGACAGTCTCGGCCAATAAAATTGCCTGATTTTTGTCGGCACATTGGTGTACGTACGTCCGGGTTAAAGTTTTTGGTCAAATTTATTTTTTTGATAAAGTTTTTCGGTATACTATCAAAGCCTCGGTGGGCGTGATATGCGGGCCGCGGCCATCTCGTGAATACAAATCTCGCAAACATACTATTTGAGATCACCAGGGCTCCAGATAAGGAATCAGTAATTGAGTATTGTCACTCCATCATTTCTGAAGCAATTGGGTATTTCAAAATTTTAATTGTGTAAAATAGAATCTCTGTTTACACATCAGCAGACCGCACTTTTTGAATAGTTTGCTTCTAAGTGAAAACACATCTTGGTATTTCATTAGAATGGTCTCCTTGCGAGACAATGCTAATGAAATACCAAGATGTGTTTTCATGGAAAAATAAGAAAATATGCTATATTTGTGGTCTGTTTATTGTTTTCTGTAGCATGATAAAGATACCACACATTTTCATTGCTTTTTGATACTCACTACTTCTGATTTCAATTGGGTTTTTAGCAATTTTAATTGGGTATTTACGCAAATACGCACCTTATCTGGAGCGCTGGATCACGTGATATCAGAAATGTGTCGTATTTTGATTTTGTGTACAACTCTACTGAACATAATTAGAGGCTCATAATGACAGCCTTGTTGGATGCTTGTTGTCCACTCAACAGCATCGTTGAATACAGGTGGCAATGCACCTGTATAGGGGGAGAATATGAGGAGCACTTTTAGTATAGCTGGGCTAGTTGAATATGGTGGACTGTGGGGGAGTTTCAATCGCCTGTGCCTACATTTGTAAATTAAGAAATAAATTGCTGACAATACATTCAGAAATTTAATTCAGTTTAGTTTTGAGAACTAATTCACTATATTTGTATTGTTTCGCAACTTCCAATGTCACCATTTTTATGCCCCACCATGATAGTAGAGGGAGCATTAATTTTAGTGTTATCCTAATGTCCTTCCATCTGTCGTTCCGTCCGTCCGTCACCAACCTTGTGATTCGTAAAACGTTTAAACCATAACAGCTACATACCTGAAACTTGGTATGTAGCTTCATTATGATGAGTAGATGCGCAAAGTTTATTTCAATTTTTGATTCGACCTCCGGTCATGGATTATCTCTCCCTTTTCAAATTTTGCAATTTTACCTTGTAACTCGTAAAACTTTTAAACCGTAATAACTACAGACCTGAAACTTGGTATGTAGCTTCCCTATGATTGAGTAGATGCGCAAAGTATATTTGATTGTTGATTCGACACCCAGGTCATGGATTATCTCCCCTTTTGGATTTGAAATTTTGCCTAGTTTATTATCAAAGCGATATATGGGGCATCCTTGTTCTATGAACACATTTTGTTGTTGGCATTGAAATATCATACACAAGCTACTGCAATTAACCAGTACCTGATTGCTCTAAACCTCTGTTAGCTTAACAGACTATTAAATCATGTTAGGTTGCTCTAAACCTCTGTTTGATTAACAGACTGTTAAATCACATAAGGTTGCTCTAAACCTCTGTTAGCTTAACAGACTGTCTGTTAAATCATGTAAGGTTGCTCTAAACCTCTGTTAGCTTAACAGACTGTTCAATGATGTAAGGTTGTTCAAAACATCTGTTACCGTAACATACTGTTAAGGATTTAAAAGTCTGTTAAGCTAAGTAAGGCTTTGAGAACCGGCCCTCAGTCTACATCATTGTAATGATGAAACTACTGTGCACCTTGTCTGCATAACAATATCGCGGGGAGAGAAGTGGGGGAGGAGAAAAACGTGTCTCTTTGTGTGTACAAGTAAGTCTTCTCATGATAAAAGAATATAAATGAGATAAACCATATCAAAAGTTCAATAAGGCAAATACAACCAACCAGCAGTCATATGTCCTATAAATTACACTGCACTCCCGGTATTTCGCTATCTGACAGTCAGGGCCCGGTTGCTCAAAACCTCTGTTAGCTTAACAGACTGTTAAATCCTTAGCAATGCTAAGGATTTAACAGTCTGTTAAGCTAACAAGCTTTGAGCAACCGGGTCCTGATTCTCTACTGATTTGGCTTGCTATTGCTATTTACTCGCTTAGATTCACCAGCATAGATACACTGAGCAGGCCGGTAATGTCAAAGCTGGGAGAAAATGTGTAGGTGTACAGTTTTGCATACCAGTATATGTTTATCGTTTAATGACCCCCAAGTCATTGTGCAGTGATGAACGCACATAGTTGTTATCTTATTATGTAAGTGCATTAAAAAGGGATTTTGCAACAGTGGTGATGCTGACGTGATGTGTGTCATGTTTACTGGGTGTTTTTATCAGTCTTTTCTTAGCAGCTAACACTCTCAATCAGCTTGATAAGAGTATACAATTTGTATGCAAGTATGCAAAGTGACATATATTTTTATCCTTTCAATCTGTCTGTCCGTCCGTAGAACGAAAACTTAAGATTTCCAAATTTCATTTTTATGTTGTCGTCTAGGTGGTGGCCGGGAGTCTGTGAGCCCCTGCTCACTGATTCTGGTTACTTTTTTATGACCCAACCACCGAATTGTGAGGGGGCATATAGTGTTACCAGCATCTGTACGTACGTATGTACGCACATCCTGAAACCTTAACGCTGAGGTAAATGTTTTATAATTTCTGTTTCCTTACACAGATCTGCTTGATATTTCACACACACATTGCTGTAATGGTCCTCTACCACACTGTGACAAATCTATGATCGTCCCGTCCCTGCTAAGCCCAGGGTCAAGGTCAAATAATTTGTACAATCGAAACCTTAACGCTCGGGTAAATGTGTTATGTCTGTTTCCTTGCACGGATCTGTTCGATATTTCACTCACACAATGCTCTAATGGTCCTCTACCGCCCTGTGAAAAATGCATGCTCATCCCGCCCCTGCTAAGCCCAGGGTCAAGGTTCCATCCTTGTTGCGTTCAAACCTCGTAAGTGTCTTATAATGTCTCCTTTCATGGATCAGCTTGATATTTCACACACCCATTGTTCTGATGGTCTGCTTTCATGCTGTGACAAATCCACGCTTATCTGGCCCTCTGTATTTTCAAATCTGCCTCGTTTTCTTTGGCTGCCACTGGGGGCATTCGTGTGCCGAAAATTATGTTTCTAGTAGAAATCTAAAGTACTGTCAAGCAATGTTTTTTATGAGAAAGAAAACAATATAATACAACAACAGACAGCAAATTTAAATTTACCACACTATAAGTGTTCAGAAGTGAAGAGTAGACACAGTGATCTCGGCGGATTCCCAGATTGAACTGGTCCTACACTGTATGTAAATATTTATTATGCCACATTATATTGTGCGTGGTTGTTCTGGTGAGTATGGCTGTGACTGGAGAAATAGCTCGTTAGGCGCTGGCGACCAGTGTAGTACCATTTCAGTTTGTGAACCTGATCAAGCCCATTATTCTACGTTCAGTCAGTGAACCATCTGTCATGCCAACAACAAACAGTATAGATCTTTATCAGACTGCTTGAGTGACAGCACTGAGTGACAGCACATTAAGGGGCGGTTTCACTAAACTTTGTACGACTAAAATGTCCGTAAGTGCAAATTTAGGATCGTTTGGAAATTTCAATTGATGGATTTACATTTATTGCTGCATATGCAGCCTATGATCAATAAATGTAAATCCAATAATGATTTACAACAAGAAATCATTATTAATATGAAATTTACAGACTTAATCATTTTGCACTTACAAACATTTTAGTTGTACGAAGTGTAGTGAAACGGCCCCCAGAACCTAGAAAAAATGTAAATGTTAGCTGATTTAACGACGACACTGGCTCGATGACCTTGTATTTAAGTCCCCATCCGATAGGACTAGGCTGTCAAGTTGTCTTGCCCAAGGACACGCCAAATCAGCCATTCGGAACAGGTCGAGGTGGGGATCGAACCCGGGATCCATCGATCAGCAGTCCGACGCTCTACATATTGAGCTAATCCGGCCACCTTCCCAGAACCTAGATGTGTGACAATTCCCTTATACCCCATTTCTCCAGTCACATACACATATATTGGACTAGAGGGAAATTTGGACTTGTTTGTGGTATGCAACTGGTTATCTTATTGGTATGGTATTTTATTCTTGTAGATAAATGACCTACCAACAGGCTGGCAGGCATAGATACAGGTGTTCAAGGTCTTTCATGTTCACATCAAAAACAGCAGGACGGAGCGGGCATTAATAATGATGAATGAAAGGGTTTTCTCCCTTTGATGTTAGGAAACCAACTTACAGTTTTGTAACATTGACAACTTGTCATGATGGTCATTTTCATTGCCTTTCATCGTTCCATCAGTGTACATTTTCAAGCCACAAAAAGCGAATGATATAAGCATATATGGGCACTTTTCTTATAATTAATATGGCTGTTTATATTTTCATTTGCCTAATGTTAAATGAAATCTTGTTTAAAGATTAATTGTCCAGCTAGTTTATAACGTATATTCTGTCACAAAAGTGACAATGATTATCTTTTTTTTATGTATGTGAAAATTATATTTTCGTTTAAATACCCTGCTATCAACTAAACGCCGGTCATCATTTTGACATTGTTTTCTAATTATAAAAATGAAAACGATGTGTAAACGATTGTCAAACATTGGTTTGAAGAACCAGGAACAAATGCAGACGGTAAAGATGCTAGGTTTGATTCTGTAGGTTACCTGGACAACTACATTGTGGTCTACTGATCTACTGACAGCCTGGACTGTAGTGGTCAGCCTGGGGCGGTCAGCCAGGGGTGGTCAGCCTGGGACATTGTAACCAGGTGTGAGCTGGTGTCACTCCTAAGTAACTGAAATAGACTACTATCATGTTCAGACTATTCCAATACTGGTAATCAGAAAGTGGGAAATTTTGTCAAGCTTGCATGTGTCTGCCTGTCCTTCTGCATGTCTGTTTAAAATCTGAATAAGTTATTAATTGCTGTTTTTTTGTTTTTTTTCTCGTTTTATCAAGAAAGAACATAGTTTGACAGCACTTTAGAATCATTTCCAGTGGAAATGATTCTAAAGTGCTGCCAAACAATGTTTTCATTGATAAAAATGACAAAATATGAAACAACAGCAGACAACATTTTTTGTTTCCCCGCATAGTAAGGGTTAAGTTACTTATGCAGTGTGACCACTCTATAGTGGGCAGCCATAACATGGCATTTGGTGATTTTCCTCTGTGTCTAATGATAGTGTCTGTTTATGATTGCAAAGTGCACAATCAGGGCACATGTGTCATAAAGTGGTCATATTCTGGAATTACTGTCGAACATCTCCTAAACCATTCAGCCTTGAAGGTCCCCAGATTTGTACATCTACAACCATCATATGTGTAATTGACTTAATGACTATATATGCTTGTTTATCATGATGATCTTCCATACTGTCATGCTATGGCCCATGCATACAACATGCATGCGCAATGTCAATTAACTTTGTTTGCAATATATTCATGATACTCACGGCATACGGCATACGTACACGACACCCCAAAGGTGTATCACTATACAATACAATGTTCACCTTGTTGTGCTGTGGACACATTTTTAGTTTACACCGAAACATGAGTATTTTATTAATCGTTCATACAATTTCATTAACATTCTGTAGCCGATTTCATCAAAATTGCAAAGTATACTTATCTAGCAAAGTATACTTTGAGGGAGGAATCATTTATTTTCCCCAGGAATCATTTATTGTTACCTTAACACATTGAATACCAGTTGGCACATGCGCGTCTCGCTACCTTGTACGATTAACCCTTACAATGCTGAATTAATTTGTGTCGTCCATTTTTCTCATCAAAAACTTGGTTTGGCAGCACTAAAATGCTGCCAAACCATGTTTTTACTGAGAGAAACGACAAAATATGAATTATCAGCCGACGACTATTTTCGGCTCCCCCATTCTGAGGGTTAAGTAATGTAATACCAGCTAGATAATTAGCACCTACTCGAAAATGGCTAAAATGCAATATTAATGATGCATTAATATTGAGGATATGAAACAGAAAATGTGCATATTTCTTGCTGAGAATTAGTCTATCCTCTCAGAAAATGGTTAATCTTGTTATTACAAAAGGAATCACCTAAATATAGCAAGAAATAAAAAAGGTAGTAGCGTGAGAACAGCAACTGGCAATTTGTTTAGTGAAAACAGCTAAAATACAATATTAATGGTGTTATAATACAGTCTACGCTCGTTTACTCGAAGTCCGTCGGACTGTGGTAAATACTTCGAGTAAACCGAAGTTCGACGTAACGAAATCTGAACAGGACCATACACGTTAACCGACGCAACTCCCATACGACCTGTGACACACAGAGTTACACTTTTGCAACTCTAATGTGTTTACTTGCGTTTGCCTATATATACACACATGTGTGTAGTTGAACTAAGTATACACATCTGTATTATCAGGGTGAAACAAGAAAAGACAATTCAAAGCAGTAAAGTAACATTTTATTATGTTTAATAAATAAAGCATGTACACCGGAAGTTGTTGTGCGTACCGGTCTTGATTATATATACACACAGCATTTATCAATCGGAGGGTGAATGTGAGTCTATATACTCAGTCTATATACTCAGGCAACGTTTCACATCTGATGACGCATGCAAACAAGTCTGGACAAGTTGGATTTGAGAAAACCATCTTTATTGTATCTTCGATTTTTGATTGAAACAAAATTCGGAAAGTTGAGATGGTGTGACACCTTTTGAAGTGATTTATTTATTTATAAACTATTTCAGGAAATAAAATAACTTAACGTTCTTGGCTGTGTATTTAATTCCATGTGAATAACGAGTCAAAATAGCCGTAGTCCAATACGGCCCCAGTTCGAAACGGCCCACGTTTGTCACAGTTTACACTCTATCCGCCTTCCGGTGCAAAAGTCAGCAATGTTCGATTGTTTGTTGTGAATTCGAGGAAATCACCTTTAACACTTATTCAAAGTTTGTTTGCACATGTTTACACAGGTAAACAAGTCCAGTCTTTGATCTGTTAAATTGGCGCCGCGAATTTGCACTTCGAGCGCAAACTGACACTTTGACTTAACGAGGGTGAAATACTACACATTTCTGTTTTCGAGACCTAACAATTAGTTCGAATTTGCGAAAATTTGACGTAACGAAATTTGACGTAAATGAAGCCAGTTACATTGAAAATAATAGGATCTGAAACTGGACTTGGACACAAATTCGACATTTAAACAAGGGAATTCGCCTTTACCGACTTTGAGTAAACGAATGTAGACTGTATTAATGATATGACACAGAAAATGTACATGACTATTGCTTAAAGTAGTTTAAACTATCAAGAAATGGTTAATTTTTGTTATTACAAAAGAAATCGTCCAAATATAGCAAGAAATAAAAACTAGTAGTGTGAGAGTTCGGTGCAAGTTTTGTTGTGATTGGTTGGTACACAATTGACCCAGTGTCTCACTTGAATTTAACCCTTAGCCTGCTGATCGCGAAAACTGTCGTCTGCTGTTACTTTATTTTGTGCCCTGTTTCTCAATAAAAGCATGGTTTGACAGCACTTTAGAATCATTTCCAATGGAAATGATTCTAAAGTGCTGTCAAAGCATGTTTTTGATGAGAAAAATTGAAAATAAAACATAAACAGCAGACGACAACATTTCATTCAGCAGGCTAAGGGTTAAAGGCCCACCAGGTAAACGTAATAGATTCATACCTTATATAACAAGTTACCCGTCTCTGTATAGTATTTATGTCATTTACTTACTATTATTTTTTGCCTCTGTGAGTCACAGGGATGCTTGTATGAACGAGTCATGCAGACACTGGGGCCTAAGAAATGGACCACTTGTAATTGCGGTGACACATTGACCCATCATCATTAGCTGATCGTCATTGGCCGTAAGCAAACTACCTCATTAATATGCGCACTACCTTCTTTGTCAGCCTCCATATGGGCCCTGCATGAGAAAAAATACCTTATGACGTCTGCGCCCAGTGTAGCCCCAGATGCACAGTCTGATCTGGGCCTACGCTGGTCGCCCTTTTGTCACTTAAATACCGCCTTGGAATAAACAATTTGATCAATCTGTACACATGATGACCAGAGGTTACACTACAAAATGTATGGCATATGAATTTCATATGCAAATGATATAAAGTGAGCCAATATGCAATCCATATGCATTTCATATGTAAATCATATGAACTTCATATGGAAAAAATATGAATTTAATATGAAGACCCATGTACAATGCTTTTAAATCTATAAAATTTTCATATGAATTTCATATGAACATATGAATTTCATATTGGCTCTTTTCATATAAATTTCATATGCAAGTCATATGTTTTTCATGTTTTACATATGAATATCATATGAAATTTTTTCATATGAAGTTTGCGAAGTGTTTTTCGGGCTGCTACTGTGGTTTTAATATATCTGACTCACAATACAAAGGAGCATACTAAGTGTTTGAGCACTCTGACTTCTGGTAAAGTCACTCACTAAGCTAACTGTGTATGGATCTGAATATTTTACTAGCAAATTCATGTGAACAGTGTAGACCCTGATCAACATTTGTGGATGCACAAATTGATGTGGGGCTACACTGGAGTGCATCGTTGTCACAGTGAGTCACACATTTGGACACACATAAATGACCTGTACAATTAGCAATCGGTATAGATGTTGAATATTAACAAACATCCACAGTCTTACAATGATCAAATGTTATTATATGTTGCTGTTGGGAATAAATAGCAGACTTTGTAGATTCTGATCGGACATAGGTATGGTACATCGGTCACAAATACATGTATATTGTGGTACCTTCTGACGACGGAAGCCGGGTATGGAAGGTGTTCGAGCCAATTCCCACCCTTAAATATGAGCCGAATGAAAACGACGGAAGCCAATTTCTTGAAATCGTTTCGATCATCATTTTCTGCAGCTTCCAAGTTGGAATAGCTTCATCTTGATGAACCATTGCTTCAAAAACTTTCAAGTTTTTCTTGTTCTTGTATATATCTCATAACTAATAGGACAATCCCCTAGTTGCGAACGGTTAAACTCTTGCAATTACTCCTGTACCGTCCATAGCTAGCTACGGACGGTACGGGAGTAGATTGCAAGAGTTACCTTCGCAACTAGACAACGGCCCCCCTCCCCCTCCACGTTCCACAAATGCTGGATCCGCCCCTGATAAGCAGGGCTTATGCTAATTACGCAATATATTCATTAGTGCATGTATATGAAACAAGTATTTCTAATATTTAATCTGTAATCATTACGGCTGATGATGGTTATGCTGCTATCATTTACTGTGTAGCTGGTTTTGATGTGCCTTAACTCTTTGTATGCTGGGAAATTGTTGGGCTATAAATAGTTAAAAAATATCAGACGACAATTCATCATATTTTATTTTATTTTTCCTTATAAATATCATGAATATGGAATTGAGTCCGGAGGACTCAATTCTAATGAAATTCCAAGACATATTCATGATATATTTACAGAGAGAAATAGAAACATACTTTGTTATTTTCACCGCTAGCATGCAAAGAGATAACAACAGGTAGTCCCTACAGCTAGTGTCATAACCTTACATTAGTCAACTATCATTAACAGACCGAGACAAACCAGTCTCAAGGAATTTGCTAACCAGTCTGTACTCGGACGAACATCCACAGCTATGCTATCAGCATCTACATTGGGTGTCAGCTGTATGCTATTGCAGTTATAAAACAATGGTGTTTCGAACTTCACATTGCCTTTATTTTGCTTAGTTGTGTCATGTGCAGGGACGTCACTGGTAACTTCGTTTAGCAACCCTGAGTAGACAAGGGACCTTATGACATATGTGGCCAGCCTAGTCCTTGACCAGACTGCGCATAGATCAAGGTCTACGCTGGCTGCCATTCAGCCAATCTTGCTGTGTTTATTTTTACGGTATATTTGTTGTTTGATTATTTGAGCAGGAGCTACACTTATAAGGCATGTCATACGTGGCTATTATCAGCCAGTCGCCCATTTCTCTCCTGTAATATAGTAAAGTGGGGGAGGCCGCGTCACTCGTTTACAATGACACAACATGATGAGTTGGATTAGTATGTAAACAATGCACGCTCACACGTTCTGGACGATTGTCAATTTGTTAACGGGCTACCTGTTTGTACTTTACACCTGGAACATGCTGTGTGGTCTATTGTGGTCAATGGAGACATACTGTCACTATAGCTCGACCCTTTTATGTGATTTTAGTATTGAAGTAAACACTATGATATATAGATGATATCACTCTGAAATGAATAAACACCTGTTTCAACGAAATTGTAAAGGTCCAAAAGGTCAAGGTCATGTTAATGGTGGCATGAGTGACAGTGTGTCACATATATCCAGATGTCCAGGTGTATAAATTTTCCAAATGTTAAGGGTAATTGGAGGGTTGTATAAATACTTTAAATTTAGATTCAAATCAAATAATATTTTATCATAATAACACATTAACCCTTGGACCGCTATCTTATTCTTTTTGTCGTCTGCTGTTTATTTTCCATTTTTATCATAAAAAAACATGCTTTTACAGCAATTTAAAATAATTAACAACATGCTTTGACAGCACTTCAGAATCATTTCCATTGGAAATGATTCTGAAGTGCTGTCAAACCATGTTTTTATTGAGAAATAAGGCAAGATATAAAAGCAACAGCAGACGACAATGGTTGTCTGTAGTGATCGACTGACATTTATCGGGTCTCTGAAAACAACATTATTGGCAAAAAAACGTATTTCCTTTCCGGTGCTCGGCAACAGTTTCTATATTTAAATTACATGGGAAAGTATAATTTATGCAGTTTCGTCATGGGATGAATACATGTACCTGCACCCATTACGTGCACATACTCACACATATGTATAAATGCGCAAACATGTGTTTACTTCCATTATGCAAATTAACCATGTACGAGCCTGAGGAAAGGTAGGTACACAACAAGTGTGCTAACTAAAAGTGGATTCTTATTCTCTACGGGTTGAAAATGTTACAGTACTGGAAAAACATGTAAATAAAGCACTTTTTCATGAATACACAGCAATCGGACATGGTCTATAATGTATAAAAGTTATATTATATATTAACCCTTAGACTGCTACTCACAACAATTGTCGTCTGCTGTTACTTTTATATCTTGCCTTATTTCTCAATGAAAACATGGTTTTACAGCACTTCAGAATCATTTCCAATGGAAATGATTCGGAAATGATTCTAAAGTGCTGTCAAAGCATGTTTTTTATGATAAAAATGGAAAATAGAAAATAAACAGCAGACAACAAAAAATAAAATAGCGGTCTAAGGGTTAATTAACTGTCAAGTGGATTCCATCCAATACACTATTTTATTCCATTACCTGCCTATTGCACTCTTTAACCCTTACAATGCTGAATTCATTTGTGTCGTCTGCTGAATATTTTTTATTCTTCCATTTTTCTCCTCAAAAACTTGGTTTGGCAGCACTAGAATCTTTTCCAATGGAAATGATTTTAAAATGCTGCCAAACCATGTTTTTACTGAGAGAAAAGACAAAATATGAATTATCAGCAGACGACTATTTTCGGTTCCGCATTCTAAGGGTTAAAGACATCCTTCAAGTTATGTATGATGGAGAAATTCGTACACAAACATTTCGACTTAAATGACCTCGAACGGATGGACGGAGGATGTATGGAACTTCAAGAGCGAAGTGACATGCCCAATTTGCTGACGCATAGGGGGCATAATTAACTCTTTGCATGCTGGGAAATTTGTAGGCTATAAATAGTTAAAAAATAGCAGATGACAGTTCATTATATTTTCTTTTATTTCTCCTTATAAATGTCATGAATATGTCTTGGAATTTCATTGAGGACACAATTCTAATGAAATTTCAAGACATATTTACATAGAGAAATAAAACATATACTCCTAATTCGTTTGGCAGATATGTTCACTGCTAGCATGCAAAGAGTTAAATTATACTGGAGGACATCTACTAGATTTGTAGAAATCAAATGTGGTTGGAATTTTTCTGTTGCTATGCGTACTCTTGATGTCAGACGACAAACAAGCAATCAAGATTAAAATATAGTTCTTCATCGGTCATTGACTTTATGATGGATCGCTCTCACAAATAGCACCATTAACTATAACCTACATATCTATGGATCGCTCTCAGAAATATATATATAACCTACATAACTTTGTTGAATTATGTTAGTCCTTGGGTGAAGATTAGCTGTCACATCCATTAGCAATATAGCATGCCTTTATTATATCAGCAAAGATAAATAAACGTAACGATAAGTCCACCAAACTGTCAAAATATAGGTCACAAGGCATTGCCCTACTGTCTGTTCAAACTTTTGGCTATTAAACACATTAAATGTAAAAAAGTAATTTTTCATCAATAACAAAAAAGTCACCCTCCCCAAAAAAAACTATTTTATGATAATATTGATTTTATTGCGAAAAAACGATTTTCCTATGGGAATTTAACATGGGGGCTAAAAATATTTATTTTTTTTTTTATTTTTTTTATTCGTGGACCAATTTTCAAAATCTAACTTTTGTTTTCTTAGTTGCATCATTTTCAAGCTATCTCACCAGGTTTCGGAGTCAATTTCTAAAAAAAATTGTTTTTTTTATCCTTCAGGATCCTTCAATTCCCATAGGAAAATCATTTTTTCGCAATAAAATCAATATTTGATGGAATTTCATCAAATAAATTTTGTTTGGGTAGGGTGACTTTTTAGATTTAATGTGTTTAATAGCCAAAAGTTCCTCGGCAGCGATACGTGGAACAGACAGTAGTTGGTTGGCTCCTCTTGGATAGGGAATACCATCGGGCAACTTTCATGTATTAATTATTTTCATGCTGAGGATACTCCATTATCTTTGTGGAATACCGGGTATCCTAAATATTTTTTCTTCTATGCACTCAGAAGTATATGTCGTTACCACCATTTGAACCGTCTCGCCGAGACGGTTCAAATGAGTGGTAACAACATATACTTTCATTGAGAAATAACAAAAATCAAATATTTAATGAATTTAAAATAAGGTGTATTCCGAAAGGAATGGGTTAACTGTTTGTTTGGATGCTGTGAAACATGTTGGCTATAAATAGTTAAAAATTAACAGACAAACAATTTATTCTACGTATATTTTCATTTATTTCTCCATGTAAATTAGAATTGAGTCCTGCAGAGATATATTTACAGGTCTCTGGCCCGTGGTTATAAAACAATAGGAGTATGTACTTATGTGGTTTTAGGCATTAAATGGCCTATATAATGAAATGCACCATGTTTTTTTCTTCATCAATTTGTTTGTGTTGTATTACTGGTATATACTTTCATGGAATAAATTAAAAGAGGATATAATTAAGTCATAGAATTATGTACAGTATCATGCTTGGTGTAAGCCTCGTAATGCGACGTCCAACCGACAAACTGCAAATTCCACTGATTATGCCCCGGAAGTAGTTCTAAAGGAAGTTTAACCCTTTCACCCCTAAGTAACTGAATGGGCTGCGATATGTTAATTTTGCAACCAATCCAATCATCGCAAAATGATTTACAGACTATTCCATTTATAAAAAAGGGGGTATTTGTTGTTCTCAAAAATATGAAAATTACTTTCAAACAGGGCAGATCCTGATGAGACGGCTCGTTACGAGCTGGCTCATCTGGATCTGCACTGTTTGCATAAACCGATATAGCGGGCTTGCGGGTTCAAAGGGTTAATAGTTCATTTTATTAACCTATTCATAGGACTGGGGCCCATTTCACTGTCTTGACAACAAAGATCGCATTAACAGCCCATTTTGGAAAATCCTTTGTGGGATGTAGTTGTCTTTCATGTGCAAGACTGGTGAAAACCGCATACAAATAGTCCATGTCTGTCACAGGGTATAGAGGTTTTTATTTCTGCATGTTTATGTAAATGAGCTACGACTATCCCGATAAGTTGAATTAAATAATGCAAATAAAGGTATTTATGGGTCATCTATGATGTCACAGTAAGTCCTGCATAATCCAAGCTAATTAAAATTAAAGCCTACATAACTTGTGACAGGGATGGCGTATTTGCATGCAGTTTTCACCAGTCATATGTTGAGGACTATAATGTGCATATTAAAGGTACATGCCCACTCAGTAGGCACAAAATGTTATTTATATCGGAGACATCATCTGAGACATTTTCTGGCAAAATAAACATTCATTCACTGTTACCCCACGTATCGATAGCATTATTATACATTTGATATCGGACTTAACTTTCCACACTGATATCAGGGGCGATAACCGTGTTTCCTTAAAATGTTAACGGACAATACTATTTATACTCTGTATTTATTTTCTGATGTGCAATTATTATACTTTATAATCTCTGAAAAATATTATTTTTTCAGGTGACGCATTTAATTAGGTAGTATAAATAATTAAAAAATACCACGACTCACTTGCATACATAGCATGAAAATAGCATGATACCAACGCGCGTCACTATCAGTAAAATAACAATTACTAAATGTGTAACGGCCACTTGTAATCTTTAGAACTGGTGGAATAGTGACACAATTATACACTTATTTAATTCCTATAAAGAACATTTTGTGGCTACTGAGTGGGTATGTACCTTTAAACACAACTGCATCTCAGACTGAGGCCCTTTAATGTCTAAGTGTATGTAGTAAATTGTTAGTGAAGCACATTGATGTGTTAAGTAAAATTATTAAATCTTTGTGCAAACATTTTTGTCGCGCCCGCTTGCGGAAAGCGCGATATAGTCGGCACTTTGGCGTACATACGTACGTACGTACGTACGTACGTACGTACGTACGTACGTACGTACGTGTGTCCGGTTAAAGTTTTTGGTTAATTTGTTTGGTTAAGTTTTTGTCTCGCCCGCGAAGCGGAAAGCGAGACATAAGTTTTGCTTTTCCGGAGTCGGAGTCTTCGTCGGCGGCGTCGTCGTTGTCATCGTCGTCGTCATCATTCAATGTTAAGTTTTCGTGTTACGATCATTACTTCAAAACCTTATCAGCTACAGTCATCAAACTTTATACATACCTTTACTATGATATGTAGATGAATATAGGACTATTAAAAAATATTCCCGGCTCCAGGGTCAAGGTCAAACTCTATTTCTTTCTATGCTACAAACTGAACATTAATGCATGAAGACCCGTTTTCTCGTGCGCTCTGTACACCTTACCTGTAGAGAGAACAATAGCCTTCTCCAGTTGAACACTTCTGCATGTGCAAGCATGTGCAAATTTCCAGCTTGACCACTAAATGTCCAGCTAAATTATTACAGGTAATTTATACAGGTAAATTATTATACCTGGGTATTACATTTCCGTAAACTGTGTTGACAATATTGTGGCAATATGTGGACCTGTGCAGATATGATATGTAGATACATATAGGACTATTATAAAAATTCTGGGCTCCAGTAGCGACCATAATTTTTTTGTTAATTTTTAAACATTTTTTTTTAAAACTTTTTTTCCATTTTTAGCCAGTTTTTTTGGGGAAAAAAATCATTTTAAACTTCTTTTTTAAAACTTTTTTTCCATTTTTAGCCAGGTTAAAAAAAATCCACGCTATTGGATTGGCGAAAGCCAGGCGGGCGGGCGGCGTCCACAATCAATGTTAAGTTTTCGTGTTTCAGTCCATTTCTTTGTTACTGTAACACATAGGACCAACAAACTTTCACAGCTTCATAACCAAGGGGTGCCCACCACATACAACTATCCAACATGTGACCATTTTTTTTACCTTCACCTATTATTTCTACGTAATTGACTTAGCCATTTTCAACGTTAACTTTTTGATTAAAGTCTGATTAAAGTTTTTTGGTTGAAAGTTTTTCGTTATACTATATCTCTGCAACTGCTTCGCCCATTACCTTGAAACTTTACATGTGTGTTTATCATCATCCATATTTTCATTCTACCCCCCAACCGTGCGGCCCCTGTGCCCAATGTCAAGGTCAAATTACTTTGATTTTTTTGTGTACTATATCTCTGCAACTGCTTCACCCATTACCTTGATACTTCACATGGGTGTTTATCATCATTGTCGCGCCCGCTTGCGGAAAGCGCGATATAGTCGGCATTTTGGCATACGTCCGTCCGTCCGTGTGTCCGGTTAAAGTTTTTCCATCTACTATATCTCTTTTTTTAGTGTCCATGCCTCGCCCCAAGGCGCGACATGCAGGCCACGGCCATCTAGTCTACAAAAAGTGGCCTCGTTTCTTGTTTTTTTTTTCAAATTCTTTTTCCATTTTTGTCTAGTAGCATATTGTCGTAAGTGCTATATACCGACTATTATCATATACTAAAACAATTATTGACTAGTGAGCCATACAATATAATCTGATATTCTATGGCTCACTAGTCAATAATTGTATATGTTCGGGCCAGTGAAAATTGCTTTCTGGCCCAGGCTCGAGGTCAAGGCGGCGGGACAAGGCGAGACATTTGATTCCGCGGAATTCTTGTTTGGTTAAAGTTTTTGGTTAAGTTTTTTTGGTTAAAGTTTTTGGTTAAAGTTTTTGGTTAAAGTTTTTTGGTTAAGTTTTTTGGTTAAAGACGTACGTACGTACGTACGCCAAAGTGCCGACTATATCGCGCTTTCCGCGAGTGGGCGCGTCAAAAACGTACGTACGGAAAGCGCGATATAGTACGTACGTGTGTCCGGTTAAAGTTTTTGGTTAAGTTTTTTGGTTAAGTTTTTGGTTAAAGTATTTGGTTAAGCTTTTTGGTTAAATTTTTTGGTTAAAGTTTTTGGTTATGTTTTTTGGTTAAGTTGTTTGGTTAAAGTTTTTGGTTAAGTTTTTTGGTTAAACATTTTCGTTATACTATATCTCTGCAACTGCTTTGCCCATTACCTTGAAACTTCACATGGGTGTTTATCATCATCTATATTTTCATTCTACTCCCCTCCCGTGCGGCCCCTGTGCCCAATGTCAAGGTCAAATTACTTTGAAGTTTTTGGTTAAGTTTTTTGGTTAAAGTTTTTCGTTGTACTATATCTCTGCAACTGCTTTGCCCATTGCCTTGAAACTTCACATGGGTGTTTATCATCATCTATATTTTCATTCTACCTCCCTCCCGTGCGGCCCCTGTGCCCAATGTCAAGGTCAAATTACTTTGAAGTTTTTGGTTTATTTGTTTGGTTAAGTTTTTTGGTTAAGTTTTTTGGTTAAAGTTTTTCGTTATACTATATCTCTGCAACTGCTTTGCCCATTACCTTGAAACTTCACATGGGTGTTTATCATCATCTATATTTTAATTCTACCCCCCTCCCGTGTGGCCCCTGTGCCCAATGTCAAGGTCAAATTACTTTGAAGTTTTTGGTTAAACTTTTTGGTTAAAGTTTTTGTCGCGCCCGCTTGCTGTAAGCGCGATATAGTCGGCACTTTGGCGTACGTACGTACGTACATACGTACGTACGTACGTACGTACGTACGTGTGTCCGGTTAAAGTTTTTGGTTAAGTTTTTTGGTTAAAGTTTTTCGTTATACTACCGGTATATCTCTTTTTTTAGTGTCCATGTCCATGCCTCGCCATAAGGCGCGACATGCAGGCCGCGGCCATCTAGTTATCATACTAAGTCCAGTCAAACAGCCCCCCCCCCCCCCACCCCCCCCCCCCCCCCCCCCCCCCCCCCCCCCCCCCCCCCCCCCCCCCCCCCTTGGTATAGTCTACCGTATTTATTGTAATAAACGCCCCCGGGTCTGCAATTCGTGGGTATCAAAACGTGTAAAATTGGATCAAAATATGTTATTTTCACATACAAAAGCTATTTAAAACATTTGTTTTAATATGTTATTTTCACATACAAAAGCTATTTAAAACATTTGTTTTAAATGGCTTTTGTATGTGATAATAACATATTTAGAATGCAAATATGGGAGAGTATCTACTATTAGAGAGGGGGCTACTATTAGAATAAATACAGTATGTTGCAGTGTTCTACTCTCCATTACAGTGGAGCCTGAGGTGAATGACCCATACTCTATGTACCGGTACCCGCGACTCTGTATTGTGAGGAAGACTGACCACGGACACGCGGCCTTCTACCCACCGGTCAGTCCGCCCAGGGCCAGCGATGATGTCAATTTCACCCTCCAGCTTATGATGGCGTTTGTCGATGAATATTTGAAAGATCCCGATTCTGTTACCATCGAAACTCAACATTTTTGATTCAAATATTTATTATACCTCGAGCATGCAAAGGGTACACAGCTTTTGCCTTTCCGTCCTGGGACCCGTTTCACTAAACTTCGTACGACTAAAATGTTCGTAAGTGTAAATTTAGGATAGTCTGGAAATTTCAATTGATGGATTTACATTTATTAAGCATAGGCTGCATTATGCAGCCTATGCTCAATAAATGTAAATCCAAAAATTGTTTACAAGAAAACGTTGTTAATGTGGGATTTGCAGAATCTTAATTTTGCACTTACTAACATTTTATTCGTACCGTCGTACGAAGTTTAGTGAAACGGCCCCCAGAGTCTTTAGGTACATATGATATATTATTTCTATAACCGTGAGTTGAAATGTGTTAAGCTTGTTTTATCAAGGTTTGTAGTGTATATGACTTTGATATTTGTGCTAACGGTGTTTAAAGGGTTGCATTAAAGTATTCAAGTACATGTACGTAATATATCTGCAAACAGAAGTGGAAGTAACCTTGTTGGCAAGCATCATTAACATTTTCCTCGTATTGTATCTGATTCATGGAGGCCCAATACACAATGTCAACATTTGTCAACGTTTTTGTCGCGCTCGCTTGCGGACAGCGCGATATAGTCAGCACATTGGCATACGTATGTACACACATGCGTACGTGTGTCCGGTTAATGTTTTTCGGTATGCTATCCAAGCGCGGTTTAATACTATGAAATGACATGCGGGACGCGGCCATCTGGTTTAAGTAGTTCTCTGCAATCATAATTGTGAATTAGATGAAACATTGTATGCATCTTTTTATATCCTGTATATATCGGCAGGCCATGTGCCCAAGGTCAGATGCCTTGTGTTAAAATGTTGATCGGTGCCGGCTACATTCAGGTCTGTGTCAAGGTTGTACGAGAAAATCTCCCCAAAATTGGGCAAACTCGTACGATAAGCACAACACATGTCTGCCTGTAGGGTTAGATTCGCCACTTTCTGTGTTGATGTTGAATACCGGTACTATACGAGTCCAAATTTGGGATGTTGTAGTGTATACACCAGTGACCCAAAAACTGGTGATTCTCTCGTACGACCTTGACCCAAATCTGGAAAACAATTTATATAAAAAAAAAATATTATGGAGCTTCATAGACACCACACAGTCAGAGCTCCACATACGTTTTCTATCTAAATAGTATTGTACGTCCAAATTTCAAATTCAATGTGTATTTTATTTTTGCAAGTGTGTTTTATCGATTGTCTTCCTTATTAGTTATTCTAAATGATCAAATAATAATTAAAACCATTAAAAATTCACTTATTTGAGCTGCAAAAAGCAAACACTGTTTGCTTTTTGCAACTCAACTAAGTAAATTTTCATCTTTATTACTGTTTTACATTATTTTCACTACTCAGTTTGAAAATCATGCATATTTTCACATTGCTGAGAGTATTTTGTACTTCCACTTTTGATAATCAATGTGTATTCTGCAAAAATAAGTGTGTAAAATACGACAATACATACCTTATCTGGAGCTCTGCACAGTAACACTCTGATTTATAATACATGTACACTTGTACTATGTATGCTATTGTGATTTAACATATATATTGGACATCAGTATGCTGGAGTATACAGGAATAGAATACAATATATATACAAATAGTGCTTTATTATCTGACTGCTGGACAGTCGGTCTTTTATGTACATATCGTCAACACCATTTGCTCATGGCATGTTAAATTTCATTCAATCATGCGTCGTATTCTGCATAGTACACCAGTGTAACTACACCGCTAATAAAAGAGAAGGGGCCCGTTTCACTAAACATCGTACGAAGCTGTAGGTACAAAATGGTAGCATTAGAAACACGTTAACCCTTAGACCACTATCTTATTATACCCCCCGCAACGAGTTGAGGGGGGGTATACTGGAGTCAGGTTGTCCGTCCGTCCGTCCGTCCGTGCGTCCGTCCCGTCCGTCCGGATAAACTTAACATCAGAGAAATATTGTTATAACTTCTATTTCCTTCATCTAAAATGCTTGATATTTCACACATGCATTCCTGTAAGGCTCTACTACCATGCTGTGCCAAATCCACGACCGTCCAACCCCCGCAGATCCCAAGGTCAAGGTCAATTACTTAGTCCGTAAACTTAACATCAGAGAAATATTCTTATAACTTCTATTTCCATCATCTAAAATGCTTAATATTTCACACATGCATTCCTGTAAGGCTCTACTACCATGCTGTGCCAAATCCACGACCGCCTCCAACCCCCGCAGATCCCAAGGTCAAGGTCAAATACTTAGTCTCTTTACAAAACTTAACATCAGAGAAATATTGTTATAACTTCTATTTCCTTCATCTAAAAATGCTTAATATTTCACACATGCCTTCCTGTAAGGCTCTACTACCATGCTGTGCCAAATCCACGACCGTCCAACCCCCGCAGATCCCAAGGTCAAGGTCAAATACTTAGTCCTCTTTACAAAACTTAACATCAGATAAATATTGTTATAACTTCTATTTCCTTCATCTAAAATGCTTAATATTTCACACATGCATTCCTGTAAGGCTCTACTACCATGCTGTGCAAAATCCATGACCGTCCAACCCCCGCTGATCCCAATGTCAAGGTCAAATACTCTTTACAAAACTTAACATCAGAGAAATAAGTTATAACTTCTATTTCCTTCATTGAAAATTCTTATTATTTCACTTGTGCATTCCTCTAAGGTTGTACTATCATGCTGTCACAAATCTACGAGTGTCCAACCCCCGCTGCTCCCAAGGTCAAGGTCACATACTTAGTCTCTTTACAAAACTTAACATCAGAGAAATATGTTATAACTTCTATTTCTTTCATGGAAAATACTTAATATTTCATATGCTGTGACAAATCCCCGCTGATCTCGAGGTCAACGTCACATACATACCAGTATAACCTTGGCTTAACGCCCCCCCTTCCTAATAAACAATGAAACCGCCCCCCCCCCCCCCCCCCCAATGACCGCAATTTCAAACACAAATAGTCTTTAAATCTTTATTTGTGTTTGAAATTGGTGGTCCTTGGTAATTTTTTTTTTTTTTTTACTAATATGGCTAATAAACCCCCCCCCCCCCCCCCACCCCCCAAATAAATAAAAAAAAATAATTTTTTTACCAATGACCGCCTAATTTCAAACACAAATAATCCTTAAATCCTTATTTGTGTTTGAAATTGACGGTCCTTGGTAATTTTCTTTTTTTTTTCTTTTTTTTTTTCTTTTTTTTTTTTTTTCTTTTTTTTTTTTACTGGCTAATAAACGCCCCCCCCCCCCACCCCCCCCCCCCCCTTTTGTAAAATTGTAACGCCTCCGGGGGCGTTAATTCGAGGTTATACGGTAGTCTCTTTACAAAACTTAACATCAGAGAAATCGGTTATAACTTCTATTTCCCTGCTCGGATCTGCTTCACATTTCACACACTCATTGCTCCAATGGACCTCTACCACCCTGTGACAAATTCACGTTCATGCCGCTCGCGCTAATCCCAGAGTCAAGGTCACAAGCCCACACACTTGGAAATTTGTACATATTTTAGGGTTACCTGGGCCCACGCGGGGGGTATATTCCGTAAGCCTCGCTTACTGACCAATCTAGTTTTTGTTGTCGTCCGCTGTTTATTTTCTATTTTCCATTTTTATCGTCAAAAACATGGTTTGACAGCACTTTAGAATAATTTACAACATGGTTTGACAGCATTTCAGAATCATTTCCATTCGAAATGATTCTGAAGTGCTGTCAAAACATGTTTTTATGGGGAAATAAGGCAAGATATAAAAGCAACAGCAGACAACAATTGTTGTGAGTAGCGGTCTAAGGGTTAATGTGAGAAGCAAGTTCCTAGAAATCTTCGTATGAACATCTTTGTTGTACAAAATTTAGTGAAGCGGGCCCCTGATCTTTGTAAAGAGTCCGGCCCAGGATCAGGCTTGCATCCACACTTGTATCGGCTGACAGCCTAAGTCTGCTAGTCAGTCAGCCTGTTGTGAGGGACAGCATTTGTTAATGGATAGGCCACATGCTGTTGGCTTGGTGATAACATGGTATAATACACTGTTTTAGACATGTTGAAAATAGAAACATTTGCAGTCATTGTTTAGTCACTAAAAAACGACTACAAATGTTTTATTTTCTACCTGTCTAAAACTGTATATTATACCATATTATCACTAAGTTGACCGCTTGTGGGTTCCTGTGTTAGTACTCAGTAATGAATCTGGGGGCCGTTTAACGGTAATTGCAAAATTATGATACCGGTAATCTGTAAATTTCACATTAGCACCGTTTTCTTGTATTACAAGAAAACGGTGCTAATGTGAAATTTACAGATTACCGGTATCATAATTTTACTGAATTTACATTTATTAATGTAGCCTATGTTCAATAAATGTAAATCTATCAATTAAAATTTCCAGACGATCCTAATTTTGCACTTGCGAACATTTTAGTCATACAAAGTTAAGTGAAACAGCCCCTTATATTGCATGTCAAACATGTTTGATTCTGTTTGGTCAGATTGATGGAATGATGTTTTACAGATAGTTTTGGAGGTTGGTACGGTACACATATAACGATGCATCCGTCTTTCAAATCTTCTCCTGGTTTGGCCCTCACCTACGTCGTCGGCATTTTATGTGACAGTTGAATCTGGTCATACCCATTATGTGAGTGTTATGATTATTTGTAATCATATTACTTTTAGAGGAAGGGACCAAGTGACTTTTGATGTGGTACGGACCTGGCACCAGGTTAGGTTATTCTAATTTCAGGGCTGAAGGTATTTCCGTTCTGATTTTGGGATTTTCCAGGTTGAATACGGGATTGAACCCGTTAGCCCGGCCTTGTATGACCTTAGCTGTTGATAGGCCGTTAAACACCAATAAATCAAATATCTTTACCCTGAATATAACTGGGACTTAGACCAAATGGTCTTGTGTAATAAAGTTGTCTGACACCAGTAGCCGATTTCATCAACAGTGCAAAGTATACTTTACTAGCAAAGTATACTTTGAGGGAGTAATCATTTATTTTTCCTGAAATGCATTATTTCATATAGAACTAACAAATGCATATATTTCATGATTAAAAGTATGCAGAATTATTATACTGAATTTATTACATTATCACAGCCAAATTGGCTGTGACAATGTAATAAATTCAGTATAATAAAAATTAATAAATTTATCATAAAATTGAAAATTTCTCCCTCAAAGTATACTTTGCTACTAAAGTATACTTTGCAATGTTGGTGAAATAGGCTACAGATCAGGATATTGTGACGTTCAGGGCTGAACATGCAATGTTCTTTGCTTACAGGCACATTTCCAGCTGTATACAGGTGTATGACTGTGTTGAACAAACTACATATAAAACACAATTCAAATCAATTATGGGGTGTTTTCTGGCTGTTGATCTGTCTATCTAACATTAACAGTACATTCATCTTTCATTACATTATAAAAACACTTCCTGTTTCTTTATATATATATATTTACTGTCCCATGTAATTTTGTAGATGCTGTTTACATTTGTATATTATTATTGCATGTATGTATACGTACATATATTTTGTAAAGCAGATTTGCATTTACATGTGTAATTTATATTTATTTACACGGTGCAGTGATACATGTTGCTGTCATGTCTGTGAAACTGCTGTAATAACCCGAAATATTCTGACACCATTTGTTTTGGGAAACGTATGAAATACGTGTTTCCAAAACAAATTGTTCACACATATTAAAACAAGGTGTATGATCACGTGGTACTAACAACAACAACAAGTACCGATTCAAAGTACGTATTCTTGTATAGTGTCCTTATTATGTAACAGATTTTGATGAAATATGGCGCATCAAACGCGTCTTGTTAAGCTACATTTGGTGGTCTCCGTGTTTTCGTCCAAACTTCTGTCGTTTTTGCGAAGAATCGATCTCTGACACGGAAATTGATTCTTCGCAAAAACGACATAAGTCTGTGCCAAACTCCCTAGACCACCAAATGCAGCTCATGAAGACGCGTTTGCTGCGCCATATTTCATCAAAATCCATTGCATATTAAGGAAAATATCAACTAATATTTTAAATACTTTGGAGTGGGCGATGTTGTTGTTGTTGTAACCACTTGATCATGCACCTTGTATAATGTACCTTGTTGTTGTGGTAAACCCATTCAATCATTCTATAATTACTTAGTCTAGCAGATTTTTCTGGAACTCCTGTAAGTATTGCTATTGTAATTAAAATTTGTCGTCTGCTGGAAATGTTTTATTTTCCATATTTCTTGATAAAAACCTGTTTTGACAGCGCATGAGAATTGTCTCCACTGGAGACGATTCTCGTTTGCTGCCAAAACAGGTTTTTTGTTAAGAATTAAGGCAAAAATGAAAAACAGTAGACGAGAATTTTCGTCTCCCGCGTAGTGAGGGTTAATAACTATTGTCATACCACATATAAATACTCTGGTTTGGATTGGTGAAAAACAAGAACATGGCGTTGAATGGTTTGGTGTCATATGTGTACCACTGTTTACTTGTACCAATACAATTATATGTTGCCCGCTTGAAGCTAGATTGCCCCTCAGCTGCGACTTGGGCGAATATAGAATCAGATGGGCAATATGTCACTACCGTCTGTTCCACGTTTTGCTGCCGACAAACTTTTGGCTATTAAACACATTAAATCTAAAAAATATTTGCTTGTAGTTATTTTTTCATAAATAACAAAAGTCGCCCTCCTCAAAAACATTTGTTTCATGAAATTCCATCAAATATTGATTTTATCGCAAAAAAATTATTTTCCTATGGGAGTTTAACATGGGGGCTAAAAATAGATTTTTTTATTTGTGGACGGATTTTCAAAATCCTAACTTTATTTTTCTTATTTACATCATTTCTAAGCTATCTAGACAGGTTTCGGAGTCAATTTCCAATTTTTTTCATTTTTCGACCCTCCTGGACACTCTCCTCCTTTTTGCCCCATAGGAAAATCGTTTTTTCGCAATAAAATCGATATTTGATTTCATGAAATAAAAAAATTTGGGGAGAGTGACTTTTTTGTTATTGATTAAAAAGTACATATAATTACATTTAAATATTTATTACATTTAATATGTTTAATAGCCAAAAGTTCGTTGGTAGCAAAACGTGAAACAGACAGTAGTTTCACTGTGCAGAACCACAATATTTTATATTTATTATTTATTTCATTAATGTTTTATACCGTTTCTATGGATTGGATTTTCAATTTTGGGAAGAGTTTTTGCACTAACACATAGTTTGCTTATTTTACTGTAGTTTAGCATGAAATAACAGTCATACTGCATGGTCTGCCCATGAGTACATAAATGTAGTTTTGCCATTCATCTTTTACATTTGTGTTTTTATGTGCTCTAACTTAGTGCTCAGATACCTCAATTACAGTGAAGCCTCTCTAAACCGGACACCCTGGGAAACCTCCCAGGGTGTCCGGTTTAGACAGGTTCCACTGTACACTTCTAGTACATAGCCATTCACTGGGTATGAGGAATAGTTTGGTCCTAAAGATATAGAGAATAGCAGGTTAGTGCTGTGAATGGGAAACAAATATCTGGCAAGGCTTGGGAAACGGGATGGGGGTGGCTCTGCCGAGCACATCCCGTTTCCGTGCTGCGCCTAAAACTAGATTTAAAATGCAAAAAATAACATGTTTCACGGCACTGTGTTTCACGGCACATACGCACTGTGTTGACGTGATAAAAGGCCATTTCTAATAACGAAGTTGATCACTGATGGCATACATGAATGTTTTATTCCATAGCAATTATTTAATACTTTGTGGCCGGTAACTGTGCACAACTATCGTACAGTTCCGCTACAAGCTTGGACAATCACACATGATGAAATAAATATCAATGATACGTATATAGGTTGTTTTGTTGCTTGTTTATCCCTTGCCCATCACATCAGGTCAAATATGGGAGTCAATCCCATGAACCCGGCCTAAAATGACCTTAGCTGTTGACAGACCGTTAAACACCATTGAATAAATAAATCAATTATCCCTTGCTTATTGGTATGTCCGACCGCCGTAGTCTCTGTAGATGTGTCCCCATGGCCTTTGCACTTGTAGGTTGTACATACCGAGTTACCAAAACATCTTCACTAAATATATTTATGACCAGTGTAGCTCCAGTAGCCGATTTCATCAAACTTGCAAAGTATACTTATCTAGCAAAGTATACTTTGAGGGAGCAATCATATATTTGTCCTGAAATGCATAATTTCATATAGAACTAACAACTGCATATATTTGATGATTAAAAGTATGCAGAATTATTATACTGAATGGATTACATTATCACAGCCAAATTGGCTGTGATAATGTAATAAATGCAGTATAATAAAAATTAATAAATTTATCCTAAAATTGAAGATTTATCCCTCAAAGTATACTTTGCTAGGAAAGTATACTTTGCAATAATTCCAGCACAAAAATATTTACACAATTTCCCTAACATTTGATTGGTCCGTAGCAAGTCTCTGTCCAAAATGTATATCCCAGTAAACTCCCATGCCGAACTACTTTCCGTAACCGTGAGGCGCAGTTAAAATAATTCTTAAGAAAACGGAAAATAAACACATTTTCTTGATGAATTTTTTTCATATGCTGGAATTATAAGGAATGAATGGCCTTTTTGTGGAATTTATCGGGATATAAACTTGGAAAAGTCGCGGGAATACTGGACGAGGCCTTCCGGCCTTCATCCAGTATTCCCGCAACTTTTCCAAGTTTACTATGATACCCCGATAAATTCCACAAAAAGGCCATTCATTCCTATAATGTTGGTGACATAGGCTACTGGTCAAATAGCATTTGTGAAGCCTGATAACACTACATTGCTTGTTAGAAACATGACCAGTATTTCTGGGACGTTAAACACCATTCAATTCATTGATGGAATGGTGAACAGTGCGTATGCATTGGCTAATCTGGATATACACTGGTCGCAAAACCAATAAGCCCAACTTCTCCAGGTGCAGCCACATAGTACATATATTACTGTCCGTTTCACGAAACCTGCCCACATTGTATGGCCATATAAATAATGCAAAAACAATATATTTTGGGATAATGTTAAAACAACACAATTTCCCCATGTTAAATCCCCATAGACGTTTTTCTAATTTCAGAAATAGTGGACCGATTTTCAAAATGTAACTTGTTTTCTTAGTTAGATCATTTCCAATCTATCTAGCTAGGTATCCGAATCAATTTCCAAAATGTTTTCGTTGTTCGACTCCTAGCTCCTGCAGTTTCTCCACCTCTTGTTTGCCCATGTTAAATTCACATAGAGAACTCGTATTTCGTAATAAAATCAATATTTGACCAAATTTCACGAAATAAAAAGAAGGCACATTCTTAAATTTTGATAAAATTAATTTTGATAAAATTTAATATTATCGAACAAAATATTATCTGTTTGCATTGTTTATATGGCCGTACAATTTGGGCAGGTTTCGTGAAACAGACAGTAAGTGAATCTAGTGTGTGAGTTTCTGTCTGATCACCCCCCATTTTGAAATCATGTCCACTATGGAAGGTAATATCCGCCATAATTCTATGTGACTTGATGCTTGCGTGCTGATGACATTACAACTTATATTCATGTTAGTTCATGTTATTTCATTCGTCATTTGTATTTATTACATTTGAAATCTGCTTGTTGTAATTGTATTTGTCTTTCTTACATGTCAATTCTGCTGATTGCTTTGTTCATTCGTCTTACTTACATTACAATTATTGATACGTCCTTATTCGTGTACCTGTTTTATTGCACTAAGCATTTGCAAAAGAAAGTAAGAACAAAGCATTTAGCACTTTGAATAAGGCCGAAAGCAGTAAGGGCAAATACGCAGGAAGTAAGCATCAAGCCACAGTCCGAAAGCGGAAAGCCGCAAGCAGAAAGCATCAAGTCACAAGCCGAATGACGTAAGCAATATTGGTGATATAGTGCCTCATTATGACGCCAGATGGCACTGCTGTCAATATTAGGAATCCTCCGACGAATAAATAATAGTACGAGATGTGATTGTATTGGCTGTTTGAGGCACACCTCCAATGCCGGTGTTGATGTAAGATTTCACCCACACATCACAGTATAGGTTAGAAGACACCAAATAGTTTTACTATATACTGTAACCGAATCCCATCCAATAAGGCCATTCTCTCCTACTTTCACTATTCGTATGGATGTTGTGGGACCTACTTGTACTTGACCTGCAGCCGGTCTGTACTGGTTCTCGCTGTAATAAACAATAGGTTTACTTACTCCTAAGAAAGAAAAATCCAACCTCGTCATGTCCCCCAATATTGTTTACATTTTATTTTGGCCACGGAAACTCTGTTTACATCACATGACCAACATGTTCCTCAAGTGAACCTGGGTAGTAATGGATCAAGATTTGCAAGCAAACTGTGTCAGTGACCTCAAAACACCCGCACAATTTTGTTCATACCGGACTACTTTTACCCTCTTGACGATTTCGCATCATTTGTTATTCTCTAACCTATATTAACTTAATTGCATATGTATGTATGGTGTTTGCCTTACTAATGTGTTTTATACATACAGTATCCTCATAATTAAATTACATATGTACGTAATTGAAAACAATCACATTTTTATAGTAAGTTACACATATGGTAACTTACACAGGTTGACTGCCAAACTGGTCTGTTACCGATGCAAACCAATAACCGTCCGGGATTAGACTAAGGTGGGCCACCACCATTGATTTTCCCTAAAAAACTAACCTGTTACCACACATTTTGCTATTCTCTGCTACTTTCATTTTTCTTATGAATGTTGTGGGACCTAATTTCCAATAACCTGCACCCATTCTGCTCTGGATCTTGACTAATTAAAATATAGATTTAATTATTGTTGAAGCTGGGGTCCCATCTAGTAGGTACAAACTTTTCTTTATGGAACTTAAATAAGTGTATAATTGCAACTAGTCCACCACTTTTAAAAACTACGAGTGCCAGCTACACAGATATAATTATTTAGTAATATGTAATGTACTCATAGAGACTCGCGGTGGTATCAAGCTAGTTCCATATGCAAGTGATGCAGTATTTTTAAATTATTTATATCAACTAAATGCTGAATAAATATTTTTATCGACATATCATAAAGTATGATATTGCACATCAAATAATAAATAAATGGAATAAATAGTTGCTTCCGTTATCATTTTAAGGAACCATGGTTATCGCCCCTGATATCAAACTGGCATTTCGCGTTTGATATAAAAAGTATAATAATGTCAATTAGTACGTCTGGTAATGGTAATCATTTTGCCAGAAAAATGTCAGATTGAAAGAATAAAGAAAAACATGTCTCCCTATATTATAACCTGGCATGTACACTCTAGGTTTAAGGTTAGAAAAGGGGTGTTTTTAACACCAGTTTTCAGCATATTTGAAGCATTTAAAAGAAAACACTGAGCCTGTTTGTCACGTGATGCAAACAGAGTTTCCGTGGCCAAATAATTTAAACAATATTGGGGGACATGACGAGGTTGGTCCCACAACATCCATACGAATAGTGAAAGTAGGAAAGACTGGCTGGGATTCGGTTAAATTATACAGTAAAACTATTTGGTGTCATTTGACCTAAGCATGGCGCAACAGAAAAGGTGGCATCAATCTACATCAACACCGTTAGGGGACATGGAACCACTTTAGATAGCAACGCATTGTAGGACGGGTACCAGCATATTAAATCATTTTAGGGAGAACTATTTTAAGTGTTAGCAGCGCACCTGGCGTCATAATGGTTGTTCCCAAATTACTGTTGCAATTGTTGTTGTCAAGGGGCGTGGCTTATCGAGGTAACAAAACGCATGGTAAAACAGCGATGCAATAATCAATAATGGAACTCCGGATGTCACTTAGAATGTAATCAACACAAACGCATTGAAACAGTGCGAATGAATAAAGCATCAAGTCAAATGCACATGCAATTTATACTACAACCAAGAAGATTTCAAATGTTACAAACACGAATGACGAATACAATAACATGAACGTAAGTTGTAATGGCACCAGTCAGCAAGCATCAAGCCACATATAATTGTAATAAGACGGATAGAACTTAGAATGTCATCAGCAAGCAAGCATCAAGCCTAATAGAATTATGGCGGATATTACCTTCCATAGTCCACAACGTAAACATTTCTGTTCAATTTCTTTTGCACCTATTGTCGCTGCAACTATAAATCAGATTGACTTGAAATGTTATCTGCTTGTCACACTGTGTTGTCTGACCTTGGGTGATTGCAAACACGAACAAAGCAACTGTATGGTGTGTTCTGTGTAACAAATAGAGTTGACTTCACAATCGGTGTCCTGGGTCCCGCTTCATTAAACTTATTACGACTAAAATGTTTCTAAGTGCAAATTTACAACCGTCTGGAAATGTAAATTTATGCATTACGGACTATCATATTTTGCACCTTTTGTCATACGAAGTTTAGTAAAACGGGCCCCTGATTGCCAGCAAACGTGTTGTTTTGTTTTTCACGTACCAATTTGCAAAAGGAAATAATACTTTATTATTTATTTGTGACTGGAGAAATGGGCGTATGGATTTTGCGACTAGTGTAGATCGAGGTCAGCCTGTGCATCCGCACAGTCTGACCAGGATCTGCACTGTTTGCCCATCACCTGGCACCAGGTCAGGTTATTCTAATTTCAGGGCTGAATATATATTTTTTCGATGTAAATATTCCATTCTGACTTTAGGAATTTCCCCCAATGCAGCAGGTTGAATACGGGCTCGAACCCGTTGGCCCGGCCTTAAATGACCTTAGCTGTTGATATGCCGTTAAACACTAACAAAGAAACAAACTGTTTGCCCACCAATCAGTGAAACACCATAGATCGTTTTGAATGTACATGAGTGGCTTTTTGATCAGGAGCTACACTGGGCACAAATCCCACACGCCACATTTTCCATTCACAACCACACACTATACTATCATTCACAAGTGGGTGGTTGGTCAGGCGAACGCGACTGCGTAAATTAACGGTGGGGATTCCTCCTTATAGGAATCACGATTTGCCTGGTGGCACTTTTTTATCTTTGGCTCTTTTGTTACCTGGGAGTTGAATTGGGTTATTGCCCATTATAAAAGTAGTAAAATTATTACTGATCCTACTGCTTTTGGGAGGGGGCCAAGTGATTCTGGTGTGGCGAGGACCTGGCATCGGATCAGGATTATTTGATTTCAGGGCTGAATATATTGTTATTTTATTGTAAATATTAGTTCTGATTTTGGGATTTTCCCCTCATTTGTACAATGTACTTGAACATGTACATGTACTTGTACAGGTAATATATGGGATTTAGTACTAATCCCATTTACCCGGTCTTTAATGATCTTAGCTGTTGATAGGCCGTTAAACCCCAAACAAACAAACAGTCAAACAAATCACCTGTATGATCACCGAGAACACATGAGGCAATGAAAACCATCCCTGCCAATATTAACCCTTTCACCCCTAATTAACGGAAATGGATTTTGTTGTATATGTTAATTTTCGGACCAATCCAATCGTCACAAAATGATTTTTAGACGACTAGTCCATTTATGAAAAGGGTGTTTTTTGTTCTCAAAATGTAAAAATTACTTGCAAAAAGTGCAGATCCTGGATCTACACTGTTTGTCAATACCACTGTACAGGTATGTGGTGTTGAAAGGGTTAAACTCGTAAGCAGAAACATGCGGCAAGATGGTCCCATAATCCGTTGTCGTCTACTTCCATTGATGGACCGTCACTTCCGGCGTTTTTGACGGGCCTCAGGTTTATTGCACCTGTCCAGCGAACGCTGACACCGAACGGTGATATTTCAAAGGCGGACGCTACCTGACCGCCAGTCATATACACCGATGATGGACTAAACTATTAACACGACTTTGAGTGGCAGACAAGATAAATTAATAATTTTGGCAAAAATTTATGGACTTGGTCAGAATTATGACTTTTCTTTGTTATCAAAGTCGCGCATCTCCTTTGGCGGTCGCCGATGAGGCATAGTTGCAGGTGGTCTCGGTGCGTGTGATACTATTATTAATGGTCCTGATGTTGATCAATGGGATACAACATGTATGGTGAGTCGCCGTGAAAATGCCCACGCATATATGGCGAAAGAAATGTATACTTAACCAAAGTTGATTGAGCTTACCGTGACAAATTGTCGGGTTGCCATTCTATTGTGAGACAAGCCACGTGATTTTTTTACCTAAGAAGATTTTTCATGAAAACTACAGAAACTTGTATAATCTGTAAATAACGAAATATGACGAAATGTTCAGTGTGTGGTTGGTCGGGCGAACGCGGCGGCGTATATTAACGGTAGGGATTCCTCCTTATATGAATCACGATTTGCCTGGTTTGGCCCTCAGGTACGTTTTTATCTTTGGCTCTTCTGTTACCTGGGAGTTGAATTGGGTTATTGCCCATTATAAAAGTAGTAAGATTATTACTGATCTTACTGCTTTTGGGAGGGGGACAAGTGATTCTGGTATGGCGAGGACCTGGCATCAGATCAGGATTATTCTGATTTCAGGGATGAATATATAGTTTTTTTATTGTAAATATTCAGTTCTGATTTTGGGATTTTCCCTCCATTTGTACATGTACTTGAACATGTACATGTAATTTTACAGGTAATATATGGGATTTAGTACTGAATCCATTGACCCGGCCTTAAATGACCTTAGCTGTTGATAGGCCGTTAAACCCCAACAAAACAAACAATCAAATGACGAAATTTTCATAGTAAATGCGCATTTTCTCTGATCATTTCGTTAACTTTCGACGTCATTTGCAGAACATATCACAGTTCCCATACATATATTTCATGAATAACCTCTGTAAACAGTTCGTTAAGCTGACAGAGCTTTTGAGCAACCGGGCCGTGTTAAGGCTTTAACAGTCCGTTAAGCTGACAGAGCTTTTGAGCAACCGGGCCGTGTTACGGCTTTAACAGTCCGTTAAGCTGACAGAGCTTTTGAGCAACCGGGCTGTGTTAAGGCTTTAACAGTCCGTTAAGCTGACAGAGCGTAGCTTTTGAGCAACCGGGCCGTGTTAAGGCTTGTCCGATAAACTGACAGAGCTTTTGAGCAACCGGACTGTGTTAAGGCTTTAACAGTCCGTTTAAGCTTAACAGAAGGCTTTTGAGCAAGGGCCGTGTTAAGGCTTTAACAAGTCCGTTTAAGATGGACATAGCTTTTGAGCAAACAACCGGGCCGTGTTAAGGCTATTTTAAACTGGTCCGTTTAAGCGAAAGAGCTTTTTGAGCACCCGGGCCGTGTTAACGGCTTTTGAACAGTCGTTAAGCTTTTGACAGGAGCTTTTGAGCAAACCGGGCTGTGTTTAAGGCTTTATTTAACAGTCCGTTAAGTGACAGAGCGTTTAGCTTTTGAGCAACCGGGCAGTGTTAGGCTTGTCCGATTTTGATAAACCTGACAGAGCTTTTGAGCAACCGGACTGTGTTAAGGCTTTAACAGTCCGTTAAGCTAACAGAGCTTTTGAGCAACCGGGCTGTGTTAAGGCTTTAACAGTCCGTTAAGCTGACATAGCTTTTGAGCAACCGGGCCGTGTTAAGGCTTTAACAGTCCGTTAAGCTGAAAGAGCTTTTGAGCAACCGGGCCGTGTTACGGCTTTAACAGTCCGTTAAGCTGACAGAGCTTTTGAGCAACCGGGCTGTGTTAAGGCTTTAACAGTCCGTTAAGCTGACAGAGCGTAGCTTTGGAGCAACCGGGCCGTGTTAAGGCTTGTCCGATAAGCTGACAGAGCTTTTGAGCAACCGGACTGTGTTAAGGCTTTAACAGTCCGTTAAGCTGACAGAGCGTTTGAGCAACCGGGCTGTGTTAATGCTTTAACAGTCCGTTAAGCTAACATAGCTTTTGAGCAACTGGGCTGTGTTAAGGCTTTAACAGTCCGTTAAGCTGACAGAGCGTAGCTTTTTAGCAACCGGGCCGTGTTAAGGCTTTAACAGTCCGATAAGCTAACAGAGTCTTTGAGCAACCGGGCTGTGTTAAGGCTTTAACAGTCCGTTAAGCTGACAGAGCTTTTGAGCAACCGGGCCGTGTTAAGGCTTTAACAGTCCGTTAAGCTAACATAGTTTTTGAGCAACCGGGCTGTGTTAAGGCTTTAACAGTCCGTTAAGCTGACAGAGCTTTTGATCAACCGGGCCATGTTAAGGCTTTAACAGTCCGTTAAGCTGACAGAGCTTTTGAGCAACCGGACCGTGTTAAGGCTTTAACATTTCGTTAAACTAACAGAGCTTTTGGTGTTATTTGAATGTTTGTTTGTGGTAGCTGTTATTGTATAACATAATTTATGTTATATCCTGTCAGCCGACCTCCCATGCCCCACCCACCCCCACATCCGATCTACCAAGGATAGATCTACGAACGTGTTCGATTTTAGAACCGTTATAAATTACGATAACAAGTCGTCTTTGAGGAATGCTACATAATAATAAACGTGCGTGCTGTCGAAGACGTCATGTGACACGTGGGCGGGCGGAGAAGTGACAGTGAAATGACGATTGCATCGTACTTGTCAATTGATCAGAAAATTACCATAATAATTAGTTTACCTGTCAACATGCTTTCATTAGTCCAGTGACGATATTGGACAACGGGTTCGTGCGCCAGGTTCTCGTATCTACGGAATGACGTCACGTAGCAACTGACTTAGTGCTCCATACACTATATTGCTCTTGCATGCGATCTGATAATGATGTATGTGTTTAAACATTGAAAGATCTACATAATATATCTAATATCAAGTTCTGAAACAGCGTAACCATGATCAGTAGCCGATTTCACCAACATTGCAAAGTATACTTTTCTAGCAAAGTATACTTTTCTAACAAAGTATACTTTGAGGGAGTAATCATTTATTTTTCTTGAAATGCATTATTTCATATAGAACTAACGACTGCATATATTTAATGATTAAAAGTATGCAGAATTATTATACTGAAATTATGTTACTGAATGTATTACATTATCACAGCCATGTACGGCTGTGATAATGTAATAAATTCAGTAAAATAAAAATTAATACATTTATCCTTAAATTAAAAATGTCTCCCTCAAAGTATACTTTGCTAGAAAAGTATACTTTGCAATGTTGGTGAAATAGGCTACAGATCGTATAGACGTGTAATAGGTGCTTGTTCTAAGCTGGTTGACACGCTGTAATAATGCATATCGTCAATGTGTTGCTTTACGCATGCGCGCTCACGTGGTACATTCTCTACGTTTGACATTCATTGGACAGTGGGCAACATTATTATTGTCAAAATATCAGTGGAATTGCCATAACAATTAGATTATTTGACAACATGTTTATTATTCTGAAACCTGTCATTCTTGATGCGTTCGTGTATTTGTTCGGATACTGCCGGCAACTTCCGGTGGTTTACTTGTTACCCATTTCATGTTGTATATAGCAATGATTCTGAAGAGAAATATGACTATTAATTCTTCTACACGAAAGTATATGTTGTAACCACTTATTTGAACCGTCTCGTCGAGACATTTCAAATGAGTGGTTACAACATATGCATTCATTGGGAAATAAGACGATTAGAAAACAAATGTATTTGTTTATACCTGCGAATATATCTGTGTCCGATGGAATGCGTTAATTCTTGGAGAAATTCGTCATAGTTGTTTTTGGCCAACACCCGCGATGTGATATCGATTACATGTATTTATTTTTAGTTAAAATAAATTCTCAGAAACTGGTATTTCTTAGATGTTTTATGTTTGTTTCCTGGTAGTGTTGGCTCGCCTACGTGAAGCAGACCTGACTCACGGTTGTATTCATGTATGATACATGTACAAGGTGCATGATCACGTGGTTACAACAACAACAACAGTGGCTGAAAGTGTTAAAATCTTGCCCACTCCAAAGTAAGTATTATTTGATATTTTCCTTAATATGTAACGGATTTTGTTGAAATATGACGCAACAAACGCGTCTTCATGAGCTGCATTTGGTGTTCCAGTGAGTTCGGCACAGACTTATGTTGTTTTTGCGAAGAATCGATTTCCGTGTCTACCGACACGAAAATCGATTCTTCGCAAAAACGACAGAAGTTTGGGCCAAAGTACGGAGACCACCAAATGCAGCTTAACAATACGCGTTTGATGCGTCATATTTCATCAAAATGTGTTACGTAATAAGGACAATATAAAAGAAACGTACTTGGAATCGGATTGATTCTGGAAGTTTCAGTACTGGTTGTTATTGTTAGTACTACGTGATTATACACCTCCCCGTTGTCGTGGTCGTGATGTGAGGGAAATGGAATTTGGAAAGTTAAACATGATTAAATTTGAAAGTACGGGATAATAATGCACATACTTATACAATTATGTGGTTGTGACTGGAGAAATGGCGATTATGGGATTCGTTTGTGGAATAAGCATGGCAATCATAATGGACATATCCATGTCGTTTGTTACGTCGCATATACTGTAAAGATGGACAAAATTCAACTGAACTTACAGCGATTTCGATTTTAAAATCCGCCACCATCTTGAATTTGCTGTTGAGCCTGACCAATTAGAGGCCGCGAATAAGGGGTCAAAGGTGAAAAAATAAAGTCAAAAACGGCACTTCATGTATATTAAGGCTACTTCAGGTATATTAGGTTACTTCAGATATAAACAGCATTTATTTAACCCCCTTTAGTATGCTACATGGAGCAATGGCTGCGGTATAAACAGATTTATAATAATAATAGTTAATACATTATATGAGAGAACAGCTGCTTTATTTCATACGGAATGTGACAGTGGGATACGGCTAACGTGTGTGCCAGTCACGTGCACGTATATTTCAGTTACGTTAAGCGTCGATTTAATGGAATAATGGCCATATTTACACAAATTGTACCTGGAAATACATCAACAAACCACTTACGGTAACCATAAGGAGGATACGTTTGGGAAAGATGCTGTTAAGACGTGTGATAATATACGGCAGTTGTCAGCGCTACAAACGACAATGGTCGTTAGTGTTTACTAATGGACAGGACACGTTTACTACAAGACGTCCGGTCATACCAGCGAATATGATTTATACGTGTCTGAACCGAATGATAACTCACAGGTGGAAGACTCGGACCAAAAAAAAGTCCCAGAAAATGACAAATGCTCCAAAAGTTTCCCCACCCACCAATTTTCATATTCTATACGATGTATAGTATATGGAAGTGAGTCATGGGTAGGGTAACGTTTTTATCCGAGTACTACATGTAGATACAGTGGAATCTCTCTAAACCGGACACCCTGTGAAGTCCCAGGGTGTCCGGTTTAGAGAGGTTCCACTGTAATTCGGGAATGTAAGCCCTCACTCAGGGGAAATGTGTGTGTGTTTTGCAATCATGAGAGCACGTTTGTAGCAGAGAGACACAATGAAACCCATCAATGTTAATAAAACGGACTGTGATTTGTAATCATTCATCCCGTTATTTATTTTTGCGTGACTTCTTTCTCTGCAAGAATTGCCTGTGATCTCGCAGTGACCACCACAGTAAGAGTGATCATATTCCTACAAATTGCAAATTTACAAATGTATGTTTTCTAATAATTTGCACATATTTATCATGTTCCTACATTCTATGAACATGATAAATATGTGCAAATTATTAGAAAAAATATTCGATTGAAACAATTGTTTGCTATGGCGATATAAAACTGGAATCCAGTTCAATAACAAAAGACGTGCCGTATAATTTATGCCAAGAATTGTAGCTGAAAGGTCATGCCGTGTCATGGACGTATAAATCACACACACTGCAAACTATTAATTCTGCGATGGAAACATAGTTCCACATGACACTACATCAAACACAACATAACTTTACGCACATTGAAGTAATATAAATTATATGCAAGTACTCGGTGCACAAAACATCCAGTAGCTGAATAGAAGATTCTGTTCCAACAAAGAGTCACGCAATCATGCCCGGCCATTCGGTGCACAGTAAACCGAGCCGCGGCATATTTCGCAGCAATTAAACCTGACTCCGGCTGCAGGAAGGACGAGTCGATCAATTAAGTTTATCCCGGGAATCAACGATTTGTATAATTATATCCCGGTGGAACGACCCGGATATCTAGTCATGGTCATTATATTAGTTTGCACAAGGGGCCACCGTCGCCTCAGTAACATGTCCATCTGTGATGGGCGGTTGGTTGGCAGCTTGCGAAGGGTACATTTAACGATGGGTTTCATCATTACCGGCATCCCGATATACCTGGTTTGGCGCTCGGGTACATTGCTCGGTTCCTTGTTACTTGATATATCCATTATAAATATAGTAAGATTAGTACAATTGATACTAATTATAATAACCTGACCTGGGGCCAGGTCCTCACCTACCAGTAATATGAATTTCAGGGCTGAATATATTTTTTTCTGTAAATAATTCGATTTTGGGAAAAGAGAACGCGAAAAAAGAGGGAGATATGCAAATGTGGAAAGAAAGTTGGTGGTGACTTTTGAAAATGACACAGCGGACAGGACAGTTATTGTTAATGCACATGTTATACCGATATTAGCTTTTTGATGTGCTCGTCATATTCTGGACATCAACATGCACATAAATGTGACAGAAAATCACTAACCGGTCGTAAACGCATTATAACAAGGAAGAACGCGCCGTACGATGGTGTAACCTCGCATGTACTATATCGCATCTTATTTGTGGCTCTGACTGGAGGAATCGGAATTATGGGATTTGTGACTAGTGTAGCTCCTGATCAAATAACACACTCCCGTAACCTAATAACGATCTGTATTGCTCATAATTGTCTCCAGACAATTATAATGTGATGTCAATCCATTTTTTGTTTTTGAAAATAAGTTAAAAATTAAAGTCAGCAGACGGCAGTCAGCAGATGTTAAGTTCCCGCGTTTTAAGGCATAAACTAATCCGCCATTTTGTTACTTCTGCATGGGTATGTTAGAAATTCATTCCGGCAGTGAAAACTAATGGCGTCGGTAATGGTCTCTGTTCTCGATTTACGGAATGGTCCGAGGGCGACAACAGTACGCAGTATATCAGATTGTGTAGATATTCGACAGGAACGGTCACGTGCACTAGTATTATAATTTGCCATACTTTCTAAGCCAATCGCTGGCCGGTATCGCGCTCCACTTATTTCACATATTGCAAGATTTAACCCCAATACGTTACATATTACAAGATTTAATGGCTATCTGTTCGTTAGGTAATATAACATCAATACTCGGATGGAAGACTGCATTATAATCTTGGCTATTTATAACTATGTTATTGCTCATATATTATATTTTTAAGGCACTAACTACTGCGGTCGTTAACGATCCCTCACATTTAATTCCATAACTATCCAATGTGTGAACAATAACTTATAGTTACAGGTTGTACTAATGTGCTTATCGCATCACATAATCTCGCCCATGTACACTGTTTGTAAAGGAATCGAAGCACCTTTTAACAAGAGACGTTATAATAGAAATATGCATATTGGCGCCTCTTTCCACTTGTTAAAGGTGCATGCCCACTCAGTAGGCACCATCTGAGACCAAAAATATTAATTCACCATTACCCCACGTATTGATTGGCATTATTATACATTTTATATCAGACGTAACTTTCCACACTTATATCAGGGGCAATAACCGTGTTTCCTTAAAATGTTAACGGACATTACTATTTATTCTCTGTCTTTATGTTTTGATGTGCAATTATCATACTGTTTAATCTGTTGAAAATATTATTTTTTCATGTGACGCATTTAATAAGCATAAATAATTAAACAAGAGGGCCATCATGGCCCTAATTCGCTCACCTGACTCCATGAACACCAGAGGAGAGTGTGACATTGAGTTAATGTGTTTTTAAAAAACTGTGCTATTTTTAGATGGCGGTCATCTTGGATTAAGCGATGACTCTCATTTTACCAAATCTCAAAATGCTTCACCCAAGGATCTTAACTTACTATGAATCGGCCATGTGGTTCCTGAGAAAAAGACGTTGAAAATCTTGAATAAATGGACCTTTTGGCGGCCATCATGGATGACATAATAATCCGATTCCGACAAATATTGCACCAGAACAATCGCCTCATCGATACCTTCAATTTCATATATGATATGAGCATATTCGGTCAAAAATAAAATTTGACCCCAATTTGACCCCACGGGCAACGCCCATTTTTGACCCCGGGGTCACCATTTTAGAAACTTTGAAAGAACATTGTACATCGATCATTCCTACAAAGTTTCGTCGAAATCCGGCTAGCGGTTCATGAGAAGAAGATGTTTTAAGAATTTATGCTATTTTTAGACGGCGGCCATCTTGGATTAGCGATGACCTCCATTTTAACAAATCTGAAAAGGCTTCACCCATGGACCATAACTTTTAAGTTTGGCTATCATGGGCCAAGCGGTTCATGTGAAGAAGAATTTTGAAATCTCTAATAAAAGAACGACCTTTTTACCTTTTGGCGGCCATCTTGGATGACATAACCATCCAATTTAGACAAGAAATGCACCAGAGTGATCGCCTCCATGATACATTCAATTTGATATATGACATGACCATATTCGGTCAAAAATAAAATTTGACCCCAATCTGACCCCACGGGCCACGCCCATTTTTGACCCCGGGGTCACCATTTTAACAATTTTGAAAGAGCCTTGTACATCGATCATTCCTACCAAGTTTTGTCGAAATCCGGTTGGCGGTTCTTGAGAAGAAGATTTTTGAAGAATTTGTGCTATTTTTAGACGGCGGCCATCTTGGATTACGTAATGACGTCATTTTGTAATCCCCCTACCTAAGGACCATGACCATGAAGTTTGGTGACTATAGGCCCAATGATTACCGAGAAGAAGACGTTTGAAAATGTTCACGGACGACGACGGACGACGACGGACACATTGCGGTAACAATAGATCACATGAGCTTCGCTCAGGTGAGCTAAAAATACCGTGCCTCATTTGCATATGAAAATAGCCTGATACCAACGCGCGGCACTATCAGTACAATAAATATTACTAAATGATTATATCTGTATAGCGGACACTCGTGATATTTAGAACTGGTGGAATAGTGACACAAGTATACACTTATTTAATTCCTATAACGAATATTGTGTGCCTACTGAGTGGGCATGTACCTTTAAGTCTGGATGGTGTTTCTTCCAAACGATTGTTGAAACATCATGCCCAGATTAATTACGACGCAACTGAATTTTGTACAAGTCGCTTGTCAACATGGAACACATGTGACAGGCGGACAATGGTCGGCGGCTCGGATGAAAGTGGAATATGAAAGTGCAGGTACTTCATGTAATTAACATATTATAGACCAGAGTACTAGATGGCGGTATCTGATCGGAGTTCCGCCATACTGTATCTATATTGTATTCAAATTAAACTGTATAGCAATTATAGTGACCTGTCACTAACAAAATTCGACTCATCGCTTCTGCTACCAGTGTGGATCCTGATCAGCTAGCACACCCAGCACGAGGTAGCATGATTAGTATCTACATATACGACTCCTGTTAGTCTTCATTACAGTGTAACCTCTCTAAACCGGACACCCTGTGAGGTCCTCATGGTGTCCGGTTTAGAGAGGTTCCACTGTAATTAAGCACTCCATGAATATGTATTATAATTTTCAATCATGAACAGACACGGCAATGCAATAAATTACCGTCAAAGCCGTCTAAAATAGTGACAATGGTGTCCGGTTTTTGCTACATTCTTGTAACCAATGTTTTTAGAGCACGAAGAACAAAATTGGGGTTGGTTCCATTTTGTTTGACAATTCCTTTGGCCGCCATCTTGGATTTCAAAATGGCCGCCCTGATATGTTATATTCATTATATATACACTTCTAATACAGGTAGAATATTGATTCGTTTCCTTATGATAATCATCGTTTGACTACAAACAGCAACACCAGTGTTATTTTTATTTTTAACAACCCCCATGGCGACCATCTTAGATTTAAAAATAGCCGCCCTGAAATTGTATACACTATATTGTAATATTCATATCTACATTTATAATGCAGATGGAATGGGTTTTGTCGGCTATGCCATCTACATACTTCAAATAATAAAACTGGGGTTGGTTTCACTTTTTCTGATAACTGGTATGGCGGACATTTTGTTTTCAAAATGGCCTATGTGCAAATAATATTTATTATGTCTTCACTACGTACTGTCTTTAGTTTAGTAAAGTATATTTATAGTTAGGTTGTGTTGACTGTTTTGCTACGTTCTCGGAACAGACGTTCTTAATATCATCAATAAAAACATGAGTTGTTTCTATTGTATTCTAATTTTCAAAATGGCTGCCGTGAAAATAATATAATTCTTATAATCATGCACAAACCATTTGGACTGATTTTCCTAGACTATAATCATTATTGAAAGTAAATTATATATGACGAATGTCAATTTCAAGACACTGTTTATGACAAACATGTTAGATTTCAAAATGGCCACTGTGTGTACATGCAGGAATTTTCTTAATTATAGATACAGTGCTTTCAATCAGTTTCATCACCATCTGCATTAGTGCTGGCACAATCACACTCAAAATGCGGTCAAAGGAGTTGCTTAAATAAACTATATACCCTCTACAAACTTGTATGCATGAAAGTGCAGATGAACTATCGAAATGGCAGTATGTGTGTGATTAAATGACTTTTTCGGCATTAAAACGCCATGTGCACATGTTCAGTATGTGTAGACGACGTGTGTAAACTGTCAGATTGGTTGCCATAATACTGTTGGAGAGGTAGAATACACTCTATACATAATACATAATTGTATGCATGAAACTGTAGAAAACGGGCCACGTTGAAATGGCAGTATTGTTCCATGGTCATTGTCATTATTTACGATTACCATATGGTTTTAAGATATCACAACTCCTGAGTCAATATACCAGTGATCAGTGCATTGATGGTCCAAATTGCGTTTCACTTGTTCAAATTGTCATATTATGACTTTGCAAAGCCAGAGACACTGCATTATGGTGTGCCACAAAGGCAAGTCAATGGATAATACTTCCATATCATTGATTCTCGCATAAAATTAATATGCTCATGATTGAACATGAATAATGAGGCATGTTATTTGGCCGGAAACGGTTTCGTTATGTGTACGGACTGACTGTTCAAGTGGAGTAAGATCACTTGCTTCTCATATCCATTAAACAAATTCTCTATTAATGTCGTCACAGATTACAGGATATTTTACTGCCGCTGAAACAATATGGCCTGTCCATGAAGCACATTTCTGGCAAAAACGTACTAGTTACTGATTCGCTATCCCACGAGTCAGTAACAAACATATATTCTAACTTTATTAACGGTATGAACCCACATGTACATGTAGTATTTGCGAACTAACCTGGCAGTGATCACGAGTTGCAAGAAATTGCAAAATTGACTGAGTAAAATGCACAATTGAGTCTAAATGGATAACTCAAATTCAGAATGCAATGTCCGCAGAAAATAGTGGCGTAATGGGATTACAGAGATAAACTGAAAGGATCTAAACAACACATAATTCTGACTCCTCTTGAGTCCAAAATGTTGCAAGCCGTGCACAATGGCCATCTCGGCATTCAGACATTAGATGAGCGCAAGATATTATGTTCTGGTAAAATGGTAGGAAGATTGAAGATAGAAACTGAAAAGCCAAAGAGATATCACACTATGTACCAGGCCACCCATGAAAAAATGTTGCTACAAAGATTTCTACATGGAATGAGAAGAATTTCTGGTAACTGTTAACAACAACAGTCACACAGCATGAACTCCAAAATGGCCATTGGACAGTTGAAAGGGATTTACAGTAAGCATTGTGTACCAAGTACACATGTGTCAGATGAAGTAGCCAATGTCTAGTGGGTTAACTGGGCGAACAGTAATCATTGTGAAACACAGTTTCGCAAAAACAAAAGGTGAATGTACATACCTATATTTGGGTATACTGGAATATAAAAATTCACATAACCGGAATGGTCACCTGCACAGTTATTGAATGATGGGACAGCAGCTTCTGTCCAGTTTACTGTCAGAGCACTTGTGAGCAGGTATATACAATACATGTTTCGTTTTGTTACAAGATCAGATCCAGTCATCAACAGAGCAAGAAACACTACGATAAAAATCATAGTACTTAGCTTTAAAATTAAAATAGCTAAACATTGGCGACTGAGATGGACTCCATAATGACAGCAAACTGTTGAGACCAGTTGCAGTCTGCTACCACAATGCAAGATCTTACAGACTGCAGATGGTGCATCATATCGCCGTAACAGACGCTTTCTCATGCAGCAATGGTGAACATGAGTATTTACCTTTGCAATGCAATATACAATACCATAATATACACTTGGATAAAATGGATGGTTTGCCATATTTTCATCTTCTTATTTTAAAGGAAAACACATGTGCTAACCAAGATATCGTTTGAAGAAGCAGAATAAGCCACAACAATACGTAATATATGTAAATACGTAATACAATAATACGTAATAGATGTAAATCCTTGAAGTGGCAATGTATGTGACAGACTTATTTCCAGCGGCCATTTTGAAGATAATAGCGTCTGGTACCACAGTACTAGTTAGCAATAATATCAACACTGTGTGTTCATTGTATTATGAGCATAAGCAGAAGAAACACATATCAGCACTGCATTTTAAAAATAATATGGCTGCCATTTTAAAATATACTGAAATAATTATGCCAATATGTCTTATTCATAATAAATAATAATAAAAACATCACATATAACGTTGACGTTAAATATAAATTAACTTCAATGGCGGCCATTTTGAAATTCAAAGTGGCGGCCATGCGGCTCTTAAAAAATGGAATAAACTTCAGTTGTGTTATATGCTGTATATAGATATGTTTTCAAGCAGACACGCACGTTCCAATCACAATATCATTTGAAAGAACTACAGCCACAGTAATACTACAATGTTCTACAAATCTTCGATGTGGCGATGTACATAGTTTCGGTGGCCATTTTGAAACTAAAACTTACTCGTAGCACAATACCAGTTAGCAATAAACTCAGCAGAATGTGTTCAAAGAAATACGAGTATAACCAGAAGGAAAAAACAAAATCTTACCACGACATTCAAAAATGTAAAATAAATACTGGATTTCCAATTTTGAAATGGCGGCCATCTTGAAAACCAAAATGGCTGGTATCTCAAAATGTATTGAACTCAGCCTGCTAATATTTCTTGTCCATAATAATGTGTTTTCCGCTGCAAAAACACCACACATAATGACCTTGACCTCAAAATATAAATTTCAATGGCGGGCATTTTGAATTTCAAGACAGCGGCCATATGGCTTATAGAAAAAAATGGAACCAACCCCAGTTTTGTTGAATAAAAACCTTGGTTCAAACAATGTAGCTAAAAAAAAGACACAAACCCTAAAATAACGACAGAACAGTATACACTATAACAGGGCTGGATATATGTTTTCTCGATGTATATATTCCGTTCTGATTTTGGGATTTTCCTCCCAATGCAGCAGGTTAAATACGGGATTGAACCCGTTGGCCCGGCCTTAAATGACCTTAGCTGTTGATAGGCCACTAAGCACCAGTAAACAAACAAACAAACCTACTGTACTAGAGTATTAACTTGATATCGAACAGTGCCGCTGTGCATACTGATCTGGGGCTACATCGATCGTACATTCAACAAGTCCCCGTTCAAGGTGCATATTCACGTGGTTACAACAACAACGACGTCGCCCACTCCAAAGTAAGCATTATTTGATATTTTCCTTAATATGCAACATATTTTGATGAAATATGGCGCAGCAAACGCGTCTTCATGAGATGCATTTGGTGGTCCAGGGAGTTTGGCACATACTTAAGTCGTTTTTGCAAAGAATCGATTTCCGTGTCGGAGACACGGAAATCGATTCTTCGCAAAAACTACAGAAGTTTGTGCGAAAATACAGAGACCACCAAATGCAGCTTTGATGCGCCATATTTCATCAAAATCCGTTACGTAATAAGGACAATATAAAAGATTCTGGAAGTTTCAGTACTTGTTGTTGTTGTTAGTACCACGTGATCATACACCTCCCTGTTGTCGTGGTCGTGAAGAGAGGGAAATGAAATTTGGAAAGCTAAACGTGATTCAATTTGAAAGTACGGGGTAATAATGCACATACTTATATGTGGTTGTGACTGGAGAAATGGCGCTTATGGGATTTTTAAACAGTGTAGCTCTTGATTAAACAGCGCACACCTGTAGCCTGCTAGCGATCTATATTGCTTGTTAGAAGCATGACGGGTATTTCATTGATGGGATGGCGAACATTGCATATCCTGATCAGACTGTGCTGATATACAGGCTGATCTGGATCTACACTGGTCTCTAAACCAATAAGTCGGTACGAAACTGTCCACTAAGGTAGACTCTGGAAAGACTAAATACCCGTTGTATGTGTCGCAACTACCGCAACAATTATTGTTCTATCTCGTTCCAATGATATAGCATCTCATTCCCACGAGACAGCATCGCGTTCGAATGACATAATCAGCCAATCGGACAGCAGAAATAATTTCATTATCTTGAATGACACGTGGGAAGAAGATCCTATCTCGTTGGAACGAGATCCTATCTAGTGGGAACAAGATAGCTAATTTGTTGGAACTAGATCGTTTTACGTGGGAAAGAGATCATCTGTCGTGGGAACGAGATAGCTAACTAGTATAACCGAGATCGTAACTCGTGGTAACGAGATCGAATCTCGTGGAAATGAGATCCTATCTCGTTGGAATGACATAGAAAAAAATGCGCATGTCCATTTTAATGCCGTACTGAACAGTGTGGTTCTGAGTGCAACGTGTGGCAAAGTAAGATTGCGTGTTGTATTGGAAACAATCACAGGAAAACTGCAAACATAGTTGTTCATCAACTATCGAACTGTACACACATTTATTTATGAAACTACGCGAATGTATGTACATGATGCTATACATATACAATACATAGAGGAGCTCAAACGAGTTTCCATTTCATATGACATTTATGAAACGATGTACACAAAATTATAGGCGAGGTGTATAAGCTTGCTGAAGAGTTTAATAAATGTCATACCAAATGGAAACGAGTTTGAGATTCTGTTTATCACATGAAAATCTGCACAGAGAAAAATAGATGAATACTAGCAATACATTTAATATAAACAATGCATGCCATAGTATAGGTTCCCGTTCTTTGTAAGCACTTCATATTATAAGTTATTGTGATTCTACACAGGCTATATGGTGTAATATAGCCCGTCTTCATATTACCAAATGGGAGCACATTTTAACAATTGTAGTGATTTAACTGAATCACCGACGCTGCTAATGACGTTCAAAGTAGGATGACGTCAACGTCAAAATAGCGTTGCTTTGTCGCGCCACCAAGGACGTCATTTGGAACGACTTCGCTTTGTTCGTTTGGCATGATAACGTTGGCGCATAATACGAATACATAATCAATGTGATGCGGCTAGCCAATCAAATTCGCTGCAGGTGTTATTACACGTGTGTAATATCACATTTATGAAATGGGTTACAGCACTCATAGGTTTTCATGTGATAAGCAATATTATGATCCGACTGTGAAAAACCTGTACACTCCGGTTGACATAAAAGGCGGTTAAAACGTTTGCGACCAGCGCATAGTCCCTGATCTCCATACGCATGCGAGTAGCCTTACTCAAGGTGCATGATAACGTGGTTACACCAACAACAACGTCGCCCACTCCAAAGTAAGTATTATTTGATAGTTTCCTTAATATGCAACGGATTTTGATGAAATATGGCGCAGCAAACGAGTCTTCATGAGCTGCATTTGATGGTCTATGGAGTTTGGCACAGACTTCTGTCGTTTTTTGCGAAGAATCGATTTCCGTGTCAGAGACACGGAAATCGATTCTTCGCAAAAAAACTATAGAAGTTTGGGCGAAAATATAGAGACCACCAAATGCAGCTTAACAAGACGCGTTTGATGCGCCATATTTCATCAATATCCATTACGTAATAAGGACACTATAAACGAATACGTACTTTGAATCGGTACTTGTTGTTGTTGTTAGTACCACGTGATCATACACCTTGTTACTGTCGGCAGCGTAAAGAGTACATGTTGATCTTTAACTTTTGAATTTGCAGAAATACCTGTAGTTGATACAAACATGTTCAAGCCATTTTCTTTTAGTCAGCGGTCGCCCAAAACAGCACGTGGTTCCGAAGTCGTGTTGGGACGAATCACTCGGCCTAGAAAAAGACGTTACCCAGTCTTAGTGATTCGTCCCAACCCGATGTCGGACTCGTGTTTAATGTTAATATCTCCTAATTAGGACTTAGTATTTCTTAATTAGGACTTAGTAGTTCCTACTTATGAGTTATATCTCCTAATAATGAGCAATGTATCTCCTAATTAGGTCTAGTATCTCCTAACTAGGACTTAATCGGCATAAAGTGTCATTATACTATGGAAGAGGCTTTGTGCATATTATGGCACAAAGCCTCTTCCATAGTATAATGACACTCGTGACAGATATTCCCCAGTCTTTGGTAGGTATATAACAATATAAATACATCAATAGTGTAATCCGACAATGTACCTGTGTATTTTGAAACTTGTATGTACAAGTGTGAATCCGCAACTAAGATGATATTATCATTTTACAAACTACGGCTTACGTATACCCGGAAGAGAACCCACCTCTGAGATTCGCTTTGTTCTTCATAGTAGAGAGAATCTGTTGTCCAATGATATGTCAAGCGAGTATTCAGATACTGTTCACAATGCGCCTCCATGATCTGGATCTACGCTGGTTGCAGGAGCCCGGTTACTGCATTGACAGGTGTGTTCCTGATTGTGACCGGCAACTCGCTGTAGCATTCATTATACGACGAGACATTTTTACGTTTAACTGTCACAATTATCTGGTTAGGGCAGTGATGCCACCAGATATGAGAAACACAAATACATTGTCGTAGCGGTTGTCATTTTCACATATTGTGATAAATTATTCACAAAATTTAAGTATACCAGCTACATTTTGCGAGAAACACGAATCTTCATGTCAATAGGGCATGCATAGATTGTGTAATTGTATGTCAAATGCTTTGAAACTTAATTTAGTCAGTCTACAGGTGTGAGCATGCGAATGATAATTTAACGATGGTTTTAGGTTAGAACACACCAAATAGTTTTAGTATATAAGTTAACCGAATGCCATCCAGTAAGGCCAGTCTCTCATACTTTCACTATTCGTATGGATACTGTGGGACCTACATGCGCATGACCTGCAGCCGGTCTGTACTGGTTGTGCATGCATTAAACAATAGGTTCACTTACTCATAAGAAAGACAATTCCAACCTCCAACCCACCCCAATAGTGTGTAAGTAGTATATAGGGAGTCAAAATGATACCACCAAATGTGGGAGCGTTATTGACACCCGTTACAGCTCCCACCACTATCGAAAAACGTTGTTTTGTAAACTAGCCACCAACAGAAAAAATATGAAAAAAGCTAAGAACAGTACGAGGTAAATTTCTCATATTTTATAAAAAATATTTAATAAAGAAAAGTGTGTACCAGCACCCACAAAAAGTAACATAGAGGGAGTCAAAATGATACCACCAACGTTTTTAACATTATTGAGCTGTATTGTAGCTCCCACCACCAACCAAAATTTGGTGGTGAGATTGAATGATAAAAATAGCAAAAGCCTCCACCCGTGCACACAACCCCAGCGACTGGGCAGATTTCTTAGCCAGCACCCAGCCACTGGGGTGTTGGGACCTTTCTTAAGCCCACACATCTGTTGGCTCACAGTCTCTTTTTACGGGCCACCTTTAACCCAATTGCCAATTCCTCAATTCAGAGAAACCGACGAAGTAAGGCGAGCCTATTTTGTGATTTGGTGATGGAATTGCAAGCTCTTAGGCAGAAATCTTTTAGGCCGACACCTTTGAGCTATACAATTCCATCACCAATTCACACACATCACACATACTTAGAGACTGCTACCATTAAACAGACGAAACGGACGTCATACCGGATCAACAACATGGCACACACGAGATGAGACCAATTGTTGAAAGGTTAACAAACGTATATATAGTTATCAGTTTCCTATACAACATACAAATGGTGTGCAAATTATAATTATTTATAAACACTTAGAGAGGTTCACGAATTTCCGGGATGGTTCGTCATTTTATCAATTTTGTGAACATTAATAATAATTTAAAGCTAAACAATTAATAATAATTAATAATATTGGTGCAGTAAACAAATTTACATACCTATACAACATGTGTATAGTTATAGCACAGGTAAACAGACGGCTATTTATAGCCGAGTGTATTTCTCCTTATCGGTGGTATGTACACGGCTATGGATTTACACAGACGGTGTGTACACAGACGGTGTGTACACAGGTTAGTTATAAACACTTAGTGAGGCGATTACAGCGTAATGCTCGGATGAATTTGTTATACGATTACGGCGCAATTATCAGCGAAAAACACATGTTGTATAGTTATGTAAAATGTGTTTAGTGCTTTAAAAATTATTTACTAAAATATCACAATTTCAGGATGGTGGTGCTGTAACATTTCCTCCGACTTTATTTCCAAGTTTTACCCTAGATTTATCCCAATCAGTACACTCAATTTTGGGCATGGTGGCGCGAGCACGTCGGCACGACACCAGTAAACTTCGCCGTCACGAAAACTCTCGGGGTGCACCTGGATCGGGTGAACCCGGCGTTTTCCGCAGCAGTTGTCGATTAATTTTCGAAGTTCACAACTCTCTTTTTGAACATTATTGATAGTAGCAAACATAACGTACAAGTACGCACTTACAGTCGTTGACGTAGCGAGTCGCTTTAAGGGGGCTGAGCCACTGGCTACGAAAGAGTCAAAGGAGGTGGCCGAGGCCCTTTCACGAATATATAAGAGGAGTCCTCTCAAATGGCCGAATCTTCTCCAGGTCGATCCCGGCCGCGAGTTCATGGGCGCGGTCTCTCATCTATTGTCTAAACACAAAGTTTCTTTCAGACGCGGTCGCGTCAACATCCACAGGGACCAGGGGATCGTGGAGCGGTTCAATCGAACCATGGCTGAGAGGCTGTTTGGTCATCAATATGCCAAAGAGCTTGTAGACCCTCATTCGCGATCGACCGAGTGGGTTGCCAGGTTGCCCGCCGTGGTCTCCGCACTGAACGGAGAGGTGACCAGATTGATCGGTAAGAAACCTGTAGATGCCATTAAGTCTAAAAAGGTGACGAGCAAGCCCTCTGCCGTCTCGCGAGGGCGACCCGTTGGTTTAGAGGAGCAGCGGCTTCCATCGGATGTTGACGTCCGGTACCTCTATCAACCGGGAGAGCTCGAAGGTGGCAGCCGCCGCGCGAAGGATCCCGTGTGGTCTCTCAATGTATATCATCTAGATCGATCTATTACCAAACCCGATGAGCCCGTGCTCTACTATTTGGCTGATGGTCCATCTCGCGGGTTTGTTCGAGAAGAACTTCTAGCGGTGCCTTCTGACACCCAGCTACCCCCGGATCGTCAGAGTCTTTAGATTGTTAATTTTCTTAAAATTATTAAAGCGGTTCTGTATGTATTCCGTCTGGTAACACGCGTCTTTTATCGTAGTACGCCGAGAGTCCTAATTTTTGTTGACAGTACGTTTTCATAACACCGTCTTTCATTTTAAATCCTCTATTTTGTGCTACATCTATAATGTGTTTTCCATCTTCTGTAGTTTCACTTAGTACTCGTTTATATCTATCCCAATTTAAATTGTTAGTTCTCTTGGACATTCCTTTCGCAGAGTTTTTATTAATTTTAATTTGTTCCGAATTATCTTTAGAATTAAATTTTTCTACAAAATAACACTTACTAGATAACGCTATCGCTCTATCTCCGCTAAATTATGGTTTGAAAAGCCCGGGCTCTCTTTCACTCCATTTATCCCAAGCTAACCATTTCTTTTTTTCTTTTTCAAACTCGTCTAGTAAGTTAGGTCTAATCAATTTCTCTATTGTTTTTCCACTAACTCCTATATACATACTCTCCGTGTCCATCTGTATTAATTCAAAGTCTTCTCTTTTTACGTATTTGTCTAGAAATTCGTAGTAAAATTCCAACATTCTCAATTTAGCTAGTTGATAAACCGCTATTCCGCTGTGGAAGGGTCTCTTTACTGCACACCTGGGTTTTCTTGAAGATATTTCGTACGCATCTCCTATCTCTCCCAAATCGTCGAAGAATGCAGATCTTAATGCTTTATCAACACAGGTTTCGTCTTGTGTATATGTCGTATTTAAATGTCTCTCTGTTGCCTCTATCATTTTTCCACAACACGAGTTTCCTAATAATTTCATTATATCCGCTACTGGTTTCTTATTTGGTTCTACATCGCCTGTTCGTCTTGCGGCTGTAACTTCTTTTGCGAACCTACTTCTCTGTTTATAAATATTGGGGACATTTCAGAAAACTTATCTTTTAAGTTGTGTGGAACTTCTATATCCACCTCCGCAAACCCAAACCAGTCTCCAGATAAAACTCTTTTACAAAACTTTTTAATAAATTTAGGGTTATGCGGGGTATCTATGGTGTATAGTTTCTCTCCCACACGGCATCTCTTTATTTAAACGTAGATAAATATAACGCGTTTGCATCGTACCCCAAAACAGCCTTGCAAGGTTTGTTAATTCCTGTGGAATTAGATCTAATATTTGAAATGCCCGCTTCGGCATATCGTGTAAATACTATTGATGGACTGCCAACTAGAGCGTCTTTCATCATTTCGTATGTTTCTTCTTTTGGTGCATATAGAGCATCCTCCGGTATAATCGTCTTTGAAGATTTTTGTTCTTTAATGGTTCCTCTCAATAAATATTGTATAGCTACTCCAGGTAGTGTCACCGCATCTTTGAAAATATCCACACCTCTGTGTTTATAAAATTCACACATTTTTTCCACCGCTTCTAGGAACGGTGCTACATCTAAATCGTTATAATATTTCAACCAATCTCTGAAGGTTTCCATATTCTCTTCTTTGAAAATTCTACGACATTTGCTTAATTCTGTTTCGTCTAGTAACATTTTCCCGATAGTTTGGAATACCAATTCTCTATATCAGGCAGTCCTGGGTAATCCAGTTTGTCTGGAGAATCGAACCACTCGTAAGGAAAGAAAGATTTCTGTCCTTTGCAGTCGTAGGCTTTTATCCAACTATCGTAACTTACACCCGGTCCTAGGTAAAGTATTACATCAAGAAATCTAAACTCTGGAGTAAATAGAAATATTGTTGCGTTTGCCCGTTTTCCGACCATTACTTTCTTTGTTGTTGATGCCAGTTCGCCTACTAGGTATTTCTTTATTAAGTTTGTATCGTACTTACTACTGTTAAAACCTATAACAGGTACTTGCTCTATCCACTGTTCGATCTGAGAAACCTGCCTTTTGCGTAAATGTTCTGTATCAAACCCATATCTTAACCATACTTCTTCTCTTATAGCTTTTCCCCTGACTTTAAAATTTTCTACGATTTTTTCTATTAGTTTTGTAGGATCTTTATCACAAATATGAGTTACCTTACCTGAGAAATTATTTCCTATACTAACGCTTACCGGAACGTGCTCAGCTTCGTACTCTAGATTATTACCGAGAGTTTCAAATTCGGGGTTGAGATATGCCTCAATATCGTATACTATCTGATATGGATAAAGAGTAGTGTCGCAACCTATCTTTATGTCTTTACCCGTTCTTTGGAATTCGCATTCCCACATAACTACTAGGTTGAATTTGTTGCTTCTAATAAATTTCTCTCTTCTCATTGTGGATGCGCGTTCTTCTTTTCTATGCTTTGCATGAATCTCGCATCCGTGCCAGTAACATCCGTGATATTGATATACTGTATTGTTTTCTGGATAGTATCCATCTACTGGAGCTCCTAAAATCCATATTTCACCCCCATGTCCACACTGTTCGTGGTGAATGTGAATTCCCTCCTGCTTTTCCACAGAGTACATCCAATCGATCGCTCCATAACTGTTATTACTTTTTGGGTAAAACACTTTCTCGAACGACGAACGCGGGCGCTCTAAATAATTACCATCACATACTATTTTTGTCTCACCTTTCATACATTTTGGTCCATGTCTCTTCATATTACTCGCTTTGGTGAATTTCTGTTTGCAATTATCGCAGGCGTAAATTTTAGATATGTTTTTAAGTTTTTTTTATCAGAAATGCGTGATTATTAAACAGTCCTATTGTCATTGGTTTATTACCTATTGCCTTATAGTGCGCTGGTACCTTTTTCAACCACCATACATCAAATTCGGTGGGTTGATATACTTCTATACCGATTTAAAAAAAACTCTTCAACATTTTTCATGTCCTCAAAAGGAATTGGAGAAACCACATTACTACCGGTATATTGTTTACTACGTTCTTTCGCTTTTTCTGTACATCTGCCAGGTCTTTTACCTGTCAGATGCATCGCTAAACATCTGAACAGACAAAGGTCGTCATTATACTTATCTAAAGAATACATACCTTTTTTAATCTTCAACCATTCTGGAAGTTCTCCTCCTGCTGCTTCTTTGGATTGTAGTCCCAAATCTATTCCCCTACTGCCCTGCATTAGCTTTACAAAAACCTTTACCCATCTTACAAACTTCCACTTTGTATTCGGTCCGTCTATTTTACTGGACATTATTCGTGTTTGCTCCTTATCTGACAACCATTTTTTAACGGTTTTCATTGACGATAGTGGTTCGCTACCGAGATTTTTGTGAAATATTATAGTTATAGGTTTTCCATTTTTAGTTTCCTCCATATGTTCTAGCTTGTAAGAATATGAAAATCTCAAATAAAAATTGGTTGTTAGATACGGAGCGAGTTTATCGGACATGCATTCAGACTCGTTAATGTCAATGTTTTTACGAAAGGATAATGTAACTACCCATCTTCCCTTTTCTACCTTTTCCAATGTTTCATCGTGAGCCCCCAATATTTCTTCACCTTTTTCCACTATCGCGCGAACGATAGATTTTTTCTTATTATTTGGTATTGGGTCACGTGTGCGTCTAATTTGGGACAAATTATTGGTGCTTGACGGCTTTATTACACTAGCCCTTAACACAACAATGCTTTCTTTTTGAATTCTGTCTCTAACTTTTTCTGCTAGTGAGAGATCTTTAAAGGCTCCTCGTTTGTGGGCGCTGGCAAATCGCTTCATAAACGCCTCATTCTTTGTGGTATTTATCAGCTTTGTTAACCCCCTAACTCTCAACCGTTTACTATAAGTAATCCCTAGAGATTCGGCTTCTCTTCTCAAACTTTCGATTTCTGCTCTAGTTTCTGAAGTTATCATATTTTCTGTATATAATTAATGTTACAATAATCTCTGTGAAATTATTATTATAACCTATAAAATGTATCTGTCCAATTGAATATAAACATATACATATATGTATATATATAAAATACATATATAATGGAGTGTGCTACTTGTTGTAAGACTTTTGCTTGTAAAGACTATCTACGAAGGCATCTATCGAGACGTAGAAAATTTCCTTGTGTCCCCCCACAATTTCAATGCCCCAGATGCCCTTGTAAATTCGTTAGTGCCCAAACTCTTTGTAGACATAAGCAACTGCGATGTCAGGTGGCTAAGGGGGAAAGTGGTAGACTATAGCTGGTAGAGTTAGTTGCTGATCTGCAAACTAAATTAGCTATATTGGAGGAGAAAAATTCTGAATAAATTTTTGGGTTCAATTTTTTCTCATAATGACGACTATGAGTACACATATTTTTTGGTGGGTGCTGGTACACACTTTTCTTTATTAAATAATTAATTTAAAGAAAATTAATTAAATAATTTATTTAAAGAAAATTATAAAATTAATTACAGGCCACACTCACTTACTCGAATTCGAAGGGAGATAAAAATATACTTTGAGTTAACCGTAGTTTGACGTATCCGTAGTACGCAGCTTGTCGGACAACAAACTATTTTATTGACAGTTAGAACCAAATGATTACTTGCTGATGTAGCCTTGAGTAGTAAATATGATTTATTTTAGCAATTAAATTTACATGGATACATGTTAAATGCTGTTTCTAAGACAAATCATATTTAAACACTTTCGGTTTGTTTACAAATACACATATGCATGTCTGTGTGTAATTAATAGATAACCCGGATGTGGCACACGTGACATGCGCATGTAGCGATATGTACATATTCAGTTCACCAATGAAATAAATAATAACAAGAACATAATATTTTATGAATCATTTTAATAAATTATACACGGAAACACATTACGCAAACATTGTATTAGCCAGCCTACCTCACCAAACCCGCGGTTACCTATGTATACAGCGGGTTTGGTGAGGTTGCCGCGCAATAGGTAATGCGGTCAAATAGGTCACGATGCAGTGACTATTTTCAATCAATAACTTATGTTGTAAGCGATTGTAATGTGTATTTTCAATATTTATATTATTAAAATGTATCATATCGGTACCCCTTTAAGTAATATTTGTATATTTTAAATGTAATGATGTTGTCATGAAGCGCATGAATATAAGTATTAATTAATCCAGTTTATATTGAGGCAAATCACACAGCCTAAAAACATAGTGCTGGAGTATAAACCATAGTATCGTATATTATTCATAAGTATATCACTATTAAACATTAATTACAATATGTATGCATATTATTAAAACAGTAGATGCTACCGCTGTTTCGCTGTATGTGATATTTATAACAAAATATTTTTTTTATTCGTCCGCGTACGGATTTCTGTCACACAAAGCGCCATTTTCAGTTCATATTTTGACCTGTGCATATGAACCGGACTAAGTTTAAACAACGCTCGATTCCGTCCAATTCAGATTTCTCTGCAGAATGTTCAGACTAACTACATATTAAGTAATGTTGCTAAATAAGTGTTAACGGCTGGAACATGGTTATCACTAAAAGGAAGAAACCACAGTCGTATTATTGAAAAATAAGATTTACCTGAGACCTCATGGAGGCCGCCATTAATCCAGTGTAAACAATAGACCGTGTGATCCCATTTCCTGAGTAGCCCCCGCTTAGTGAAACGATGTGCTAATCATGATATTATGTTCCCCAATAATTGGAAACGGTTTGAATTTCTCGGTAAAAACTACGAAAGTCATAAAAAAAATAACGATGTATATTTAACATTGGATACGCTTAAACGGTATTACTCTCTCATCGGATCGTCAGTTGTCGTCGATAGCGATTTAACGTACTGATCTGGTCTTAATTTATTGTCAACTTTCAACGCCATTTACAGAATATATGGTTAATTTTGGAAATAAATAACGGCAAATTACGATGACGTCTGCTCTGAAATATCTGTCAACATGCGGACGTAATTTAAGGAAATCGATTATATTTTAAGGCTACATCTGTGACTAATTACGAATTTATGTATGGTCTTTGGCTACACCCGACACATTACACAGATCTAGTTGTAAATACACGTCGCTTTGTGTGGGGAAAAAATGATAATCGTAGTAGTTGTGTGTGACGAGGTGTTGATCTGATGACACCACACAGCTGTGACCCTTAGGCAATGTTTTGAAATTGACGTGTCGTTTTGATGTGTGCCGCAACACCTCACTGTCGGAGACAACATGACAATTAACGATATACTCTCGATTATACACAGATCTATTAGACGGCTGGTTATTTAAAATAAAGATTAGTTCAGTACACCTTCGCCGATATTGTTTTTAGAAAATCAGTAATATTTTCCGTAAATGGTGTTGAAAAGTTGACAAAAATTCTATCACCGTATTTAGTTGTGCCGATATTGTTTTAAAAAATCAGTAATTTTTTTCCGTAAATGGTGTTGAAAATTGACAAAATATATAGCCGCATTTCTCCGATATTCGTTTAGAAAATCACCAATATTTTCTGTAAATGGTGTTGACACAAAATGCAGCGTTCACGCGGAATTCAAATAAAATACAAAATAATAATTTAATAAATAGACGCCGATGGCTACTGTGTTTGCGGCCAGTGAACTCTGGTCGTGGTAGCCACAGGCGCAGTTCGAACAGTGTTGTGAGCAGATGGAGGACAATAATTATTTCAAATTCATAAAAAAATGTTTGCTGTCCGAAAATTAATTAATTGTGACAGCCAAAAAAAAAAAGATTTTGGGACAGTAAAACATTATGTGGTATAGACAGTATAGACAGTACCTCAAACTTAAAAAAACAGTAACAAACTGTCTGTGTATATATTACTTAAACTTAAAACATCAGTAACAAACTGTCTGTGTATATATTACCTAAAGACAGACACTTTAATTGTTGGTAAGTTTCTATCAATTTATAGGTATTTTTATTAAAATCATAAAATTGTGAAAATATTACAAAATATTAAAATCACAAAAATAATATATATGGAGAATTTTTTTTTATACCACGTCGAGGTTTCGAAACCCCGACCATTTCGGGAATAGGTAATTAAATCATTGAAGCCGGCGACCTTAACCTCACGACTGTTGCGCCATTTATGACAATCACAGTTATACAGAAGTGCTATCAGTATTACGCCACCATTTGAACGTAATAATTATTAAATTATTTACAACTCCATCTACAACAATACCGTTACAGAGATACGCTATTGAAACAACATGTATTAGTACCCATAACATAACAAAGTAATGTATCATTATATATCACAGGAGATAGCTTAAAACTATATATCCTAATCATAAACAGAACAATCCGCTTGGCTCGTATGAAAAATTGCCGAAAGTAGTTCAGTGATTTATTAATTCCAAATAAGACGTGTTTGCGTAATGAACACAAAACAACAAGAAATACTGATTTGTAACACTATTATAAATGATTATTTCTGACCAGACTTGATTGTACAAATTAATAGTGTTTAGAACATAAAACTCGCCCATTCAATGGTTCGTCCCTATACTGTATAATCTGAATCCATACCAGTTTCGATTGTTGCACTGTATGTAATTACAGTTTTAAATTAAGCACAAAAGCATTTAATGCCAGTCCAATTAAAATAGTTGCCATTTATTGCTCACCACTTAATGATCACCGACGGTCATTTCGGGAGTCCTGTTTAATCAGTGTCAACGCAAACACCTTTAACTACGGTCTGAATACCCGACTTTGATCAGGTAAACTGCAGGTGACAAACTTCTACTTACCTCCGCAAATTGACATTTCGACTTAACGAGTGTGAAATACAGTAGATTTACGTTTTCGGGACCTAAATATACCTTCGAATAAACGGAAAATTTGAGTTATCGAAATTTGACTTAACCGAACTTAGTTATATGGAAAATAATAGGATTTTAAATGGGACCGTGCTAGTAATTCGACGTAACCGGTGATTTCGACGTAAGCGACTTTGAGTAAACGAGCGTAGCCTGTATATAAGCTTTCAATTCCCATTGTATTTTATTATCCATTTTCTCTAATAATATTTGTAGTGTTTTTTCTGTTAAATTTTCAATTTCTTCTAATAATTTTCCAATTTCTTCGTTAAAAACGATATCGTAGAAACGCATATCCTTAAACGAATCGTTGATTTTAAACGGTTTTATAAAATTAGTTTGATAATGTTTCGGTAGTGATTCGGTTTCTCCGATCCTATTTAATCGCTTCATTTCGCGAATTTGATCCTTGTACCAGCGGCATAATTGCCGGTATAATATTGTAAATGCAACGTTTTTATCGGAGCGTAATAAATTACGCTGATAGTTCATGTATTCTATTTCGCATAGTGTTTTCAATTTATCGCGTTTTAATGCTGTAGAAACACTGTGAGTCATTCAGTGAACCTCTTTAATAAATTCATTAAAGTTCAATTCCCATTGTATTTTCTTATCCATTTTGTTATAATATTTTTTTTATAACCTATTAAATTTATCTGTTCATTTGGATTTGAAAAATACATGATGTATTTATGACACCAATATAATTAGACTACAAGACCACTTTTTATCATTCAATACCACCACCAAATTTTGGTTGAAGGTGGTATCATTTTGACTCCCTCTATGTTACTTTTTGTGGGTGCTGGTACACACTTTTCTTTATTAAATATTTTATATAAAATTTATGAGAAATTTACCTCGTACTGTTCTTAGCTTTTTTCATATTTTTTCTGTTGTTGGCTAGTTTACAAAACAACGTTTTTCGATAGTGGTGGGAGCTGTAACGGGTGTCAATAACGCTCCCACATTTGGTGGTATCATTTTGACTCCCTATATACTACTGTGTACATTATTTTTGACCACGGAAACTCTGTTTACATCACATGACCAACAGGTTCAGTGTTTTCTTTTAAATGCTACAAATGCTGAAAACTGGTGTTAAAAGCACCCCAAACTGTTCCTCAAGTGAAAATAAATGGGTAGTAATATATCAAGATTTGCAAGGAAACGGTTTAACCTCAAAACGCCCGCACTATTTTTTTATACCGGACTACTTTTCCATACCCCTTTGGCGATTTCTCTAACCTGTATCCTTACCGAAACCCAATATCCTGTTCTGGGGCTCGTTTCACTAAACTTCGTACGACTAAAATGTTCGTAATTCCAAAATTATGATAGTCTGTAAATTTCACATTAACACTGTTTTCTTGTAAACAATTATTGGATTTACATGTATTGAGCATAGGCTGCATCCATTAATTGAAATGTCCAGACGAACCTAAATTTGCACTTATGAACATTTTAGTCGTACAAAGTTTAGTTAAACGGGACCCATGTCCTTAGGTACACATTTCGCTTTATTGACTGACTATACCCCTTATACGAGTAGACACGTTCATGCTAGTCCCTTTACTTTCAGGTGTGGGGCAAAATGACTGTGATGGCGAGGACCTGGCACCAGACCAGGATATCCTAATTTCAGGACTCAATATATATATATATATATATTTATATTCGCCACCCACACCATCACCACTACTCTACCCAATCCCCCACCCATCCCCGCCCACTGCAACCCCTAGCCTTACCCATGTGCTGTGTAAATGCAAAAACCGAACATGTATCAACGATGTGATAATGTTCAATATGTAAATATGTTCAATCATTGTAAATACGTTCAATCATTGTAAATACGTTCAATCATTGTTTATATATACATGTATATAATTATGTTCAATAACTGATCTGTGATGGGACTAATGGATGGCGCGTTCACTATATGGCGAACACTGTATGTAGACACTGGTGTGATCAACAGCTTTTATGATACAAGATACAAGATTTTATTTCCAATTAAGGGCTCTCAAGGGGCAAACAATTTCATACTTTGATTAGAGTGATTCATACATGAAAATAACAATTCAATACATGTAATGTAAACTTGTGAACAATCACTACCGCAATAAAAGCCAATAATGTATGTATGAGACTAGATTTATCCGCGTTTCTCGAATGAATGTATCAGGAAATTGCCTAGTTCTCTCAAAATATTAGTGTTTTCACAAGATAGAAGCCAAATAAATTGATTTGATACTGAAAGACTCGAAAAGTTAGGACATTCTGATGAAATATATGACATTAAAATAGCTCTCTCTTGTGAGTAATGTGGACATTTGAACAAAAAGTGTAGTTCATCTTCTATGGAATTATTCATACAATTCTCACACAATCTAGATTCTACTGGAGTCGTGTTGTATCTGCCAGTTTCTATTTTTAGTTTATGAGCACTTAAACGAAACTTGGCTATAGCACTACGCATTTCAAAATTGTCAACACCATCTAAATAGTGTTCTAACTGAGAATTATATTTAAATGTAAAGTAAGTCCTTAATTTACCAGTAGTTAACTTTGTCTTCTCTTTTGCCCAATTATCTTGAAACTTCTCTACTAATTTCAATTTAATTTTCCTGACAAGTATTGGCAATGATGATGGAGCAAATGAGTTGGTGGAAAAAAGTGCAATATCCAGCTTTAACGTCTCAAGGATTGACAAAATATCAGTATACCATGGTTTTATCCCATTTTCATGCAAACGTATGGTAGTTTTTAGCCCCTCTGATAGCAGATTAGATGAATTATAAGTAAGACGATAATAGTACTTTAACATTGACATTATTATATTGAAATAAATGGGAAAGCGTCCTAAGTGAGACATTACTGCAAAGTTTCTCCTTCTTTTATGCACTGCTACACTATACTTATGATAAGATGTCACATTGTTCGTTTCTGATGGGAAATTTGTGGAATGGTGAACATTGGAGACCTTGATCAGACTGCACGGACGCGTAAGTTGATCTGAGTATATACTGGTCGATAAGGCGAACACCCATTTATCCTATCGCAGTCACGTATGTCGGGAAATAAGAAAACAATTCGAAAAATGGATACACTTTAAATAGTGAATATTATTGTCATATAATGATGACTATAAGAATAAAAACTGATTGCATAAATTATCCATAAAACGCCAAAAAAGTGAGTGGAGGAGGGATGGAGTTTGAGTGTTGGAATATAATGATTATTTTCCACGTTTGAATATCATACCGTGGACAATAGGCCCGGTTTTGTCACATATTGGCGATATTATAGTTTATGATTGATTTGACATCAATAACCTGATATATAAATGTACCCGGCTGACTAAATGTACCTTAACACATTTAGATCCTGGTCTTCTTACAAATCCACAGAAAGTTATCCGAATCATTTTCCTGCCGGCATTTAACCTACTTCTGTGACTGAATGGCGAACAGCGTAGGCCCTGATCAGACTGCGCAGATGCGCAGTCTGATCAGGGGCTACGCTGTTCGCAAACAGGTACGCTTTGCCAGCCGGTGCCCAAAAATAGACTAAATTAGCCGGCTCGAATTAGAAACCTACGTCTAGGGTTTGTATTCTTCTTCATGCCAATATGGAATTAAATATGTCAAACACATCTATCATGTTATGCTATTTAAACCTTTCTTATATTATAACGGTATTTAAATTGCCATTATTGGGAAATTTACTACAAGAATTACTTAATAGTTCAATCTGACCCCATTCACGAGCGTTGGAGATATGTTGTCAAACACCTTTGGTAAAATCTGCAGAAATCGTCCGTAAATCACATGAGAGTTTGGCGAAACATACAGAACCAATGATGAAGTATACTGACCGTATTATATCTAAATGTTGATGTAATATTTTAACAAGTTTTACAAAGCTGGGATTGTATTAATATATTATAGTTGGATGTATACAACAGCTTTATGAAGATCTATAGTTCCATGAATAGACAGGTAATGATCGACCACGCCCTTGTATTTCGGTTACACAGTTCTTATAGTTCCCGTTTGTATCATGTGTGAAAATGTGCACCGTGATTTTGATACCAGCATAGTCACGGAATCGCTCCATGTAACCTGCCAATGCTCCGTATTGTTTTAACATTTACCTGGCATACTTCGGTGTTATGTGTTCCATAAACCAGTGGAGATCCAGTAGCCGATTTCATCAACATTGCAAAGTATACTTTACTAGCAAAGTATACTTTGAGGGAGTAATCATTTATTTTTCCTGAAATGCATTATTTCATATAGAACTAACAAATGCATATATTTCATGATTAAAAGTATGCAAAATTATTATACTGAATTTATTACATTATCACAGCCATTAAATGGCTGTGATAATGTAATAAATTCAGTATAATAAAAATTAATAAATTTTCAAAAATTGAAAATTTCTCCCTCAAAGTATACTTTGCTACTAAAGTATACTTTGCAATGTTGATGAAATGGGCTACTGATCAGAATGTACGGCCGTCCAGATTGATCCAAGCATGCACTGTTGACGATTGAGTGTGCCGGTTATTTAATGTCCCATCATACTTAAACGATCTTAAACAAATCGTCATATTGTGTTTAATAATATTGTAGAGAGGCCTTGCCGATATGTGCTGTCTGAATTTGTACCTAACATCCGACCAATACATGCACTTATATCGCCGACACTGATACTTATATGAGGATCTGACTGGAGAAATTGGGCTTATGGGATTTGTCACCAGTGTAGCTCCTGATCGTATAGCACACTCATGTAGCCTGATCATTGTTGATTATTTGATTTGCATGTGGATATATGAGTTTTGCAGCGTATGATATCGCATGATTTTAGGAGCACAATATCGTTGCGCGGCGGAACGAGTTGCATATATCCACATACAAATCAAATAACCTTTTTATTATATACGTACATCACTCAAAATTTATATATGCCTCAAAATATACAAAATATCAAATAAACAAATTAGCGGTTGTTTAGAATGAACTACATGCATTTTAAAGGTGAAACGTAGTTCCGGCACTGACCAATATGAACTCTTAATATGGGCAAATAGTGACGGCTTGCGTTGCATTGTGTTTCAATGGGAAACGAAAGTACGCATATAATAACGATATATATCGCTTTGTAAAAACATGGCGGGATGTTTCATTGATGGAATGGCGAACAGTGCAGATCCCGATCAGACTGTGCGGATGCACAGGCTGATCTGGATCTACACTTTTCGCAAATCCTTTAGAACCATTTTCTCCAGTCAGAGCCACATATTGTTTTTAAAAAATACGTTCAAGATGCACATTGTGCTTATAATTGATACTCACATCAGTACGTAGACGCTACCAACATCATGCAAGTGTATTATATATACAACCCACGTACGTTCTGTTTTGGACGTGTTGTTACTAGCTGATAACTATATGCAACGTGGAAACTGTGTACCCCGAAAACCCCGCAAATGTTTCGGGGTACAAAATGTCTTGATATATGGTATGTTATTGTATCCACATGTGTTACAGTGCAGTATATAATATTTATAAGTGATAATGTATTCAAGTTGAATATGGCTTGTTTACGAGAACACATTATCTAACTAATTTATTGCACGGATACGCCGAAAACCTGAGATAAAATTATATATTTTGTTGAACTTATCGCAAGTTTAATACAAATACTACAATTACTCAATTTAATTCCAGCCATTCCCCTTGGGTACGCCGCTGTTATTTACATTTCCGCAGACATGCCCTCAATACCCTGCGGTCACGTGACCATTTAAAACATAATATGCCACAGTTAGATCACGGTTCGTCCGCATGTACGAGGAGATAGCTCGCGGATTATCGCTCGTACATGCGGAAAAACGTGATCTAGCTGTGTTATCACATTCTTATGTCCATACATTGCCCATGTGCTGTGTAAATGCAGAAACAAAACTGGAAAATCTATCAAAGCTGTGATAGATGATCACAAATGATGAGAATGCTGGGCCTCAATAGACACTAATGGTTTGCGTTATAGCCATTCCGTAACCCGATAACACGGTGTATTTTCCCAATTTAATTGTGGTATACCAATTTCAGTACGTGTTGGTACCACAACCAATCACTGATCAATGAGTGCCGATTAGCCCAAGTAATCATTTGAGAAAATAGGGCCTACAACTTACGTTCACAATGAGTGCAACATTGGTTCATTTCTCGACATCGAAATATTAGTATGTGTGTAATTCCCCGGCAAATTATACAGTGCGACATCTTTAAATCGGACACCCTGGACCCAGGGTGTCCGATTTAGAGATGTCCCACTGTACAACAGGCATATGTCTACTTCAAGACACGTGTGAGTGGTTTGTGATCATGGACAGCGGAGATAAATGTCAATGAAACATCAACTAATGCACAACTAACCTTGCTCTGTGTCCGGTTTAGAGAGGTTTCAATATACACGTACATATTGTGTGGCTGTGACTGTACACATTGGATGTATGGCTTTGTGACCAGTCTAGGGCCAGTCTAGTCGCGAAATACTAGCAGTCTCTCGCAGCTAACCCGGATTTTCTGTCTGTTACGGAGAGAAAACTGGAGGTATCTTGCAGCCTGGTATAAGGGATATATGCTGTTTCATTGGAACCGGCAAGAAGTGTTACACGGACTGAATGGCTTGTACACATAGTTGGAACAGTTCAGTAAGCTTTCTACATCTGTCATCTGATGCTGATGTTTCAATTTAGTGAATGGCCTTTACACAACCGACTACGTTAACTTTGCCCAGATTATCAACAGCTCTCAACATCTATTGGCAATGCCAGCTCGCAATCAACATCTATTGGCAATGCCAGCTCGCAATCAACATATATTGGCAATGCCAGCTCGCAATCAAGCTGCTTGATTTCAAGCACAATATTCAAGTACATTGAAATAGACGGACAAAACATGTTTTACATGTTTTCCTACCTCCAGCCCAATATAAACAGCGTACGTGTAGCGTATCTTTATTTGCTTGGTATATTTACAAACACCACGTTCGCTAATTTTCAGTGAAACCTCTCTAAGCCGGACACCCTAGGAGGTACCCCGGGTGTTCGGCTTATAGAGGATTCATTGTAAATCAGCCATTTGATCATTCTGAGCCATAGTTGTGTGCTATGCATTCATGAACAGACATTATCACCTGCGATAAATGACCAAGAAACCCACCAAATATAAGATCATAAGTTATTTCTTGGTGTCCGGTTTAGAGAGTTTCCACTGTATGTCACGTGTACCTGTTTCATGTTATTTTCTTTCTATATTCTCCTGCACACGCCTGTGGCAACTTCACTGCGGTGACTATAATATAGGCATATACTTTATGTGGTGACGTCCGGCTTCATAACCGTAGTCATTTCAGAGGTACCTTAATCTGTCACGACGGCGCCGAGCACATCCCGTTTCCATGCCGCGTCAGATATGTGTCCCATTCACGGTACTAACCTACTATTCTATTTAACCCGTCAACACCTACAAATGGCTTTAAAATTCAAATAAAATAGCCCCTTTCACCGCACATATTCATACGCAGTGATTAGGTCGTATTGACAGGATATCAACAATGTTTCACGACACCGTGATTCACGGCACATACGTACTGTCTTGACGGGATAAATGTAATATACCAGTTCCCGATGTATCGCGCTTTATCGCCTTACACCTGCTTCAATAATTGTGATATTTATGAAAATGTTTCCCGAATCGGGTCTGTTTAGCGAATTCATATGATGTGGATAATCCGCGAGCTTTAGCAAGTGATTTATCTCCTCGTACATGATTGATCTCCTCGTACATGCGGATGAGCGTGATCTGTGTTATCAGTAGATTTCACCAACATTGCAAAGTATACGTATCTAGCAAATATACTTTGAGGGGAAAAAAATCAATTTTAGGATAAATTTATTAATTTTTATTATACTGAATCTGAATTTATTACATTATCACAGCCATTTTGGCTGTGATAATTTAATAAATTCAGTATAATAATTCTGCAAACTTTTAGTCATCAAATATATGCAGTCGTTAGTTCTATATGACATAATGCATTTTGGGAAAAATAAATGATTACTCCCTCAAAGTATACTTTGCTAGAAAAGTATACTTTGCAATGTTGGTGAAATAGGCTACTGTGGGCCATTTCACTAAACTTCGTACGACTAAAATGTTCGTATGTACAAAATTATGATTCACATTAACAATGTTTTCTTGTAAACAATTATTGAATTTATATTTATTGAACATAGGCTGCATATGCTCAATAAATGTTAATCCATCAATTGATATTTCCAGACGATCTTAAATTTTAACTTACGAACATTTTAGTCGTAAGAAGTTTAGTGAAACGGCCCAGATCCTCGTGTCCAAACATTGCCCATGTGCTGCATAAATACAGAAACACAACTAGAAAATATATCAAAGATGTGATAGCGATATATGTTTGCCATTACAGCGCATGCGCCAGCCTAAACAGTCAGTCGCGCCAATTTTACAATACATGTGACACCTTCAATTCTCCATTACAATCCGAAACCCAATCCGACACAGTGTGCCAGTGGTACAATGCGGTAGTCGGGCGACATAGGAGAGACTCGAGCGACTTCTAGTTAATAACCAGTATAAACACTTCTCAATTGGCAATATATACGGCGAATATCGTCACCGGTTATCCTAATCTGTGATCCGAGCGGTTTACAGACGTCGTATAGGACACTGACTAGCTTCCCCGCAGGATGTTCTCTATGCTGGATGTAGCTGTAAATATGGCTGTTTTCATGTGAAGTGGCCGAAATGTACAGCTATAATTAGCATGGTATATAAATGAGGCCGCGTTCACTTTCAGTTACATCACATGCATACGTATACCCTTCACATGGTAACATTGGGGGGAATATTTATCACGTTCTGGAACCAATCTAAACCGGGCACCCTGTTAATCTTCCCAGGTGTCCGGTTTAGAGAGGTTCGGCGATATCGTGAAGATATTGGTGACAAAAGTTACCGAAAATGACAACGGAACATGCAAACATGTACACGTTTGTTTTGCGACGTGAATAACGTTGTCTGTGACTGGATACATCTGGATTTACTTAAATTGACGGCAGTTGCGACCAGTGTAGTCCCAGATCAGCCTGTGCATCCGCACAGTCTGATCAGGGCCTGCACCGATCGCCATTTAGACGATAAATCACATGGGGCCCGTTTAACTAAACTTCTTACGACTAAAATGTTCGTAAATGCAAATTTACAACCGTCTAGAAATGTAAATTGATGGATTTACATTTATTGAGCATAGGCTGCATATGTATGCAGCCTATGCTCAATAAATGTAGATCCAATAATTGTTTACAAGAAAACAGTGTTAATGTGAAATTTACAGACTATCATAATTTTTCACTTACGAACATTTTAGTCGTACTAAGTGTAGTGAAACGGGCCCCTGCTCCTTACACACAGTGTACATCCTTATTAAGCTGTTGGATAGTGAGAGAAGACTTGGTACAAATGTCACCAGCCCCATGTCTCCAGTCACAGCTGCAAATAACAACAGCCACAAATAACAACAGCCACAAATAACAACAGCCGCGATCATGCAGACCCATTTTATTTTGTATTGACCCTGAGATAAATGCAAACGTTCGACCTCCTTTACGGAAACTACACCTGATATATGGTGGAAATCATTAAGCGCAAAATGCGAACGTGCTAATGAATACAACAAGATGTAAGGGATTATATTTCGACCGAACGAAAGATCGGATATGTGCTTTGACAATGCTTATTGCACACAATTAGTTTCATATTACACAGTAAGACAAAACACTGGTATTAAATGAATACATAACTCGCTAGTATAATACAAGGTGTATGATCACGTGGTACTAACAACAACAACAACAACAAGTACTGAAACTTCCAGAATCCATCCGACTTAAAGTACGTATTCTTTCATATTGTCTTTATTACGTAACGGATTTTGATGAAATATTGCGCACCAAACGCGTCTTGTTAAGCTGCATTTGGTGGTCTCTGTGTTTTCGCCCAAACTTCTGTCGTTTTTTGCGAAGAATCACGGAAATCGATTCTTTACAAAAACGACATAAGTCTATGCCAAACTCCCTGGATCACCAAATGCATCTCATAAAGACGCGTTTGCTGCGCCATATTTCATCAAAATCCGTTGCATATTAAGGAAAATATCAAATAATACTTACTTTGGAGTGGGCGACGTTGTTGTTGTTGTAACCACGTGATCATACACCTTGAGTATAATAAATACGTATGCACAGAATACCGCTGCCGAAAACAGATTGTCGTTATCAGCGTAGCTTCGGTGTATAATTATGTATTATGCTAACTCGACTTTAACATTGTGTTAAATTAATATGATATTTCTTAAGCCCGTTGACTGATTGCAAGCAACTTGGTAAATTCAGTAAACAGTTAATATGCAAATAATGGTTTAATGTGATCTGAATCACGTGTCATTGCTCTCCGTGAAATATATTATGTATGCAACAAAGGCCTGTGGTTATTCTCTATAATATAGACACTATATATATATACTGGCACATTGTACGGAGCCCCGCAGGGGACGTATAATTCTTTTTTTTTATTAATTCGTTCTCAAGAAATAACAATTCGTTCCCTCAATTTAATAATTCGTTCCCTCAACCCCTCAATTTAACAATTCGTTCCCATGAATTAACAATTCGTTCCCTTAATTTAATAATTCGTTCCCACGAAATAACAATTCGTTCCCACGAGAACGAATTGTTAATTCGTGGGAACGAATTGTTATATCGTGGGAACGAATTGTTAATTCGAGGGAACGAATTGTTAAATTGAGGTAACGAATTGTTATTTTGTGGAAACGAATTAATAACAAAACATCCATGTCCCCTGTGGGGCTCCGTAGCATTGAGCCGTTCCATGTTCGTATGTCAAACACAATCAGTGCAGCACACAGTGCCAATACGTGTGATTTAATGCCACATGCAAGTATTGTGTTACCAGGGATGCGGACTGAGGTGTGGCAGCGTCCTGGTGCCAATGCTGTATATGTATCTCCTAATTAGGACTTAGTATCTTCTAATTAGGACTTACTATCTCCTAACTCCGAATTAGGACTTATTATCTCCTAATTAGGAGATACTAAGTCCTACTTAGGAGATACTAAGTTCTAATTGGAGGAGTTAATATCTCATAATTAGGAGATACTATCTCCTAATTAGGAGTTAGTATCTCCTAATTAGGAGATAAACATATAGTTTAGCATTGGCACCAGGACGCTTTCATACTGAGGTGTATTGTGATTTTACCCATTTCTTGCTTCGGAAACAGTATAATATTATGTACATTTTAACATCTTCATGTAGTCATATTCCAATACTTCTCCACAAAACGTATACGTGGCTGTGAGGTTGGGGTTACGGGATTTGTGACCAGTGTAGCCTTGATCAAAAAGCACACACCTATAGTCTGATAATAACGATAAACGATAACGAATAACGATAAAAGCAAAAGCGCTCGATTTCTTCAGTCACATCCACATATTATTATTTCTCCCCATGTGCACAGTGTTATAAAATATAAATAGTTGATAGAGTACCTTACATTGTATAGTGTGGGAATCGGCTCCGCCCACGCTATATATACATGTATTTGACGGCCGGGAACCAACTGTTTTCAGATATTGCTACATTCTACAACGCAGTACCGGTAGTTTCAAACCTGGTAACCCTCAAGTAACGGACGTCGACTGTTCGGTGTACATTTCCCGATCATCCTATCGTTTGAAACGGTGAAATTCTGAAATGTGGAAATAAACCGTGCAGATCCCGATGAGACGGCTCGTTACGAGCCGACTCATCTGGATATGCACTGTTTTAATAATTGCACTTGATGTATGTAGTGTTGTAAGGGATAATACACATCTGTCTTAGTTAATTAAGTTTGAGACAACAGGGGTATGTTATGAAAGTTAATGCGCGGGCTAATCTCTGTGTTTGACGGCAGAGTCACGATTTGATAAAATCTGTGCCACATTTATGTAAGAATCCGGTGGTTGTGACGTACAGCAGTTGGATAATTGCAGTAGGTTCATGCGCAAATGTTCTGGAAAACACTACAATACAGTACAAAAGAGGTGTTATGTTGTTATCTGTCTGTGTTTGCTAAATGTGGGTTTATCGCCTTTGTGGACAGTGTAGACCTAGACCAGAGTGCGCGTATGTGCAGTGTGATCATGGTCTGCAGTGTTCGTTATTCTGTCATGTACACAACAGTCGTGCTTCTAATGAACGGTCTATATCGCTATCACGATGCACGAACCAGATACATTGTGAAATATGGAGATTACATTTCTGAAATAAAATATGCATGTATTAACATGATGTTCGTATTCGTGAAGGTGCGATCGTGCACGCCATTGAAACACAGGTTGAAGAAACGGACCACGGTCTATAAATGCATTAAATACACATGCAATACACATACAATTGCTGAAATTTTATGTGTGTTTAACCCTTTTAACCCGAAAGCCCGCTACAACGGTTTATGCAAACAGTTCAGATCCAGATGAGCCGGCTCGTAACGAGCCGTCTCATCAGAATCTGCACTTTTTGTAAAGTAATTTTCATGTTTTTGAGAACAGAAAATATCCCCTTATCATAAATGGACTAGTCTGAAAATCATTTTGTGACGGTTTGATTGGTTGCAAAATTAAAATATCAATATCCATTTCAGCAACTTAGGGGCGAAAGTGTTAATGCATGTATAGACCTTGGTCCGTTACGCCAACCTCTGCATTGACACTGTACAACTCAATGAAATCTAGCATTCGAAACATGGGAGGTAATCCGTCCGATTATGTAATTAAAATGTCCAAATTTCGTAAATTAGAACTGATGACATTTGTAATTGAATGATAACACGACCCCACAAACATAATTAATTCAAATGATAAGGTATGTAGCTGCACGTTGGTTTTATTCTCTTTAGACAATCAGATACTAATTATGTGGCTGTGGGTGGAAGAATGGGGCTTATGCGATTTGCCCGTAGTGTAATTCCAGATCAAATAGCACACTCCTGCAGCCTGTCGAAATATATATGTTTTTTTGTTTTTTTAAACGGGTGTTTCATGGTGGGTGTTTCATTGATGAAATGGTGAAACTTGTATATCTTGATCGGATTGTGTGGATGCATAATCTAATCTGGATCTACACTGGTCGCAAAACCCATAAGCCCCATTTCTCCAGTCACAGTCACATGTATGGCTGTGACTGGATGGACGGAGTATATGGAATGTGTGGCCAGTGTGGCTGCTAGAACACTTGTTTAGTTTGATAATGATCTACATGTATACTAGTATACCGTTTGTAGAGATCAGGGCGCCGTTTCACGAAACTTCTTACGACTCAAATATTCGTAAGTGCAAAATTATGATAGTCTCTAAATTTCATATTAACAATGTTTTCTTGTAAACAATTATTGGATTTACATTTATTGAGCATATGCTGCTTATGCAGCAGCCTATGCTCAATACATGTAAATCCATCAATTGTAATTTCCAAACGATCCTAAATTTGCACTTACGAACATTTTAGTCGTAAGAAGTTTAGTGAAACGGGACCCGGGTATCCAATTTAGGGAGGTACTAATGTATAAAGCAAAACATTTCGTAAACTCGTACTGGATCATGTCCCTCGGCTTATTAATACACGAGTCTATTCCGCATTTGAACATGTACCCATATAACATCCTCCAGACAACAATCACCTCTCTATGACGACCAGTCTTTGTGTCGTCACATCTGTCGCTGCTGTAGAGAGGTCGCACTGTATTGTTAGTATGTCCTTCGCTAATCTGGCATCTACGACGTGAATACCGTATACTAGCACTTACTGTACGCAGTCTGATCACGGTCTATCCTGTTCGCCATTCGATTTGTTAAGCACCCACAAACAATATATACATGTATATGTAGACCGTATCATACTCAGTAGTGTAGCCAGGGTCCCGTTTCACTAAACTTCTTACGACTAAAATGTTCGTAAGTGCAAATTTACAACCGTCTGGAAATGTAAATTGATGAATTTACATTTATTGAGCATATAGCAGCCTATGTTCAATAAATGTTGATCCAATAATTGTTTACAAGAAAACAGTGTTAATGTGCAATTTACGGGGAAATGGAATGTAGATATCAATATACACTGTACATGTATGTTTTCCATGGAAGGATGCTCCGCACTCGCTCGGTAAGACCCTGCCTACGCCATTGATTCACAGTGAAATCTCGGTAAACCGTCCGGTTTAGCGAAATTTCACTGTAAATCAGGCATTTGATTATTCCGAGTCATAGTTGAGTGCTAAGGGATCACGAACAGGCATTATCACCTGAGATAAATGACCAAGAAACCCATCAAAACTATGATCACATATGTTTCTTGTTGTCCGGTTTAGAGCGGTTTCACTGTACTTGAGGAGTGAACTAGACGACCAAAAGTTACACAGGCTACAGATGACATACGCCCATTTTCACGATACCGTCACCATATCCAGGCTGCACTATATGGCGGCCATTTTGGTTTTGACCTCGTTTCATGTATGTCCTCACGGGTGATTTTTTCTTCAATAACAAATATAAAAGACTTGAAAACAGTTGAGCAACTAAATGTTGCAATTTTTTCCAACCTCAACCTTTTATTTACCGGATTAATATATCATGACGTGGATACACCTTAATCCCGTCAACACAGTGCGTATGTTACGGTGGCACAGAGGTGACATTTGCAACATTTATTTTATCTCGTGGCCACGACTTAGTAACTCGTGGCCACGACTTAGTATCTCGTGGCCACGACTTAGCTATGTCGTGGCCACGACTTACTAACGCGTGGCCACGACTTAGTAACTCGTGGCCACGACTTAGTAACTCGTGGCCACGACTTAGTAACTCGTGGCCACGACTTAGTATCTCGTGGCCACGACTTAGCTATGTGGCACAGAGGTGACATTTGCAACATTTATTTTATCTCGTGGCCACGAGATAGTAAGTCGTGGCCACGAGTTAGTAAGTCGTGGCCACGAGTTAGTAAGTCGTGGCCACGAGTTAGTAAGTCGTGGCCACGACATAGCTAAGTCGTGGCACGAGATACTAAGTCGTGGCCACGAGTTACTAAGTCGTGGCCACGAGTTACTAAGTCGTGGCCACGAGTTACTAAGTCGTGGCCACGAGATAAAATAAATGTTGCAAATGTCACCTCTGTGCCACCGTAGTATGTGCCTTGAAACACGGTGCCGTGAAACATTTGTGATATCCTGTCAATACGACCTAATCACTGCGTATGAATATGTGCGGTGGCTGGGGTTATTTTTAGGTGTTGACGGGATGAATAGAGTAGTAGGTTATTGCTGTGAATGGTAAAACTATCTGGCGTGGCACGGAAACGGGATGTGCTCGGCAGAGCCTCGCCCATCCCGTTTCTTAAGCCTTGTCAGATATGTTGTCCCATTCACGGCACTAACCTACTATTCTCTATATATTCCGCGGGTAGATTAGACTCTGATTTACGGTGGCACAGAGGTGACATTTGCAACATTTATTTTATCTCGTGGCCACGACTTAGTATCTCGTGGCCACGACTTAGCTATGTCGTGGCCACGACTTACTAACGCGTGGCCACGACTTTGTAACTCGTGGCCACGACTTAGTAACTCGTGGCCACGACTTAGTAACTCGTGGCCACGACTTAGTATCTCGTGGCCACGACTTAGCTATGTGGCACAGAGGTGACATTTGCAACATTTATTTTATCTCGTGGCCACGAGATAGTAAGTCGTGGCCACGAGTTAGTAAGTCGTGGCCACGATTGTTAGTAAGTCGTGGCCACGAGTTAGTAAGTCGTGGCCACGACATAGCTAAGTCGTGGCCACGAGATACTAAGTCGTGGCCACGAGTTACTAAGTCGTGGCCACGAGTTACTAAGTCGTGGCCACGAGTTACTAAGTCGTGGCCACGAGATAAAATAAATGTTGCAAATGTCACCTCTGTGCCACCGTACTGATTAGACTACACATACGCTTCCTTAAAACGCAAGTGTTCTGTTTTTTTAATAGTCCCAGTTCGCCCATTCATTAAAATCTCCTATGACTCAGGCACAGAAAGGGCGATGCTATTAATTTTGACGTTATCTCACAAATGCCCACTCAAAATATATTTACGGAGTATGTACCAAAAACCACCGATAAGGAACACCGAAATTAAAATAATAATCTTGTATTACTACACCGTACCAGTAAGGTGATCAATTACGTTATGTCATCCTCCCACTATATGATGTTTTTACGTGTTTCATTAACCCGTTCAACACTACAGACCTATATATATACTATATATATACTGTTTGCAAACAGTGTAGATCCAGATGAGCCGGCTCGTAACGAGCCGGCTCATCAGGATCTGCACCGTTTGTGATTTTTTTTTTAAACTGACCCACTTTTCTGTATAATGGATACATGAAATGATTTAGGTTTACATGTAATAACTGTAATAACTTACATTGTGATTATTCATGAGATAATCTGTCTAATCTAGGTTAGTACCAACTGTAGCCGATTTCGTCAAAATTGTAAAGTATACTTTGAGGGAGAAATTTTCAATTTATGCATGAATTAGTTTGTAAATGTCAATGGAAATGTAATAAACACAGTACACTAATGCTGCATACTTTTAATCATAAAATATAAACAGTCGTTAGTTCTATACGAGTTAATGCATTTCAGTAAAACTGACGATGAACTTTTGGCTATTAAACACATTTAATGTAAAAAATATTTAAATGTAAGTACTTAAGTATTAAGCACCAATAACAATAACTTCCATTGTGCTCAATGCAATGTTACCAGTGTGGAAACTTGATATGGTGTTCACAACAACTGGCCACATTCCACGACCAGTTGAAATGAGTAGTATTTAATGCATGGACTATTTAAAACATTTAAAAATACTAAATCGAAATGTCAAATTTAAGGGGTCACTGCAATCGTGCATTTTATCAACTGACCTCTTCAATTGTAAACGATGTAATGTTTCCTACGTGTAACCTTGATTTTTCATTCCCAATACCTGGTAAAATTCCACGCCCGTTTGAAGTGAGTATTACCCACTGCACGGACCATTCATGTGGAGATAGAGCACCCAATTGCCATTCCTGTCAATTCAAAGGAAAAGCGAGCCGTTAACGGGCATGATTTACACCATAACACCGAATATAGCCACGGTTACATTGCGTGCATTAAACTTGGATGCTTTTAAATTCCACTGTGAAATATCCAACACGGAATGCATTATTGATGCATATAAATAATAAAAAGCCACATTAAAGCGAAATTAGACATTCATACTTATCCATTTTCGCAATGTTGTTATGATACTGCTACTCTGTTGTTGTTTTCCAAGTGCAGGTTGGAAACATCAGGCGGCAGAGACAAAAACGAAACACAGAATGGCATGTTAAGGTTAGAGAGTGTGTTATATTATGCGGATGCTATGTGTCCAGCTCTGCTGATATAAAAATGATAGTTATGCTTATTGTTGACCAGGTTCATTGCAAATTATCTGCGATGATAATAACTGTTCGTGATCGCAAAGCACCCATGAGTGTATTGAAGTAGTCATATGTCCGTTTTGCAAGTGGAACCTCTCTAAACCGGACACCCTGGGGACCTCCGGGTGTCTCCTTTGAAAACTTTAATGCGCATTTTCGCATTGTAGACTCATTGTAATCAACCAATTGAGCCATTTTATTTGATTAAATTTAAATTACTTTGTGTTTTTCCTCTATCAGACATTGTTGTAAACAATTTTTCTATGCGTTTCCGCTTTCACTGTATCAGGAAACACAATTTGCGCAACAAAACGCTTTGTAGTTATGAAAGAGTAATAATTTATACTGCCACCTGGGAACATTGTAGGTTCGTCTACGTGTACGAGGGGATAATTCGCGAGCTTTAGCGATTATCGATTGTACATGCGGACAAACGTGATCTAACTGTGTTATATACATTGCCCATGTGCTGTGTAAATGTAGAAACAAAACTGGAAACTGTTTCAAAGATGTGATAATTATAAATACACATCATGCACATCAGTATACAAGTACATAGTTATAAATACACATCATGCACATCAGTATACAAGTACGTAATTATAAATACACATCATGCACATCAGTATACCCGTACATAATTATAAATACACATCATGCACATCAGTATACCCGTACATAGTTATAAATACACATCATGCACATCAGTATACCCGTACATAGTTATAAATACACATCATGCACATCAGTATACCCGTCATGCACATCAGTATACAAGTACATAATTATAAATACACATCATGCACATCAGTATACAATTACATAATTATAAATACACATCATGCACATCAGTATACCCGTACATAATTATAAATACACATCATGCACATCAGTATACAAGTACGTAATTATAAATACACATCATGCACATCAGTATACAAGTACGTAATTATAAATACACATCATGCACATCAGTATACAAGTACATAATTATAAATACACATCATGCACATCAGTATACAAGTACATAATTATAAATACACATCATGCACATCAGTATACCCGTACATAATTATAAATACACATCATGCACATCAGTATACAAGTACATAATTATAAATACACATCATGCACATCAGTATACCCGTTACATAATTATAATAACCACTCATGCACATCAGTATACCCGTACATAGTTATAAATACACATCATGCACATCAGTATACAAGTACATAATTATAAATACACATCATGCACATCAGTATACCCGTACATAATTATAAATACACATCATGCACATCAGTATACAAGTACATAATTATAAATACACATCATGCACATCAGTATACCCGTACATAATTCCAGCATAAAACTATTTACACAATTCCCTAACATTTGATTGGCTCGTAGCAAGTCTCTGTCCAAAATTTATATCCCAGTAAACTCCCACGCCGAACTACTTTCCGTAACCGTGAGGCGCAGTTAAAATAATTCTTAAGAAAACGGAAAATAAACACATGTTCTTGATGAATTTATTTCAAATGCTGGAATTATAAGGAATGAATGGCCTTTTTGTGGAATTTATCGGGGATATAAACTTGGAAAAGTCGCGGGAATACTGGACGAAGGCTTTCCGGCCTTCGTCCAGTATTCCCGCGACTTTTCCAAGTTTATATCCCCGATAAATTCCACAAAAAGGCCATTCATTCCTATAATGCAGTTGCAATAACTATAGTTTCCTTTTACATTTGACAACACTATGATGTCCAGATATTACTTTGAAAACTTGGATTTCTCATGTTCCGTGATACATGATAATATGATATTCCCGTGAATTACATTCTTCTTACTGCATGTAGGACACGTTACCAGTACTCAAAATAGCATCGCAAGTAACATATTATTAATTAAATAATAGACCATCACCAATTACCAAATCAAAGGAATTCCTGCAGTATATCCGTAGAGTGAGTGACATTCATTTACACATTAGTACACATTTTATTTATTGCCAGTCAATTTAGTCTTTTATGTAACTAGGTCGTCTGTGTCTACATACATCGCGTGTTTGTGGTATCGGTGTCTGTATTGTCGTAACATCGCTGCCAGATTCGCCCTGAGCCAGCGCCGAAAGTTCGAGTTGACGCATGCGTAGATCATATTTATAAGCGTTAATGGTCAATAATTCCAGCACAAAAATATTTACACAATTTCCTAAGATTTGATTGGTCCGTAGCAAGTATCTGTCCAAAATTTATATCCCAGTAAACTCCATGCCGAACTACTTTCCGTAACCGTCAGGCGCAGTTAAAATAATTCTTAAGAAAACGGAAAATAAACACATTTTCTTGATGAATTTATTTCAAATGCTGGAATTATAAGGAATGAATGGCCTTTTTGTGGAATTTATCTGGGATATAAACTTGCAAAAGTCGCGGGAATACTGGACGAGGCCTTAAAAAAATACAATTTTCGAAAAAAAAAAAAAATCTTTTTTTTTTTTCGAAAATTGTAATTTTTTATTTCTTCGTCCAGTATTCCCGCGACTTTTCCAAGTTTATACCCCGATAAATTCCACAAAAAGGCCATTCATTCCTATAATGCAGTTGCAATAATTGCATGTGTATTCTTGTCAAAATGGCAGACAGTGTATCACTGGTTAGACTGTGTCGATGCACACGCTGATATTGGTTGACATGTGCTCGTGTTCTAATTCTTTTGCAAAAGCAATACCATCTTGCAGTCGAGTTACGCAGTTACACATGTCGAGATGTTGGAATATGTGTCATTTCTACTCTACTTATTAATCAGTGCATGTAAGCTGTGTGACTTTGTTTATGCGACAACATTTAACGAACTAGATCATGGTCAGCAGGCACGGTCTCTACTTGTTGCATACAACAATGACGTCATATGGAGCTCCGGTTAATGAAAGTGATGCATTCACCGATCTGTGGCTGGTGGAAAACACCGACCGTTGGCATTTGTCGGCGAGACGGCCATTACTCAATGTTATGTCCATGGCATGTTCCGTCAGTCAACTGGAATTATTTATTTATTGCTTGTTTATTGCAAGATTCACCTACTTGCTGCTACTGGGTGACAGCCAGTACACAAGGGTCGTGATTATAACATTATAGGAATGAATGGCCTTTTTGTGGAATTTATCGGGGTATGAACTTTGAAAAGTCGCGGTAATACTGGACAAAGGCCGGAAGGCCTCGTCCAGTATTCCCGCGACTTTTCTAAGTTTATATCCCCGATAAATTCCACAAAAAGGCCATTCATTCCTTATAATTCCAGCATTTGAAATAAATTCATCAAGAAAATGTGTTTATTTTCCGTTTTCTTAAGAATTATTTTAACTGCGCATCACGGTTACGGAAAGTAGTTAGGCGTGGGAGTTTACTGGGATATAAATTTTGGACAGAGACTTGCTACGGGCCAATCAAATGTTAGGGAATTGTGTAAATAGTTTTGTGCTGGAATTATTGCCCTTTGAGCACGTACACAATTCGCATGCTCGAAATCAAACAGTTTGATTGGTCGAGATTGAGTCTCGACCAATCAAACTAGTTGGGACGGGCTGTAACTAATGTTGCTAAAACTTGTAGCCCAACCCGTTTGCTCTTCTAAATTAACCTGTATGTATTAACTGTAAAGTTAAATTGTAAATTTAGAGCAATAAAATATGTTTAAACTAAATCAGACTAGTTGATTTTGTGAACAATTTTCGAGAAACTGTTCAAAAACATTTGTAGTCACCGACCAAGATTTATGTGCAGTCACCTTATACGGAATTATCTTCATATACTACACCCGTAAGTAAATAGATCCACCAGGGGGCCGTTTCACTAAACTTCGTACGACTAAAATGTTCGTAAGTGCAAAATTATGATAGTCTGTAAATTTCACATTAACAAAGTTTTCTTGTAAACAATTATTTGATTTACATCTATTGAGCATAGGCTGCAGCCTATGCTCAATAAATGTAAATCCATCAACTGATATTTCCAAACGATCCTAAATTTGCACTTACGAACATTTTAGGCGTAAGCAGTTTAGTGAAACGGCCCTCTGATTCCCATATCGGCGGTCCGCCTTATCAAATATAAAGGTGCTTTCCCACAATAGTTATTTCTGTTTGGTCAATTTGATAGCGACATTTCACCAACAGGGGGCTGTTTCACTAAATTTCTTACGACTAAAATGTTCGTAAGTGCAAATTTAGGATCGTCTGGAACTATCAATTGATGGATTTACATTTATTAAGCATAGGCTGCATGCAGCCTATGCTCAATAAATGTAAATCCAATAATAGTTTAGAAGAAAACATTGTTAATGTGAAATTTACAGACTATAATTATTTTGCACTTACGAACATTTTAGTCATACGACGTTTAGTGAAACGGGCCCCCGATTCTACTATGTTACCAGAAGACTTGCAACTTTAAAATATGTTAATATTTCAAACATAGAATATCTTCCATGAGCGATGATACAATACAGTATGTATTACACTATGTTACATATTTCACGTGGAACGATGCTCTGTCGAGTTTCTGATGAAATCAGCGAACTCTTGGAATAATTACCATATTATGGCATCACGAATGTTCGGTTTCATTTATTGCATGACAACAGAAGAATGCAATGGCGCTTTTCTGATTGCATAGAACACTTGAAACTTTACATATTTATGAAAGTGTATACTGTGTTTTTATGCCACCGTATTATTACACAGTCCATTTTATGCACAAAAAAACCCATCTCTTTATGCATATGGAAAACACAATGCACCGAATTTATGTGACGATCAAAGCATAAGAATCAATCAGATTTTGGCAATACTATGTGTAAACAAGGACAAAATAAAATCGGCCATCTGTCCATAAATGGGAATCCTGGTGAGACAAGGTACCTTGTGGTGAATCGCAACACATGCAGATGTATTGCTCCTTGTGCACGATCTGAGTGGGATGAACATGTGATCGTTTTGCTGGTGGTAGGGAGCCGTGCATTTCCACGACTGGGTGACCAACAGCATATCCCCAGATCAGACTGCGCGGACGCGCAGTCTGATCTGGGGATACGCTTGTCACACACTCGTAAGGTACGTTTTCTCAATGGGGAGAAAGGCATGTGTGGCCAGTCTAGGTTCTGATATATACTTGCACACTTCTATAATATTGATCAATACGTTGGAAATCTAATTGTGGTTTACTGTCTGCATTTCGAACACACCCTGGTCAAGACTGCGCAGCCTGCTCACGTGACAAAGGCCATATGCCCCATTTCTCCAGCCACACCCATAAATCAGACTGACACTACTTGCATGTCGTATTGTGCCGTCTATTGTGAACCAGTACAGGCTAACCATTGCATTGTCTTAGCTACAAAACAATCAGGTATCACATTTGCTATATGATAAACTTACAACATAACATTTATTGATATCCTTGTCTGTGCATTCCTGTGATTCGTCTGATTGGCATTAATAATAACCCATAGCATGTGAAATACGTTGTAGCAGCATATTTTGGACAACCTTGAATGCGTACATTGTTATAAACCATATTGGTTTACAAAGATTCGGAAAAGCTACTCACGGATATTTGTCTCTAACCTTAACAAATAGTGTTCGTTTAGTTGCGGTAATCGACTACACGAGAATACTGATGCTTATAATAGTTACATATTCCACATGTACATACTAAATACTGGCATCATATTGTGGATGGTATTGCATTACCACGTTTTCTTAGTTATTTGATAATTGTAAAAATAGAAGAATATTTTAATGTGATGCCATACTGGGAATTACCCTAGACGTACACAAAACAGTTTCATCAGGGCAGGGTCAGTTAGTGGGATGGTATGGTAGTCACCAGATCGGATAAACGGTGTTCCCTCCAGGTACTCCGACTTCGTCCAACATTAACAACGAATCTTGCCTTTCCACATGTGTCAAGGAAAGATTTGTCGCGCTTACATGTAATTATTGTAAATTAAATATAGCTTAACAAACAGTTTCAACACAATTTCTGTATATTCTTATAAATTGTATTTCATCAATTTTCATATCTTTGTTGATTGTTCAATGTACATTTATATTCTGATGTAATACGCTATGTACAATGGTCAATACGCTATGTACAATGGTCAATACGCTATGTACAATGGTCAATACGCTATGTACAATGGTCAAATGTACAATGGTCAATACGCTATGTACAATGGTCAATACGCTATGTACAATGGTCAATACGCTATGTACAATGGTCCATCTCAAGGAGTGTTACTGAAACGTAATATGGCACAATTGGCATTTAAACTAGTATATATTTCTGAATTAAATCCATAGTACTAGGTATGGGTTCATACTTCGGACATTTTCCGAGCACATTCTCCAATTCGTACTCGACACCAGGCAGTTTGATTGGCCGAGACTGAGCACAGTCTCGGCCAAACAAACTTCCTGATTTCAAGCACGATAACGGAGTACGTGGTCCGAACTAATTATAATTAAGAGCCAGGGCCCGGTTGCTCAAAGCTTCTGTCAGCTTAACAGACTGTTAAATCCTTAGCATTGCTAATGATTTAACAGTCTGTTAAGTTAACAGAGGTTTTGACCAACCGAGCCCTGGTTATTTAGCGAGCATAGAAGTGTTACTGACCAGTCGCAGAAACGACGATTAAGGAGACTTCAGATACACATATTGCTCTCTCTGATACATTGTATAACTTATGTAAGAGGTGCATGCCACCATTCGTATATACTATGTTCTTATATTGTAAATATAAATGTTGTAACATCTGAAGAGACAACAAAGGCGGTATTCTCTCACTGAAGCTAGTTTGTAACAGACTAAGGTATGCATACCTATCTGTGATAGCACGTTTTCAGGTGATCGGTGATAACTGCAGACAAACCCTTCGGCACACGACTGTCACAATTATACTGCGATAACATAATACGACTGACTGTATGAGAACATGAGAAGCGTGTGCGTATGAAGCCAGCAGAATTGAAAGATCCAAAAATTAACAAAATGTTCACAAACAACATATTTAGACAATTTGTAGTGTATGGAGAGCCTCGCCCCTGAAGAACAACTTATTTATGTAACAGTTTTGTGTCAGCTACTACTGATCAACTTGAAGAAGCCTTGTTCCAGAAAACAACACTTTATCGAATGTAATAAATCAGATAATGGACGATATATATACGAGATACCTTTTTTTGTATATTCTGAATCATTTAGGGAGAAACAAATTACTGCACATCGCAGATATGTTCTGCCCATGAGCCTTCCATAATCAATCGTTTTAATTGCACCAAATTATGTCGTAGTATACACTCCCACATTCTACATCAGGGTCTGCGTCTGTTTATCATTCTGTCAGTTGAAATGTCGTCATGCCTCTTTCATACAATGTCAGACTGATTGAGTTCATTTCTATATCATGAGCTAGACCGAGCTGGACATATGCCTGGCTCCTGCAACAGTCTCAGGTTTGGATCCTGCAGCTACCCTTTCACCCCTAAGTAACTGTTGTGCGTCGGACTTTTGATATATTAATTTTGAAACCAATCCTATCGTCACAAAATAGTTTTCAGACTAGTTCATTTATGAAAACGTGTTATTTTTTGTTGTAAAAAATATGAAAATTACTTTCAAAAAGTGCAGATCCTGATTTTACGAATCGTTACGAGCCGGTGAATCTGGATCTGTACTGTTTGCATAAACCGCTATAGTGGGCTTTCATGTTCAAAGGGTTAATACGTTTATTTAAACATGTGGTTGGCACATTTCCGGGCCGAAAACCTAACACTGGCCCGTTTCTCCCCAAATCTGGATTTATGATATGCTGTACTGTTAAATTAAACAGGGTATATTGTTGACGATGTGGATATTCAATCTCTTTGTGTCTCATCGTTGGCAGTATTTCAAGGTACCTTGGTGCATTTCATACGTATCTTGTCAAATGTAATACTATTGTCTTATCCCTTCTATTGTATATAAGTAATGACCTGCCAATTTGACATTGATTTTGAATTGTGGATGCATAGCTGTCCTTCAGACAGCAGCATATACTCTGAATAGAACTAGTAGTTGGCATGACGTGGTGTTGGGAAAATGGTGTACTAAACATAATACATTTGTTGAAATCTACCGTTGTGTATAGTTGAATTGACTACTGGTGACTAAACACGACCACGTGCTATTTCTCACAACCGATCCTCACTGCTGTAATATGTGGTTTGACTGAACAATTTGACGTTTTTCAACCATTGTAGTACCTAGATCAGTAGTCTGATCATGATCTGCAATGTTCGCCATTTTACCAGTGAAACACCCGATTTGCTTCTAACAAACATGATCATGTTATATGCGTGCGCTACAGATCAGGGGCCCGTTTCACTAACAAATCTTAGTTTGTTCATAAGTTCGAACTTAAGTTATAACTTATGACAAAAGTTATGACCGACTTAAGTCATTGCTTATTTGGTTTCACAACACAAACTTAAGACGGTCATAACAAGTCCGTCATAAGTTACAACTTAGTTATTGTTTACAGCTTTGGTATGTGCCGCGCGGGTTCGATTCCGCTCGAGGCTTATATTTTTATGATGACTTTTCTTTCCCTTTATGTGTTTTCACATCTAAAATAACGGATTTGCAAGCCTAATGTTGAATATTATTAATTTTTAAAAATAATCTCATGTAGAATATAAATTTTATCTCAATATTCCGACGCCATTGAATACATGTGGATATATTTATTGCCAACTAGTGAACGTTATACTGTAATATAAACTGGCATATGACATGAAACAGCAACAAAATAAGCAATTAACAATGTTTTTATTTTTACATTCCAATAAAATTGTAGTTCGACCATTTTTTAAATTTTACTTAGATTACCTCATTAACTCAGAAATCACGTTTCAGAGTCAGCAGAACACATGTACTGTCGATTATTAATGGTATGCCCGATCAGATATGGATGTATCTGATACAACTACCGAATGACATATTATATTTATTTGAACTGGACACGGGTAATTTGTTGATTACATGTAGAAATGCATGCACTGTGTGAGTCAGTGTCACACATATAGGATTGCCCCTGAACATGTTTACCAGTATAGGACTGGATTAATGCGCACGTGCATTCAGCGGACGGGTCTGACATTTTTGTTAAATGCGTCAGGACTGTTTCTCCATCTAGTCTGAAAACCAGGTATCTCCTTATCAGAAACGAAACACAGGCTAACACTGTCCGCAAAAGTTATACTCCACTTTCTAGAACCACTTGATTTGCTAATGTTGTATATCTCTCCAGTAACCGCCAGGGTACTACCAGTTGCGTAAAATCGCAATGCAGTCAACACTTGCAATGACACTGACAGACTGTGTGATCTCAGGGTTGACCGTATAATGTCAGCATGTGCAATGTTGCATACTTGTAGAAAAAAAATCACGAGACAGCCTGCATTTCGATATTTGGTCCTCGTTATCCATGAAGTCTAGGGGATTGGTTCGGTCCTAAAGACTCGTTCCCATGGTAAATTGCGCGCCTGGATTATAGCAACTGCAGCTGCCATCGTTTGTATGTTCTGTAAAGAAAGAACAAACAACAGTCGGATAGTCAATCAGACTGATGGACGGACGGACGTTCATACATGACACACCATTAGGTTGTATATTCATCGTTTTTAAAGAAAAGAATGACCACTTAAGACACAATAGGCTTCGGTTACGGAATATGTTGCATTGTTTTCGTTTGTCATAGGCGACACCTCCAACCACCTAAGATCCCAAACATGTGCCCAGGACGCAGGGCAGGGCAGGGCAGGGCAGCAGGGCAGGGCAGGGCAGGGCAGGGCAGGGCAGGGCAGGGCAGGGCAGGGCAGGGCAGGGCAGGGCAGGGCAGGGCAGGGCAGGGCAGGGCAGGGCAGGGCGCAGGCAGGGCAGGGCAGGGGGGCAGGGCAGGGCAGGGCAGGGAGGGCAGGGCATGGCAGGGCAGGGCAGGGCAGGGCAGGGCAGGGCAGGCAGGGCAGGGCAGGGCAGGGCAGGGCAGGGCAGGGCAGGGCAGGGCAGGGCAGGGCAGGGCAGGGCAGGGCAGGGCAGGGCAGGGCAGACCGACACCTTCCTAAACCGACCGACACAAACCGACACCGAGAGACCGACAGACACCGAACGACCATCTGACACCGAACAACTGACACCGACCGACACCGACCGACACCGACCGACACCGACCCGTCACCGATTGACACTGATAGACACCGATTGACACTGACTGACATCGATCAACACCGATCGACACCGATCGACACCGACCGACCAACTGATCGACACCGACCGACCGACCGACCGACCGACCGACCGACCGACCGACCGACCGACCGACCGACCGACCGACCGACCGACCGACCGACCGACCGACCGACCGACCGACATCGACCGACACCGACCGACCGACCGACCGACACCGACCGACCGACCAGACCGCCCGACCGACCGACCGACCGACCGACCGACCGACCGACCGACCGACCGACCGACCGACCGACCGACCGACCGACCACCGACCGACCGACCGACCGACCGACCGACCGACCGACCGACACGACCGACACCGACCGACACCGACCGACCAACCGACCGACACACACCGACACCCGACATACCGACACCAACCGACCGACACCGACCGACCCGGACCGACCGACCGATCGACACAGACCGACACCAACTGACACCGACCAACACCGACTGACACCGACTGACACCGACCGACCGACACCGACCGACCGACTGACACCGACCGACTGACACCGACCGTGCGAAACCAACTGACTGACACCGACATACCGACACCAACCGACCGACACCGACCGACCCGGACCGACCGACTGACCGACCGACCGACCGACCGACCGACACAGACCGACACCGACTGACACCGACCAACACCGACTGATACCGACTGACATCGATCGACCGACACCGACAGACCGACTGACACCGACCGTGCGAAACCAACTGACCGATACCGACATACCGACATAACGACACCGACCGACCGACACTGACAAACATACACCGACGGACACCGACTGACCGACAGCAACCGACAGACTGACACCGACCGACCAACACCGACCGTCTGACACCGACCGTGCGAAACCAACAGACCGACACTGACCGACCGACCGACCGACACCGACTGATCGACCGATACCGACTGATCGACCAACACTGACTGACACCAACCGACACCGACCGACTGACAGACCGACAGACACCAACCGACACTGACCAACTGACACCGACCAACTGACTGACACCAACCGACAAACAGACATACATGAACAGCATACAGACGGTTTGTTACGAGCCGGCTCATCTGGATCTACAGTGGTTGTAAATGTTGTCGATAACTGGGCATAGCGAATACTGGTAACGACATGACCTACATCACAAATAGCAATACACGGGTAACTAGCACAGGTGTGGCTATCTATAGTAAGCATATATGGTTTATATGGCAGATACTTGCTAAAATAGTACGTATGAAGTGAACATTTACCTGCTGTCAGTGAATTGTTTTCTCCACCTCGGCTCACATGGGGGCATCCATCTTTGTTTATTTCATAAGTTCCGACTTAAATATTTAAGTTATAACTTAAGACTGCTAGCTACCTGTCTTAGTTTTCCATCGTAAATTTCGATTGTCGTTCTTGCTAATATGTTTTGTGAAACGGACTAAGCACGTACTCCGGACTTAAGTTATAACTTATGACAAAAGTACTTGCTTAGTTCGTTAGTGAAACGGGCCCCTGGCTAGAATCGATACACATGGCATAGTCCACAGGCGCGGATCCATGATTTCGGGTTGGGGTCGGGTGGGGGGCGTAACTATGTTGCAATACTTGACTATATTATCGAACGAGCTCGATAATATAGTGAAGTATTGCAAAATAGTCGACCGAGCGGAGATCGGGATAGCGCTAGGGGGGTAATTTTTTTTAAATCTACATCGCATTTTCTGCGTTCTGGCTCATTTTGGAGCAAAACTATTGACACTGTCACAGTATGTTTAGACATGATTTTTGATTGAAAACGTTTAAATTTTGATACAATAAGACAACGACCGAAAAATGCATGGAATACATGGCACTTGGCATGAAACGTGCCTTGTAACTTGTAAACAATCTTTACTTGGCGAATTTCAGGGGTGGCGCAAGCCGGGTCCGCCCCCCCCCCATGAATCCGCCCATGGTCCATATGTATGCAGTAACAGGTACATGTGAATGCGTTACTTTATTATAAGGTACAAACTAGCACCTGTAATTGTTTGTTGCTTGGACACGAAGCACGTTTATAATGACTAGTATAGCACCATTGTAGTGGCCGCGTTTGCCGCACCCCCACCCACATCCTCGGTTGTTGTACCGTTCTTGTGGCCGCACGTAAAGTCTATGGAAAGTTGCTATTGTTTTATTAGTAGGTTTTCTTTTATTAGATTTCCATAGATTGTACATGCGGCCACAAGACGGGTATGCTTACTTTAAGACGTAATTGTAATTACAAATGTACATGTATTATTGGGTCCGAGATAAAGCAAAAATAAGTAAGCGTTCGTGTAACTCCATGCGCTGGGTGGGCCAAAAGTAATATTATATTGCTGTGCACGTCCATCGGCTACAGGGGGGTCGAGTAAAGTAGTTTGTACCTCGGTAATCCTGTTGTCGTCTATGGAACATCACCGGAGCATGAAAATCACGTACACTCTTCACTGAAGAGCAGATACAGTCGTCAGCTTAATAATAAAAACTCGTTTAACCGCAAAATATGGTGATTTATATTAATGTTGGTTAAATATGTAACATTTAATTGCTGAACGTGTATCGTGTATATGAATGCATATCTGTCTATGTACATAAATTGATTAGGCATAATGATGGTTGCTATGAGATTGAGTCCCAGCTACAGGGGCGGATCCAGTATTTGGGGAACGGGGGAGGGGTGTTGTCTAGTTGCGAAGGTAACTCTTGCAATCTACTCCCGTACCGTCCGTAGCTAGCTACGGACGGTACGGGAGTAATTGCAAGAGTTACCGTTCGCAACTAGGAGGTTTTCCTATTCGAGCTCTTCGAAATGCACTATCCTGTGTTTTACAGCATTTAAATTCAGACTCCAACTGGTGGTAAACTGTGATCTATGTAACCTCAGTGGCTGAACTAATATTACAAATGGTATGCAGGTACATGTACATGCAAGTTAAACGTATCTACGCTGAACCAGAGATAATATCACTTCGTAAATAAGAACCGCACTGCCAACCTTTCCCCAGTCCGCCGTTAGACGGGTCCGACTGACCGCAGACCTACAACTATAATACACGTATATGTTTAGTATAGCGTAAACTGAACCAGAGATAATATCTCATTTCGTAAATAAGACTGAACCGCACTGCCAACCCATCCCCAGTCCGCCGTTAGACGGGTCCGACTGACCGCAGAACTACAACTACACACATATGTAGTATAGCGTAGCGTCACCAAATAATATAGCATTGTAATGGCTGAGTCTCTATATCATATGCACTCACACTCAGCCCTTGACATACCGGTATTGCACAATATGAGAATGAACTAATTAGGTTAAACTCACCGCCTCATCGCCTCCTACATTTAATGCACACATTTCGACTGCATCGCATATATTAGTAAATTCGTAAACAAACGGGCCAACGACCATTGTCCTGATAATTTCTGGGCTTAAATGCCCGGGTATAGAAGGTCTTCGAGCCAATTCCCACCATTAAATATAAGAACAAAATGTAGTATGGTCGGCCCAGTGTACCGTGTAATGGCGGGGTTGGTGGAAGGGGGTCAATTGCCTGTGCTCATAGCCAAAATGTATACATATTACTTTGTACGGATTATGAATTTCCACTGGCCCATGGCATATTCTAACTTAATACATATAAGTGTAAGGCAGGGGCGCATCTAGAGGGGGGATTCCGGTGTTGCAACCCCCCCCCCCCACCTCGTTCAGCCACGGAGTTTACATAGATCCGAGTTTACCACCAGTTGGAGTCTGAATTTAAATGTCGTAAAACACAGGAGAGTGCATTTCGAAGTGCTAAAAAATAGTACAACCCCCTTGTTGCGAACGGTAACTCTTGTAATTACTCCCGTACCGTCCGTAGCTAGCTACGGGCGGTACAGGAGTAGATTGCAAGAGTTACCTTCGCAACTAGACAACGCCCCCCCCCCCCCCCCCCCTCCCCCCACCCCACCCCCCCCCCCCCTCCCGTTCCACAAATGCTGGATCCGCCCCTCTAATGCATAACTAAGATTTAAATTATAGTAATAAGACTTTGATCACCGTATTGTAACACCCATTCCCTGTGGTCAATGGTCTGTGACATTGTAATGTATCAGTAGTTCACAACTGACCGAGTTGGACATGTTAATGACCGTACATGTAAAATAGCACCGGCTCTGGAAATGCCTCCCTTGTGACATCAACGTTTTTCCGTGGTATTGATTTCACCAAAAAAACTCGTCCGTAAATGTTGCTGATAATCGACACAAATTTCCAAGCGCATGAGGAATTGAATTGAATTCCTCTTGAGACCGATTTTTGTTTTCGTTTTTGACGTCATTTAATGGAATTATGAACAGTTTTTTTTAAATAAATATTAGCGCAATACGACGATACGACACGGACGATAGATCCAGAGACGGGTCAATTAATGTGATTTATTGACCTACATTTTAACGTTGATGTTAAATGATGCCTATGTCATCAGCTTAAATCATTTTCCGCGGTCTGATGTGCATTGTGGATGAAGAGTTCGGGATTGGAGCATATGTCGTACATGATACAGTAGAACTCTTCTAGGCCGGACATACAGCAAATACTAGTTTGTTTAATTCTGAGTGGCTGTGACTGGTGAAATGGGACTTAGATTTGGCACAATACTGTAGCCTGAAAACGATCTATATTGATTATTGCAAGCATAATGGAGTTCCTGATCAATCAGACTGTGCGAATGCACAGGCTGATCTGGATCTACACTGGTCGCAAAACCCACAAGCCCCATGTCTCATGCCAAGGTCACATATCTGTTCATAATTCCAGCACAAAAATATGTACACAATTCCCTAACATTTGATTGGCTCGTAGCAAGTCTATGTCCAAAATTTATATCCCAGTAAACTCCCACGCAGAACTACTTTCCGTAACCGTGAGGCGCCGTTAAAATAATTCTTAAGAACACGGAAAATAAACACATTTTCTTGATGACTGCATTCCAAATGCTGGAATTATATGAATGGCTTTTTTGTGGAATTTATCGGGGATATAAACTTGGAAAAGTCGCGGGAATACTGGACGAGGCCTTCCGGCCTTCGTCCGGTATTCCCGCGACTTTTCCAAGTTTATACCCCGATAAATTCCACAAAAAGGCCATTCATTCCTATAATATATGCGGCTTGGAAGGGCTGAGATAGCAGATAGCAGATAGCAGATAGCAGAAACTTATTTTTCTGGACCATGGAAATAATTAGTGGAACCTCTCTATACCGGACACTCTCAGACAAATAGGTTCATGATTGCAAAACATATAAACGTGTTTTCAGTGATACTGTACCATACACACGGCGAACCCTCTCTAAACCGGACACCCTGTGGACCTCCCACACGGAATAAAGACGGGTTCGCCGTAGTCACTCCTGCCTCGCCTGACTGAACCGGCCAGTACTGGTCACTGGTGGTGTCCAGAACGTCATGATGCACGTACGGCAGCAACGGAGGTGCTGGGTCATTGCATAAGGTGTGCATTGGGCAGTTGGGTCTAACTGTGCAGAATTACAGCCCCATATGAGACACCCCATGTGATTTTGTATCTAAGAAAATGTGAGATATTTCATGACAAATGTTTACCAACATTGCGATAGTTTCCATAAATGGCGTCGAAAGTTGACGAAATGTTCACAGGAAATGCGGAATTTAAATTACGCATTTCCTATGAAACTTTCGTCAACTTCCGCAGTCATTCACAGTTTTTGTAAATATATGTCGTGAAACATGGCCCATGTTCTTAGTTACAGAATCACATGGCGCGTCTCATATGATACATATCTTTTGACAATGCATGGTTCACATACAAATTAGACTGCCCCGGCGAGAATACCGCTTCACCGCGTTTGGTTGTTATATGGGCATCGATGCTGATAAACGAACATAGAAGTTTGACGACGTGTAATGTCAATCCAACTGGCCATTTAAGAGACATAATATACACGTGACCTTGGCAGTTGGGTATGTGGGTCACATGGGTCGGCGATATTATGAAAATATGGATGATGGTAATGACGAAGATAGCCGATATTCTTACGCTTTTCCTAATAGTCCATTCAGCTTGTATGATCACCTCAACATAATTGCAGCATAATCTCATTCTTTACACTTGTGTTGAAGATAGCATTATAAAGAACAAATCTTGGATTTATGCAAATTTAGCTTGTTTCCCTACTACGATTTTTCTGCGACTTTTTTGATAGTATCATAGACACTTCATAGACTCGGAAACATATGCAAGTAAAATACTTTGGGCTACAAATTGATATGTATACACTGACTGGGCTATAATTATTCTTGCCTATTAAACTTGATTGCGAGCGTGCAAAGTACTATCATTTGGTGATAGAAGATCTTATAGTTATTCAGTTTAACTGCCAATAATAAAATCATATGCTAAATTTGGTTTTATGTAATATTCTGACAATACAACCGGAAAATAAATCCCCTTCAGGTGTTGTGTGTATTCTTCATAACCATAACAAGGTGTGTCTCTGCACTGGAACGGGCGCTGGTGACCTTTCAAGTCTATAGTCTGTTTCACGAAAGCTGCCCAAATGTTACGGCCATATAAACAATTCAAAAACAATATTTATTTCGATAATATTAAATTAAAGGAACATTTAAGAATGAGACTTTTTTTTATTTCGTGAAATTTGGTCAAATATTGATTTTATTACGAAAAATTTATTTGTCTATGGGAATTTAACATGGGGGAAAAAGGTAGAGGAGATGTGGGAGGAGTCAAAAAACGAAAAAATTTGGAAATTGACTCCGAAACCTAGCTACATAGCTTGGAAATGATCTAACTAAGAAAACAAAAGTTAAATTTTGAAAATCGGTCCAGTATTTCTGAAATTCTAAAAAATTTCCCCATGTTAAATCCCCATAGACATCTTCACTCTGTGAAGATGTCTATGGGGATTTAACATGGAGAAATTTTGTTTTCGCAATAAAAATCAATATTTGACCAAATTTCACGAAATAAAAAGAAGGTTCATTCTTAAATTTTCCTTTAATTTAATTTTATCGAAAAAAATATTGTTTTCGAATTGTTTATATGGCCGTAACATTTGGGCAGCTTTCGTGAAACAGACTATATATTGTACAGCCATTAAATGTGGCTTGAACTGAAAAGATGGGGCTTATGGGATTTGTGACCAGTGTATATCTTGATCAAATAACACACTCATGTAGCCTGATAACGATCTATATTGCTTGTGAGAAGCATGACGGTCGTTCATTGATGGAAAGGCGAACAGTGCAGATCCTGATCAGACTGTGTGGATGCAGTCTGATCTGGATCTACACTGGTCGCAAAACCCATAATCCCCATTTCTCCAGTCACTGCCAGAAATAAGAAGAATAGCATAGACTATGTGTCAATTTCCTGTAATAAATCTCATTTATATTTGTACGTAAAATTTGTGGGTCGTTTGTTATATATACAGTTTATGTGTAATGCTTCTCGAGGTCACCGATTTGCAACAGTAAAATATGTTTTTGACTTTGTTACAATTAGGCACGCTTATGGTTTAGGCATTCATTATATACAGATATAATAACATATTATTTACAAGATTTGAAATATGTTCTTATCACTTGATTTCATTTCGAATAACTGTCAAACTAGTAATTGTAAAAATTATCAGTATGATATGAAATAGCCTGTTTTTAGAAAGATAATGGTGTTAATTACAGGGGTAATTTTAACTACATAGTAGATCAGTACAGAAACGGACCGATATACCACGTGATTTAGAAGAATACGGCGTAGTGCCTATGTCATCAGCTTAACCATTTGAACCCGAAAGCCCGCTATATATGTTTATGCAAACAGTGCAGATCCAGATGAGCCGGCTCGTATAAACGAGCCGTCTCATCAGGATCTGCACTGTTTGAAAGTAATTTTCATCTTTTTGAGAACAACAAATACCCCCTTTTTATAAATGGAATAGTCTGAGAATCATTTTGCGATGATTGGATTGGTTGCTGTTGCATTATAGTTTGCCTTCTTCCTCAATAAAAACATGGTTTGACAGCACTTTAGAATCATTTCAATTGGAAATGATTCTAAACTGCTGTCAAATAATGTTTTTGACGAGAAAAATCGAAAATAAAAAATAAACAGCAGACGACAAAATTTAATTCAGCAGTGTAAGGGTTAATATCGTGTTTATAGCTTTTAGTTATAACCCATGTTGATTGCAAGCACGACATTTTCTGTCGTTTATCCGACATTTCTGGCGTTTATCCGAAATATTTGGCGTTTTTCCGAATTTTGCTATGGTGTTCATCCGAATTTTCGGGCGTTTACCAGCATTTCTATCGTTTGCATTTTCGTTTTCGGGCTTTTGCACAAGGTGACTGGGTCAGACGCAAACATTTACACCTGCAATCGGCCGAACATTCGAATAACAAGGAATCCTACATGCGATTGAATCGTCACGGGTTGCACTGTCATTATCTCGGATGATGACGTCTGTTCGTGATCACAAGTTACAGAAACATGCTTCAGAGTGATAGGAACCTTTAGAGTGATGGTGTTCCTTGTTTCAGTGAAACCTCACGAGGGTTATTATCATGGAAATGTTGGATATTTAATGTTAAGCTGGTTTTCACGTTCGTGCACTGAGCACAAATTAATGTGTGTTCCACGTAAACTCTGACGATTTGTTTTGACCAAATAAACATTTTTAAAAACAAACCTATATAAATAAAATATAATTATAATTTCAAAGAACGTTTTTGTGCGCCATGTGGAAACATTGCACTGACACTGACCCCTTCAGTTGCGTTTTAAAAGAGCACTGTTCATAGAGAATAGTAGGTTAGTGCCGTGAATGGGTAAACGTATCACATTTTCTCATTAAAGGAATGGTTCTTTGTTTCCTTTTCTTGCGCATGGTGGTTTGTGATTTCCGTGGTTAAATATCTGCCGGAACCAATGATGTAATGTTGGAGAATATTTTCCATACATGTTATAGGCGGACATTTGACATCTTTGATGTTTCGAAGACACTTAACCCTTACAATGCTGAATTAAATTGTGTCGTTTGCTGTTTATTTTTTATGTTCCATTTTTCTCATAAAAACATGTTTTGACAGCACTTTAGAATCATTTCCAATGGAAATGATTCTGAAGTGCTGTCAAACCATGTTTTTATTTAGAAAAAATAGGAATGGGAAAATATATCTGGCAAGGCTCAGGAAACGGGATGGGCGAGGCTCTGCAGGTCATACAGGTCGTATTGACAGGATATCAAAAATGTTTCACGGCACCGTGTTTCACGGCACATACGTACTATGTCGACGGGATAACACGGTGTTCGTGCCCAATTTTCCAAGCTACACCGAGTAGAAATGAGTATCAGTTATTCAAATAAACATTCAAAGTTGCTCATATAGTACATATAAGTCGTTTGACCAGAAGCCGATTTCACCAACATTACAACGTATACTTTTCTAGCAAAGTATACTTTGAGGGAGAACTTTTCAATTTAAGGACAAATTTATTAACTTTTTTATTATACTGAATGTATTACATTATCACAGCCATTTTGGCTGTGATAATGTAATAAATTCAGTATAATAATTATGCATACTTTTAATCATCAAATATATGCAGTTGTTAGTTCTGTATTGTGAGGTTTTTTTAGAGTGCACTCGGTGCATTAGCTTTCACCAATTAAATAATTATTATATTAATTTGAGTTTGTGAGCGGCTGAGTGATATCGCGGACCATTTAGATATCTAGATAGACTCACGTTACCCGTCTCTCATAATACGTTATCACACTAGAGAGTAGTGGTGTCGTACTTTTGGACAAAACTGCGTTAATTGGTCCAAATTGCTTAAACGAACAGGGTATCTGCAACGCAGCATACGCTTCCGCAGATTCTGATCGGAGTACATATATGTATTGCTGGCTTCGTTGTCTTTAAATTCTTAGTTTTTAGTCTAACGAGCAATGTGGTTCCTTATCAGAGCGTAGCAGTGTAGTACCTGGCCAGCAGCTATACTGGACATAGCCCCAAGTTTGCGGTTAATTTGGCCATTCTCGGTCTATAGCATTCTGCTGCACTGGCTACATATTATACTCGTGATTCTGTTATCGGGCATTGCCCTTAGGAAACATTACATACGCGCAGCTTGAAATATGTTCGTGCCCTGGGGCCCGTTTCACTAAACTTCGTGCGACTAAAGTGTTCGTAAGTGCAAATTTAGGATCGTCTGGAAATTTCAATTGATGGATTTACACGTATTGAGCACAGGCATATGCACCCTATGCTCAATAAATGTAAATCCATTAATTGTTTACAAGAAAAAGTTGTTAATTTTGCACTTACGAACATTTTAGTCGTACCAAGTTTAGTGAAACGGCCCCCAGTTTTCCAAAGCTACACCTATTAGAAATGAGTATCAGTTAAACATTCAAAGTTGCTCATATAGTATGTATAGGTCGTTTGACCAGTAGCCGATTTCACCAACATTACAAAGTATACTTTTCTAGCAAAGTATACTTTGAAGGAGAAATTTTCAATTTAAGGACAAATTTATTAATTTTTATTATACTGAATTTATTACATTTCGGCTGTGATAATGTAATAAATTTAGTATAATAAATATGCATACTTTTAATCATCAAATATATGCAGTTGTTAGTTCTGTATGAAATAATGCATTTCAGGAAAAATAAATGATTACTCCCTCAAATTACACTTTGGTATAAAAGTATACTTTGCAATGTTGGTGAAATAGGCTACAGGACCAGCTTAGCGAATATTCCAATTGGGTGCAGAATTGTGAATTCACGAATTCAGGAGGGTCCATAGATGAAATTTGAGGGAGTAATCATTTATTTTTCCTGAAATGCATTATTTCATATAGAACTAACGACTGCATATATTTGATGATTAAAAGTATGCAGAATTATTATACTGAATTTATTACATTAGCACAGCCATTTTGGCTGTGATATTGTAATAAATTCAGTATAATAAAAATTAATAAATTTATCCTAAAATTGAAAATTTCTCCCTCAAAGTATACTTTGCTAGCAAAGTATACTTTGCACTGTTGGTGAAATAGGCTACATAACACATGCTGAATTTAATTTTACATATGGTATGTATTTTCCCAGTGTCAATTTCTGACGTCACTTTCTAACATGGAGATACAGAATCTCGTGGATTAACCAACTATAACATCTATACATATTCATATGTGAATCCACAAAGCAAACGCAGGTGCAATATATTTTACAAATCACGTCCAAAAAAGTATGAAGAAAATGCATGTACACAAATGTTAGGTGTCAGCCGTAACTGTGCAAACTCCCGTAATAACATGGACGGTACGGGAGTTTGCACAGTCACTTCCCGCAACTACACAACTTTGTACCAAATATATAGGACATATTACCTACATAATTCACATGAAAGTAACTGCACCTACCACAGTACATCGCATGCTCAATTCTGATATATCGTCATAAACCAGTAGCCTATTTCACCAACATTGCAAAGTATATTTTTCTAGCAAAGTATACGTTCAGGGAGTAATCATTTATTTTTCCTGAAATGCATTATGTCATATAGAAGTAACGACTGCATATATTTGATGATTAAACGTATGCATAATTATTGTACTGAATGTATTACATTATCACAGCCAAAATGGCTGTGATAATGTAATAAATTCAGTACAATAAAAAATAATAAATTGAAATGTTCTCCATCAAAGTATACTTTTCTAGATAAGTATGCTTTGCAATGTTGGTGAAATAGGCTACAGATCCCGATATGCACGGTAATTCAAGTTATTAAGTTAATTAAGAAGCTGAATGTGGAAAGTTTGATTACAGCGATATACCGCCGGTACACGAAGATACCATTTGTACCATCTCTGGCGACAGCAATGCAAACCACAATAGACAGCTTATCGTCCGCTGTGGCTGTGACTGGAATAATGGGGCTTATGGGATTTGCGACCATCAAATAGGACACTCATGTAGCCTGTTGACAATATATATGGCTTGTCAGAAGCATGACGGGTGTTTCGTTGATGAAATGGTGACCGGTGCAGATCCTGATCAGGCTCTGCAGATGCACATACTGATCTGGAACTACACTAATCTCAAAAACAAAGAAGCACCATTTCTCCAGTCACCGCATCGATTAAAGGCATAATTTGACAAGTCAACTAAATAATGATATATGACACAAACAATGAAATCAACACGTCCATTCCGCCGACCAGCATAGACACTGGCTTGACTAGACTGCACGTGCAATTTGATACGAATCTATAAGCATAGCAGTTACGACCTTATGTTACTAGACCATCGAATTGCAATGTGATCGGAATACAGTAGAACCTCTCTAAACTGGATATTATTTGCACCCATGTGTTGGCAATTTTGATGGATTTCCGTTTTTTTATCGCTGACGGCACTGTCTGTTCTTGATCGCATAGCACTGAAACACTCCTTGGAGTGGCGATATGCCTGGTTTACAGTTGAACATATATATACCGCACACACTGCGATCCGCCCATGATGTCCGGTTTAGAAAGGTCGCCCTGTATGAATTAATGTTTTGTAACCATCGTGGTTATGCTGAGTAAATATACCAAATTGTGGTTTCTCAACCGGTGAGAACTCAATAACGGTATATCTATATACGAGTGTCGGGTTCCCGGTGTGAATGGCGCACTTTAAATGTACCGTGCTATCGCTATATATGGCGACACAAGGTGGGGAACTACCGGGCTGGCTGGTCTCATGACTAATTTCCGAAGTACCGACGACATTGCATGTAGACAACCTGCAGACAATGCTGAATGCACTCACTGTCACCTGCCACACCTATGTACATGTGGACAATGATCAGATAGTATCAATTTATGCCAGATGACTTGAACACAACGATTTGTAGGTTCAATACTAACCGTATCAGTGCATTGTCGGTATAAGAATTACATTGCACGGACATGTAGCAGTACACGAATGCTCTATATTGCATACACCGATTGTTTCGTTGAAAGAAGAATATATAGAGAATAGTAGGTTAGTGCCGTGAATGGGAAAAAATATCCGGCAAGGCTCAATCATTTCTTTATTTCTCATCAGAAGTATATGTTGTGACCACTCAGTTGAACCGTCTCGCCGAGACGGTTCAAATGAGTGGTCTTGAACCGTCTCGCCGAGACGGTTCAAATGAGTGGTCACAACATATACTTTGGTTCAGAAATAAGGAAAATAGATAGAGAATAGTAGGTTAGTGCCGTGAATGGGAAAAAATATCTGGCAAGGCTCAGGAAACGGGATGGGCGAGGCTCTGCCGAGCACATCCCGTTTCCGTGCCGCGCCAGATATTTTTTCCCATTCACGGCACTAATCTACTATTCTATTTATCCCGTCAACACCTACAAATAGCTGTAAAATGCAAAAATAGTATTGACTGGATATCAAAAATGTTTCACGGCACGTACGCACTGTGTTGACGGGATAAATACAGAATGCCAGGCTAGTGTCTTTTGATATCAAGTTTATCAGGCTAGGCTAGGAAACGCGTAGGAATTTCGAGGCTTGCCGAGGAATTCCTACCTTTCCGAGCCGAGCCTGATAAACTTGATATCAAACGACACTAGCAAGGTAACGTTTTATGCTCGAAAATGACAACAGATGACAGAACGCGTTTACGCTGCGTCATTACGCTGACGTCATTCTGTAACGTCACGTGACATCATCCGACCAATGGAACGTCGGTTTTCCCTTAGTTGTACCCCGGATGTTTGTATCAGGTCAATGCCTGATACAACAATATGTTATCAGTCAGTACTTATTCGGTGAATACATGGCAGGCTACCTGATAAATACTGATTTAAAACCGCTATAAGGCGGTAGACATGAGGGACATCCCTATGTGATTATCCACGTGATCGCAGTACACCACGTGACTGGTGTATCTGGGTATTCGGATAGATAATGAATTTGTATTTATCCTCATAATAAGCTGTTTCACCAACTTGCAGGCAGGCAGGCAGGCAGGCAGTTGCGAGGCTGATGCCTTATCCTCTAGGTTAGACACCACCAAATAGTTTTACTATATAATTTAACCGAATGCCATCCAATAAGGCCAGTCTCTCCTACTTTCACTATTCGTATGGATGTTGTGGGACCCACTTGTACATGATCTGCAGCCAGTTTGTACTGGTTCTGCATGAACTAAACAATAGGTTCACTTACTCCTAAGAAAGAAAAATCCAACCTTGTCATATCCTCCAATATTGTGTACATTTTTTGGCCACGGAAACTCCGTTTACATCAAGTGACCAACAGGTTCAGTGTTTTCTTTTAAATGCTACAAATATGCTGAAAACTGGTGTCAAAGGCACCCCAAAATGTTCCTCAAGTGAAACTGGGTAGTAATGGATCAAGATTTGCAAGCAAATGGTGTCTGTGACCTCAAAACACCCGCACTATTTTTGTTATACCGGACTACTTTTGCATACACCCTGGGCGATTCCGCACCATTTGGTGTTTTCTAACCACTAGACCATGCCAAATGGTGTATGTATGCGGTGACGTGTTAGTACAATAAACACCGTTCCTAATATATATCGAACGATGAGTATACTACAGTAGTCTCACACATATTTATTGAACAATTCATATGAAAAACTGAAATAATTGCGTACTAATTAGAATCAATCACATGTAAAACGTCCATGGAGAACCAATGTACAGTGGATTCTGCAAAGCCATCAGCGTAACACAACACGCACTGAACAAACCACGACACCATACACCAGACGTGACCAGAGTATAGAATACAGCGCAAGACAAACACAGACATCATCTCCAAACAACGCCGAGACAAACGACTCTAGCAAAACACACACAGCTATTGGCCACACTTCAGAAACATGACGGCACTTGTACAGCCGTGGAACGACGACAACACGGAATGTACTAAATGAATTGGAAGTTATGTACCAATTATTAGAATTACAGAAATATAACGGCACAAATAAAAGACGACATGATCGAAATAAAAACATTGTCGTTGTAAGGTGTTTCATATGACAATGCGTCAACACACTACTGTGAAGACAGGACCAAACGTAACGAATATATACGGTTACAGTGGGGTCAGCGTGTAAGTGCACACACGAACGAACACGACAGGTTGTTTCCACTGTAAGTATTGAACAAAATCATATCAGATAAAATGAAACATAGAGTTCGTATAATAATACAAATATGTGCTTAACAGCTTCAGTGCATTACATGTACTAGGAGAAAACTGAAATAACATGTTTGATGGTAAGCCAATAAGACAAACATCCAAGTCAAGATCCATGGCTGGTGTACGTAACGCTGTTCATTGAGTGACATTGTTAGAAGCCACCCAGGGATGGACACGTTAGGAACTGTTATCTACCATTGACCACTTCATTTCCAGTTAAGGTGGCAGTCCTCACACATTTTAGGCAATTTATGGAGTTTTCGGGCCCGCGACACCAGCTGAAACAAATTTAGGAATATTTTAACTTCAAATAATCACATAATCTGTTTGATGCATGCACTGACTACCTGATAGGTACAAGAGCTATATTAACAACAAACGCAAACTCAGACATAATGCACAGGCTGTCAGCACTCTGCTATGTTTACACAAAATGTGCCCAAATCTGCATTTATTTGGCCGCGGCCACACATTTCACAACATGGATTTCAAATATCCCATGAGGACACCGCACTAATACTTGCTAATTGTACCAATTCTGCAATCACACCTTGTCACACTGATCATAGTCTGTACTGGTACCGACCGTTTTGTTTTCAAGCAGCAGACCTGCCTTTCTGACAGATAAAATAGCTGCCAATATTTCGGACGAAAATTCCGAGCAGCAGTTTCGCACTCTTCTGCAACTGAAATCATGCCAGCATGACACAGATGCAAGCAAAATCACATATTTTTGCAAAAAAGTGTTTTATGCAGTGGAACACATCATATGATGTTGGCTAATTAATTGTAGAACATTTTCATAAGCCACAGACATGTGTTTTTTATGTATTTACTAGAAGGCCCATAGGAAAAATTCGAAACTAACCAAATCGCCCGAGGACTGCCACCGAAGGAGATTCAAGTATATGATCGGGATTTCGGATAAAGCTTTATGACTACGTTACGTGATTATGTTATAATTACTTTTTCTCTGCTGAGTTAACTGGATCCTATTTTGAAAGAGGTACAAAGAAACAGACATACTTGTCTATATCTAGCTACATTGTTTTAGGCACCAAACGGTTCTTTAATTCGCAACAAAGTAACACATGTGTTCCTTATCTTTACATCTCAAATTTTAAATAGTATATAACTGAATGTGTTTTCTCAACTAGAACTACACTTTCTTATCTGATCAACATCGATAGCCTTACCAGTCTACCTTTGACGTAAGTAAGTTGACAGTCGTTGTGTTGTGTTACATTTCACTGAATCCGGTGCCAAGTACATTGCCATTGTCTCTCACAGACTACCATGAACGAACATTCCGTACCACAAATGAGAGACGTCAGGTGATTTTGTACCTTCGGCCATATGCGTAATTTCACTAAATACATTTACAACATTTAGAATATTTTACGTAAATGGCTTCAAAGGTTGACAACATTTTCAGCGTAAATGCGCATGTACTCTGAAAGGTTGTCAAGTTTTGACTTTATTTATGAAAAATATTGTAAATGTTGTAAACATATTTAATGAAATTACGCAGATGTCCGACGATACAAAATCACACGGCCTGTCTCAAATGCTATTATTTATCGAAACTTTGCCATATATGGCTGCTAGAAGTTCAGAGAAAAGGTAACAATTTCGTCATCGTTCAAGAACAAAATACCGAATTATTGTATGCACATGTACATGTCCATATAGTATATACGTTCATCTCCTTCCATAACGCATATTAGAAAACACTCGACCACACCAAGGCGTCTCTAACAAAATATAAAAACGAATATTATACGGACACATTCCAATAAGTACAATACTTGTCAGCTACTAATGGTTATGACCTAAAGAAAACTGATCTCCAACATATATGTAGCGTCACTGACGTAAAGAAAATTCACTGCACGTGTATTGTATTATGTCGTTAGATGATATCCGTGCCTCGAAATTGCAGTTGATGGATTGGCATGAGCTTACTTTGATTAAGACAAATGGTGAAGCCGTCTATTATAAATATGACCACATCAACCAGTGACCATATACTAGTAGCCTCATCCACGCCATAATCACCACTGCGGTGGTTGAAGCTGTCACTGTGCCATCCACAACCGATAATCAGCGTATTCAGTAGTGATAGAAGTAACCATCATCACTGAAACATATATACGTACAGTATAGACATATATACGTACAGTATAAACATATATACGTACAGTATAAACATATATACAGTATAAACATATATACGTACGTACAGTATAAACATATATACGTACAGTATAAACATATATACGTACAGCATAAATAAGGAAGAAGTAATTATCATGCGTACATATGTACAGCCCAGGGGGCCGTTTCACTAAACTTCTTACGACTAAAATGTTCGTAAGCGAAAATTTAAGATCGTCTCTAAATGTCAATTTATGGATTTACATTTATTGAGCATAGGCTGCATATGCAGCCTATGCTCAATAAATGTAAATCCAATAATTATTTACAAGAAAACATTGTTAATGTGAAATTTACAGACTATCATAATTTTGCACTTACGAACATTTTAGTCGTACGAAGTTTAGTGAAACGGCATCCTGATTTGTTCCTGGTTCCACATACGAACGATTACGTTTTTATAATTGTAAAACGATGTGTTCGTGTTTTTTTAAACGTGTCGCGTTTAAGCCAACGAAAACGATGTCACAAAGATGCGTTGAAAGAAACGACAAGCGTTTAAATAGTTTAAAGCAGGGTATTTAAACGAAAATATCGTTTTCTCGTGCAAAACAAACTATAATGTTTATATGATATCGCTGTACAAAACAATCGTTTTCACTTCGCTTTCCATTCATTTGCATTTGTTTCGTTTGGGAACCTTCAACAAATCTACGCTATGCATGTAGAAATAAAACATAACACGCTCAAACGTAAACATGCAAGACAGTTAAGCAGTATGTTCAATACAATCAAAATGAAAGCCAGACTGATATGTTCCATTGCTAGTATCAACGGTCGTGTTTATAACACACGAGGTCACAGTACGGTATAAATCCCAATACTTTCCTTTTGGTAAACCGCCAAAAAACAAGGTAATATGCAACAAAGTAACACAGTTGACCCTTGCATACAGCTCTTTTTGCAGTTTGACATACTGTTGAATATGTTTTCTCAACAATGAATAACTTTCTAGTATCGTCTTTTCAATGACATTGTTACAGGTGACTACCTTTGACGTACGTAACTTGAAATAAAAGGAATCGTATGACATATTGGGCTAGAAATGGTGCCAATTTTCCAATTATGGTCTGAATGTTAGTCATTCTGATATGTCGAACATAGTGCTATTGCAAGTTGATTGGACCGTGGTGACTATCTGATTTCCAAACAGCTATAATGGTAACACAATAGGAGATCTACTGAACTAGAGTACATTCAATATATTTCGGTCATTGAATTTATTCTCAGATTCAACCACAAGTATGACCAGTAGCCGATGTCATCAAAATTACAAAGTATACTTATATAGCAAAGTATACTTTGAGGCAGTAATCATATATGTTCCCCAAAATGCATTATTTCATATAGAACTAACTACTGAATATATTTGATGATTAAAAGTATGCAGAATTATTATACTGAATGGCTGTGATAATGTAATACATTCAGTATAATAAAAATTAATAAATTTATCCTTAAATTGAAAATTTCTCTCTCAAAGTATTCTTTGCTAGATAAGTAAAATGTGCAATGTTGGTGAAATAGGCCACTGAACAAAACCTTTCACTAGATGTACATTTAGAGAATATTAATGTAATCGCATGCAGTAAGCTGTGATCATAAAACATATAGCTTATTTCCGCGCATTACTCAATCAATCTGGTGGGTATCCAGCAAGTGAATAAGTTGTCGTAATAACCGATATCCATATCTTTCTTCACATTTACTCTTTCTATTTGTATTTCTGCCAAACATCAACACCGACAAAGGTTTGGGAGAGAAGCATACAACTTATATAATGAGGTATGAGCACAAGTGATCCAACCGTTGGTATATGTATGATTAATTCCATGTGTGAACACCGAATCGAAAGTAAAAATATGTGTTGAGCGATGTATGGTGGTATGTGTTTTGGGACGGTTTCGTCGCATTCCATTGTATAAGATGTTGGTTTCGTGTGTGTTTAATTTGTTTGGGGACCGTGCACCGCTAGTCATAAAGTAACTGACAAAGACTACAACTACCCCTTACACTTTTCTACGTCATATGGTCTAAAATAGCTACATGTGACCTGACATGGGCTCTCGGCCACGGTTGGGGTGTCCGTTCTATAGTACGCATTCAGCAGTTTGCGTACATGCATGATTCAAACTACAATAATTCCAGCACAAAAATATTTACACAATTCCCTAACATTTGATTGGCCCGTAGCAAGTCTCTGTCCAAAAATTATATCCCAATAAACTCCCACGCCGAACTACTTTCCGTAACCGTGAGGCGCAGTTAAAATAATTCTTAAGAAAACGGAGAAAAAACACATTTTCTTGATGAATTTATTTCATATGCTGGAATTATAAGGAATGAATGGCCTTTTTGTGGAATTTATCGGGGATATAAACTTGGAAAAGTCGCGGGAATACTGGACGAACCCCGATAAATTCCACAAAAACGCCATTCATTCCTACAATGACAATGTAACTTAATAGAAGGATATTGTATTTGCATTCATAACACTTATGCAAACAATAACACTACACTCCAATTTGACCACATCTATAGAAACGGAAATCCCGATTGTTCTGGAATTACTCCGTATGTAGTTAGACGCTACTTTCCTGCTTTAGTCGTGAACAAAACAATAACAAACTATATTCTACTGGGTTACCACATCTAAAGACAAGTTTTGTCCAATAACCATCCTTAAAGATTAAACCTTATATAAGTGTCCAATATATGTCAACATGAGTGACTTTCTACTGTTTGATTAGACGGACTAGACGGACAAGATGTGTCAATAGTGGTGGTTGTCCTAGGAAATAACCTTTGAATTTCCCGGGTATGACGTGTGCCATGTTGACAAATTGCGCAGTAGTATTTATGTCAAATCAATCACATCTATTCAGTTTATGCTTTGACCTCTGCATTGTGCATATATCCAACTTGCAGAGAATTAACAGTTTTTAGCTCGCCTGCACGAAGTGCAGAAGAGATTATGGCATACCACCGGCGTCGTCAGCGTCGGCGTCGGCGTCGGCGTCCACAAACTTAACGTTGGGGCAAATGTCTTATAACTTCTGTTTCCTTTCATTGAACACCTTGTTATTTTATACATGCATTTCTCAGATGACCCTCTATCATGCTGTAGCAAATCCATGACCCAGCACCCAAACCTTACCCCAAGGTCAAGGTCACAAACTTAGCACATTCATAAACTTAACGTTGGGGTAAATGTCTTATAACATCTGTTTCCTTTCATGGAACGCCTTGATATTTCATACATGCATTCATCTGATGATACTCTATCGTGCTATAGCAAATCCATGACTCACCGACCACCCCTTACCCCAAGGTCAAGGTCACAAACTTAGCACATTCATAAACTTAACGTTGGGGTAAATGTTGTATGACTTCTGTTTATTTACAGGTAACACCTTCATATTTCATACATGCATTCATCTGATGATACTCTATCGTGTTATAGCAAAACCATGATCACACCCCCCCCCCCCCACCACCCATTTCCCCAAGGTGAAGGTGACAAACTTGGCACATTCATTAACTTAACTGATGATCCTCTATTGTGCTACAGCAAATCCATGACCCACCCCCACCCCTTTCCCCAAGATCAACATCATAAACTTAACGTTGGAGTAAATGTCTTGTTATAACTTCTGTTTCTTTACAGGGAACGCCTTGATATTTCATACATGCACTCATCTGATGATCATCTATTGTGCTACAGCAAATCAATGACCCACCGCCCACCCCTTTGTGAATAGCTACCATGCTGTAGAAAATCACCAACTTAGTGCGTTCATAAACTTAACGTTGGGTTAAATTTTGTATAACTTCTGCTTTCAGGGAGCGCATTTATATTTCATACATGCATTCATCTTAATATGCTATATCATGCTATTGCAAATCCACGACCCACCTTCCACCACTGACCCCAATGTCAAGGTCCACCGCACACACCCCTTAACCCAAGGTCAAGTTATATAATATTCATGTTTTTATTCGACTGTTCCAAGTTTGAGTGAAGGCTGCCAACAGGCGAGCTTTGTTGTCTTCTGACAACTCTTGTTCTATTTAATTTATCTAAGTATTCGAGTGTTGCTCGCTGAAGCACCAATACCCTACCCACCTATAGACCATCCCGTCAGTGCACCCTCTTGCAGGCGGGAAATAGCATGATAAACCACAGTTCGATCACGGTTCGTCCGCATGTACGAGGAGATAATCCGCGAGCTTTAGCGAGTGGATTATCGATCGTACAATCGGATGAACGTGATCTAACTGTGTTATTACATCCTCATGTCCATACATTGCCCATGTGCTTTGTAAATGCAGAAACAAAACTCAAAGGGCCAAAGATGTGATAAGTGTAATGGTACTGATGTTCGCAACAGTGACACATTAAACTGCTCCACGAAATTCCACATTCATGAATGCCGTCAAGAATCAATGACGTGCCAGCGAATGAATTAGCCTTTGTTTCGGGTTAGCTCGGAGTTTCCTACAACGGTACTGATATGCGATATATGTACATATATCTACAGTGTGACATCTCTACACCGGGCACTGGGGATCTCTCAGGGTGTCCGGTTTGGCGACGTTCAAATATTAATTAGGCATAAGACCACACCAAGGCACGTCTATGTGTTTTGTGATCATTGGCCATTATGATCAGAGATGAATTTGAAAGGAAATAAATATTAAACAGACTTATATTTTCCAGGTGTCCAATTTTTAGAGAGGTTCCAACATACAGCTATAAAGCGAATTGTGAAGGCGGTATATGTCAAGGGTTTGCATGATTCCTGTGGCCAAACACAACAGTGTAAACCACTAATAATCGAGTAAAGAGACTAGGTCGAATCACAGGTGAACAACGTGTATCAGGACTGGTACAATGGTGAAAACAATGTAATTATGTTCAGAAACCAGCGGTAAGTCTGAGAAATAAAATTGCCATGAAAAGAAATAAATGCCTGTAAACGCCTCTAGCTAATAATATGCCTTTTGAGGTATGTTTTTCGTTTTCATGGTAATGAATGTTTCTCTGACTGCTGGTTTCTATACATACGTATGACATTTGTAATCATGTTACCTTCCTGCCACATGTTATGCACCTGTGGGTGGAATGCACATTTGTAGAGAGCCGGTTTTTGTAAACATATGAAATTCATATGCCACACATTTTGTAGTGTATGTAGAGCCGGCTTTTCATATGCCACACATTTTTCATATGCCACACATTTTGTAGTGTATGTAGAGCCGGCTTTCGTAACCACCCGGGGTTACAAAAACCAACTGTACATGCACTACAAAATGTGTAGCATATGAATTTCGTATGTTTGTCATATGAATTTCATACGCAAATGATAGAAAGTGAGCCAATGTGCATTTCATATGCAATATCTTCATATGCAATTCATGTGATTTTTTTCATATGAATTGCATATGAAAATTTCATATGAAGTTTTTTATATGAAATTCATATGCAAATTATTCATACGAAATGCATATGAAAAGTATTCATATGAAATTCATATGAACATCATATGAATTTCATATCGACTCTTTTCATATGCAATTCATATGTTTTTCACATATTTTACATATGAACATCATATGAATTGCATATGTGGCACATTTTGCTGTGTGCATATACCAGCGAATCGTGTCCCAATATGGACATCCTTCCTGCGGATGCTCCGTCTTTCCTGTCAACGAAACCACGTTACTACAATAAATCGCGTTATCACCTCCCGCGCTATGTAGCCCTTATCACGACGGGTCGTCTTATTCAAACATACATCAAACAATCTCACCCGCTTTCGCTTTGAGATACCTGTGTATCTGTCTGTTGTAGCGCGGTTGACGTCAATGAAAATATCATCATTGATAAATACATTCCAATGGCCTTTTCACGGCGACCTAGTTACTATATTTGGGTAGTAAACACCAAACACGGGGTAGATACGGTGCATATAATCGCATGTCAGACTTCCGAGTATTATCGCGCGTGTTTCTAAACATACTCGTTATTTTCGAGCTGTATTATTGTTACTATACTGCAACACATATCAATACCTTTCAGCACCTCTAACGTAGGTTGCTTTATTTGCTGCCATAGTGTTAATTACGCTGGTGACTTAGCTCTGTGACCAGTTATGCACCAGTCAATGGAAATCCCCCCCCCCCCCCCCCCCCTGGCCCGGGGAATAGCGGGACTTATAATTTTGACTCAGTTAAAGCCCCGCTATGTCCCCGCAGTGCGGGGCAATCTGGCTGGTTAAACCCCGGGTAAATGGCCCCGCACCCCGGGGACATCAGTAATGTTAAATCCCCGGTAAAGGCCCCGCAGTGCGGGGCATATTTCAAAGCTGATATTAAAAAATTGAGAATAGAAGGCTTGTTCAATCAGTGTGTATAGATGATGTACAAAACATTTAAAAATAACAATTCAATCACTGGGTACAACCCAGTCTAGAGGACAAAGATTGATTGATTGATTGATTGAATATTGTTTAACGTCCGTTCAACAGCAAAGGTCATTACAGACAGGTCGGCATTTCGTAATCCCTGCTCAAAGAGGACAAAGAATTCATCACTGACCTTTATACATTATCTTGTTCTGGGGCGATTTTATGACTGTTTGCACAATTTCCATTTTAGTGGACTCTCCCCACAAGCAGGGCCTACTGCAGACTACTTCTAACCTCACCAAAATCACTGGGCGCCAGTCTCCATTTACTCAGCTCTTAATATACAAGAATCAGGAAATACTGTTGATTTATTTTAGCAGTCAGAAGCAACAAACTGGTCCGGCCGACTCCATTGGTCTGAGGAGCCACACATGGGTACGAGTACTGCAGATTATTAATAGCAGCTTTAGATTTACGCTACCATGATTTGGTGTCTGTCTGCTGTCAGATGGCTCTTCAGTCACACCAGTAAAGTAACTTAATCCCATTCTTATCCACCAGCCGGTGGTACAAAAAGCAATGGAGAATGCAACACCAAGTTTGAAATCAGAAAAGGACTATAGCTTTATATTCTGACATGTACTGCATGTTTAGATATCAATCAATACAGTGAAAGAACTCAATATTGTCACATGTATACAATGTAGAAGACTTGACATAAATGCTGGGTTCCAGCTAGAAGATGACCTCCGAAAAATATGTGTCTCATCATGGCCCTAGAACCACCAGACCTTCCCAATATTTTAATCGGCGTAAACCTGTCCGGTGGCAACTTTCGTAAAAGACCGGTGTCAACTTTCGTGTTTAATATTTGTCGATTATTTGACAACGACATTTTATCAATTTTATCAAAAATATCGGAATGCTATGCGATGTAATTTTTGAATATGAAACTTTCAGAAGAAACAAGTTTTACAATCCATCCGTAATTGATGAAGATATCGCACTTACAACATGAAAAACAGGCAGATCTCAAGTTGTAAGTGTGATATCTTCACCAATTATGGATGGATTGTAACACTTTTTCTTCTGAATGTTCCATATTCATAATTACATCGCATAGCATTCCCACTTTTTAAAAAATGCCATTGTTGTAAAATAATCGTGAAATAGTAAGATCACAATATTGTGAAGATCCGGTGGTTTCAGGACCGTGCTCATGGCAGACAGTTGTATCATGCAGTGATACATGTTGTCTGACGCCCACATACAGTGATACATGTTTACAGTGATACATGTTTTCTGACGCCCTCATACAGTGATACATCCACACGCTGACTTCGTGGCACCGTATAAAATACGTAGTACATGTACTAGTTGTGGCATTAAAATATTAAGAACCTAGCTATTAAGATTTATATAATTAAGAGTTCGTATAAAGATTTTAAATGTGCACGTATCAAAACACTGTACATATATACACATTGGCACTGGCTATATTAGTCATCACAGCTTTTCTTTTAAGTTTTTAATATATGTTGTGTGACGGTATAAATGTACCGGTACTGTATGTCTTAATTTTCATCTGTGTGAAATAAACTGTGCCCGGGGACAACACGCAGTGATATCATGGTTATAGTTCAATAAATAAAGACTGCTGAGATCCAGAAAAAAACTAGTTAAAAAGTATGTTAAAGCCCCGGTAAAGCCCCGGGGTTACGTCCCCGCATATTTTGGCGAAGTTAAAGCCCCAGGGTTGTCCCCGCAGTGCGGGGCATCGTGACAGGTTAAAACCCCGGGGTATGCCCGGCTATGTCCCGGCTATTCCCCGGGCCAGGGGGGGCGGAGATTTCCATTGACTGGTGCATTATACCCATTTGACCAGTATCTCCCTTCTCCCCACCCAAACCCTTACTCGACACACTTAAATCGTGTATGAATTGTTCTGCATTCCAGTAAGCCCGGATGAAAGCGTCTCTTTATGTATTCGCTCGAGTCGAGTTGCTTTCGTACATGATGTAACTGCATTCATATCATGTAAGAAAGCTGCTCGATGTGTTCTACTAAATCTGAATCTCATCAAGTCCCGTTGTGTATGATCATACTGTGCTGACTTGAGTGACTGGCGGCCACGATGTATCTGATATAAACGTCATCTAAACATGCCTTAATTTTATACTCAAAGTGAAGAGCGCATCAGAAGGTACCTATAACAGTACTGTGTCTATTGTTGCGTTCAGCATGGCAAACATGGTATCATTTGGGGTACATGTTTTTGTTTCATACTCGCAGTCCCTGAATTACAAAGCCCCGCAGGGGACATGGATTTTTTTTATTAATTCGTAATTAACAATTCGTTCCCACGATATAACAATTCGTTCCCTGAAATTAACAATTCGTTCCCACGAAATGACAATTCGTTCCCTCCGTTTTACAATACGTTCCCTCGAATTAACACTTCGTTCCCACGATATAGCAATTCGTTCCCACGAATTAACAATTCGTTCCCGTGGGAACGAATTGTTATATCGTGGGAACGAATTGTTAATTCGTAGGAACGAATTGTTAATTCGTGGGAACGAATTAATAAATGACTAGACCACAGGCTGTCGCTATTTATGTTGGGTAGCTGAGAGAGGTGCCGTGAGCATGTCCAACATGGCTACATGAGGTTCCGGGTGATACGTTACAACACTGGCGAAAACCTTAAGAAGTCTCATTTAGCAATGTCGAGTCACATGCCCACGGTCAAATCTTTAAGAATATATGTCATGGCTATCAGCAGATATATAAGAGATAATTATATTGGATAATGGGTTTATGATACGGTGATGTGAATCAGTGTCAGTTCTTGTAGAAGTCTTGTGAACACAAACTTAAGCCAGGTCATGTCAACATTAATATACCTAGCCGTCACGAGAAATCAGGGAATCTGGTTTTAAAGCATGATTTGAACAGTTAACCGAAATTAACATAGAAACAAATACCTGTAGTTCATTGGCGACTCTGGACTCAAGCGCAACCAATCAAATGCCTTGAAATCAAGTATGAGCTTCGAGTATATACGTTTTTATTTCTATTACGATAAGTTGAAACATTCTGTAAAAACCAGGAACTCACTTTTAAGACGTTTCGAAAAGTCGGAAAAGTGGGTTCCTGGTTTTTGCAGAATTTTTCAAAACGTATTATGGTGGAAAGCTTATTATTACGATAAGGTTGCTTGTTGCTAGGACAGCTAGCATGTGACCTTGGAAAATTTTCCAAATTATAATTCTGTCTAGAAAATGTACCTTACTGTTTATATCACTGCAGCTTCGCATATTATCGGGTATATGGCCCAAGTTCTCACACTGTGAAGAGAGATGGACGAGTCATATAGAGAATAGTAGGTTACCGCCGTGAATGGGAAAAATATCTGGCAAGGCTCAGGAAACGGGATGGGCGAGGCTCTGCAGAGCACATCCCGTTTCTGTGCTGCACCAGATATTCTTTACCATTCACGGCACAAACCTACTATTTATTTATCCCGTCAACACCTACAATTGGCTGTAAAATGCAAAAATATAACCCCAGTCACCGCAAATATTCATACGCAGGTCGTATTGACAGGATACAGCAAACGCGTTTTCATCAGCTGCATTTGGTGGTCCAGTGAGTTCGGCACAGAATTGTGTCGTTTTTGCGAAGAATCGATTTCCGGACATCGATTCTTCGTAAATACGACATAAGTTTGGGCAAAAATACAAAGACCACCTCATGCAGCTTAACAAGACGCGTTTGATGCGCCATATTTCATCAAAATCCTTTACGTAATAAAGACAATAATACGTACTTTGAATCAGATGGATTCTGGAAGTTTCAGTACTTGCTGTTGTTGTTAGTACCACGTGATCATACACCTTGGCATTGCCTGTACAGTGACAGGTCTAATTATGTTGACTTTAATGCCGCTCTTATATGCTGATCAAATTAATGGAATTTTAATTATGGAGAAACTTATCTCTTCTAGAAAGTCATGTAATATTTGTTGCAAGTCAGAACTCGTCAACCACGTTTGTCCGGCGGCATAACAGGAATGCATTTAATTGTAAAACCTGATATGCCACTCTTATGTAAAGTATGCCTTGTTTTGTCAAGTGGGTATCAATTGTATGCAAATATGCATGCATTGTGGGTGTTAAAGTGAGTGTGTCTCAAATGATGTCTCAGATATACAATACAGTGGGGTCAACCTGTCGTGTTCGTTCGTGTGTGCACTTACACGCTGACCCCACTGTACGTGGTTTGTATGTGATGTAATTTGCAAAAACATCGTTGTAGTCAGGTACATACGACCAGAAACTGCGGTAAACAGGGGAGATAAGTTGGTTAGGCATACTTAGGTATTTCGCTATACGGTATTTAGGTATTTCGCTATCCATGTACCAAGGTGTATTATCACGAGGTACTAACAACAACAACAAGTACTGAAATTTCCAGAATCCATCTGATTCAAACTACGGTACGTATTCTTTTATAATGTCCTTATTACGTAACGGATTTTGATGAAATATGGCGCATCAAATGCGTCTTGTTAAGCTGCATTTGGTGGTCTCTGTATTGTCGCCCAAACTTCTGTCGTAAGTCTGTGCCAAACTCCCTGGACCACCAAATTCAGCTCATGAAGACGCGTTTGCTGCGCCATATTTCATCAAAATCCGTTTCATATTAAGGAAAATATCAAATAATACTTTCAAGATTTCAACACTTTCAGACACTGTTGTTGTTGTTTTGACTACGTGATCATGCACATTGTGTACTAGTAAGGAAAACAATATTTCTTTATTGTGAAATAATCATATTATACCACATTTAGCAGGAAGTTTCAATTATATGCGATATTGTAATTAAATTAAATTAAATACTATAGTCGCCATCGATTGGTAAAAACATATTTATAATACTGTAAAATAACTAGCATTTGCAACGCTAGTTATTTTTCAGCATTATATACATTTTTACCAATCCCCAATTGTTTACAGGCGAATTATATGTACAATTATGTTCAGAAATACGATACAAATCTAAAATGTAACTGTTTTTTTTCCTATTCTCTTTTATCACTTTCTAGCCGTAGCTGAGACCTTTGATAATAATGAATGGTTTGGCGAACACAATACTGGGGTGCGGACTATTTATACCACTAGGCAGTTTTGGTACACCAATATGGCACATTATTGACGGCAAACCTGGGGATCGTTTCACCAAACTACATACGACAAAAATGTTCGTAAGTGCAAATTTAGGATCGTCTGTAAATTTCAATTGATGAATTTACATTTATTGAGCATAGGCAGCCTATCTATGATCAATAAATGTAAATCCAATAATTATTTACAAGAAAACATTGTTAATGTAAAATTTACAGACAATCATAATTTTGCACTTACGAACATTTTAGTCCGTACGAAGATTAGTGAAACGGTCCAGATGTATATATTAGTGGGACATAAATTAGTCGGTAGCGTGCGGTGGCCCACAACCTAACCGTATGCATTATATGGATGTCACCAGTCGCATCACAACCTAACTTAGAAATCGGTGACACATCATACACAGTTATACACATGGGGCGTTCTTCTGTATCCATATATATTTTATTAAAACGTTGATAAAGTTAATAATTAGATGAAAGCATTAGCTAATCGTTATATTTTGCAGCATTATTGACATATCAAGTGTTAGTGACGCACGCAGAATAGTTGAGATGCCAGACATCCACCAACGCAGGTCAACGACAATATTTACCTACTCGTACATGGATGTGACGGCAAAATGGGTCTTACGGGATCTATGACCAATGTAACTCCTGATATCACGATTGTTAAAAAGCCTGCTGGGTGCATTGATGAAATTGCAAACACAAACAGTACGGATCATGATTATCCTGTACGGATGCACAGTCTGTTCTGGATCTACACTGGTTGCAAATCGCATAAGCCCCATTTCTCCATTCACAGCTACATATCTCCTTTACGAACTTATTGACATACCTGTACACGAAACAACAAGTGTCTTTCATTGGCGACAAATTTCATCGTTATCTCTGTGCCTTTATTCCAGACAATACACTCGAACATCGATCCCGGACTCCGAGCACTCGGCAATGGAATCTACTACGTACGTTTATATTGAACAACCACTTCCAAGGTGTATGGTCACGTGGTACTAACAACAACAGCAAGTACCGATTCAAAGTACGTATTCTTTTATAGTGTCCTTATTACGCAACGGATTTTGATGAAATATGGCGCATCAAACGCGTCTTGTTAAGCTGCATTTGCTGGTCTCTGTATTTTCGCCTAAACTTCTGTCGTTTATGCGAAGAATAGATTTCGTGTCTCGTCTCCGACACTTCGATTCTTCGCAAAAACGACATAAGACTGTGACAAACTCCCTAGATCACCAATTGCAGCTCATGAAGACGCGTTTGCTGCGCCATATTTCATAAAAATCCGTTGCATATTAAGGAAAATATCAAATAATACTTACTTTGGAGTGGGTGACGTTGTTGTTGTTGTTGTAACCACGTGATCATGCACCTTGACTTCACTGAGGTGTAATATACGCCGTGATCTTCACTGTTTCCTCCACTGTTCGCCATTGCACACATACTTATGAGACAAGCCATGGGATTGTGTACCGAAGAAGATTGTTCATGAAAACGTCATATACGGCAACTATCGCAAATTTTATAAATATTTCTCATGCGATATTTAACATATATGTTCTCCAAATGCTGGATCCGCCCCTGCATCCGGCCTCAACCACATATGAGCCAAGCCATGTTATTTTGTACCTAAGTATATGAGCAGCCATGTTATTTTGTACCTAAGTATATATACTTAGGTACAAAATAACATGGCTTGGCTCATATGTGGTTGAGGCCGGATGCAGGGGCGGATCCAGCATTTGGGGAACGGGGGTGAGTCTAGTTGCGAAGGTAACTCTTGCAATCTACTCCCGTACCGTCCGTAGCTAGCTACGGACGGTACGGGAGTAATTGCAAGAGTTACCGTTCGCAACTAGGGGGTTGTCCTATTTTTGAGCTCTTCGAAATGCACTTTCCTGTGTTTTACGGCATTTAAATTCAGACTCCAACTGGTGGTAAACTGTGAGCTATGTAAACTCAGTGGCTGAACGTGAGGGGGGGGGGGGGTGCAACCCCGAACCCCCACCCCTTCCCTCTAGATTCGCCCGTGGTGAGTGGTGCTTATGTAAAAGAGCTGTAAAGCGGGTTGCATCGTTACGAATGTTGATATTTCTGTATCGATGCATTGCCCGCATAGAGTAGAATTGTATCTGTTGTTGATTTTTCGGGCTGGCCTGGCCGATAAATCGAAACACATGTAACTGACTAGCTGACTGCTTAACTCTTGTTTCCAAGACTGAACTGGGACTACGCTGGCCGCAAACATTGTAAGATATGTTTGTCTCCGCTGGCGGCCTGCACGCGGTGCCTCCCACGCGTATGTGTAACAAATACAGACTGCGGTTCAGTCTACGTTTTCTTTAATATGCAATTAGTTTACATTACCTGTATGCCCTATTGCGCTATAATTGTTGTTTGTTTCCTTGTTGCCATGACGGCTACTGCATTAACAATTCGGCAGTTGCACCCTCGAGTGTAAAGCATAATTATATATATCTAAAGATACATCCACACGTAGGGGTCCGAGCGTTAGATTTCACATTAGTTAAATAGCATCGCGGAAGAATGTCCACGGCAATTTAGAGAGGTTTCACTGTACATGTTTTTGACGAGGGGGCCGTTTCACAAAACTTCGTAAGACTAAAATATTCGTAAGTGCACATTTAGGATTGTCTAGAAATTTCAATTGATGGATTTACATTTATTGAGCATAGGATGCATATGCAGCCTATGCTCAATAAATGTAAATGCAATAATTGTTTTCAAGAAAACAATGTTAATGTTAATTTTGCACTTACGAACATTTTAGTCGTACGAAGTTTAGTGAAACTGCCCCCAGATACACATCAACTATGATGGCCACTACATGCTTGCTGCAATGTAAAGTCTGGCCTTCTTCTTTTAAAGTAAAACAGCAAATCAGATCTCTCCAATAGCTAATCATATTTTAGCAGCTTCAATATATTACGCTATGTTTATGCAATGCATTTGGTCTAACATTCGTGTTGGTTTAATACAATGCATATGGAACTCGTTGACTGATTCCTACACAGCAAAATGTGTCACATATGCAATTCATATGAACTAATTTAATATAATATTCATATGTACAACATAATATGAAAAACATATTAATTGCATAGAGCCGATATGAAATTCATATGATTTGCATATGAAGTTCATATGATTTGCATATGAAATGCATATTAAGATTTTGCATATGAATTTTATATTGCATATCACTTTATATAATATGAAATTCATATGAAAAACATATGAAATTCATATACCACACATTATGTAGTGTATGAAATCAGTAAACTTGTTCCATAAGATCTTCTCCGTTTCATGGACTGACCCAGAACTACATAATGTATTGGTTTATTATTGTCCCATATTCGTTTACTGACTCGGGTTTGCCCGCCACTCTGGCCGCCGTGACATTCCCACCGACCGACCGGGTATCCGTGCAGTCTGGCGTCTCTTTGATGTTGTTCTATTACACCTTTGTTGTGGCGATCGCTACCACGATACCACGATGTTTATACACAACCGGCTGCGTTAATCTATATACATCTATATACAAACTATCGGCGATGTTAACTCGCAATCAAGCAGTTTGATTCGCTGAGCCTGAGCTGTAACACAGCTCATGCTCAGCAAATCAAACTACTTGACTTCAAGCACAATTTTCAAGTATTTTGAAATAAATAAAATAATAGCACACAGCTCAGGCTCAGCCAATTAAGCTGCTTGACTTCAAGCACAATATGTAAGTATTTTGCAATAGAGAAAATAACAGCACACAACTTGGGCTCAGCCAATCAAGCTACTTGACTTCAACACGTAATTCAAGTATTTTGCAATAAATAAACTATAGGTATCGGCAATATTATCGTAGGCGGCATTATACCAAGAATGCAATTTATAAAGGAGAATTTCAATTCTATGGGCTCTCTTCATTCCGAACGCGCCATCGTATTTTGTCCCAGTTTATAGCGCGGGATGATGGATTTGCCTAATATACTCTGACTAATTGGTAGTTCAACCTTCGTGTTCATCTTGCTGTTGCCTTGTTATGACAAATAGTAACACGTATTGTCATTGTTGATTTACCTGTCGGCGGCTTTCGAATGGATACACTAAAGTATTACCTAAGCGTTTTGATGTGCGGCGAAAAGACAATATAGGAATGAATGGCCTTTTTGTGGAATTTATCGGGGTATAAACTTGGAAAAGTCGCGGGAATACTGGACGAAGGCCGGAAGGCCTCGTCCAGTATTCCCGCGACTTTTCCAAGTTTATATCCCCGATAAATTCCACAAAAAGGCCATTCATTCCTTATAATTCCAGCATTTGAAATAAATTCATCAAGAAAATGTGTTTATTTTCCGTTTTCTTAAGAATTATTTTAACTGCGCCTCACGGTTACGGAAAGTAGTTCGGCGTAGGAGTTTATTGGGATATAAATTTTGGACAGAGACTTGCTACGGGCCAATCAAATGTTAGGGAATTGTGTAAATATGTTTGTGCTGGAATTATCAGCGTGTAATTATTCAGGGAAATCAAAGAACGAGTTTGAGCACAATTGTATGCATACCAAGAAAAACCTTGCAACGTCATTGTCGATGGCTGATTGATTGATTGACTGGGGTTTTACATCTGTTCAGCAGCTATGTCTTATACAGACGGCAATTCACCTGCATGGGGAAGCATTGTACACATACAAGAAAAACTGCCATCACAGTGCAGGGGCCCGTTTCACTAAACTTCGTACGACAAAAATGTTCATAAGTGCAAAATTGCACATTAACATTGTTTTCTTGTAAAGAATTATTGGATTTACCTATATTTAGCATACATGTAAGCTGCATAATAGGCATGTAGGCCGGGCAGCTACGACACCGAATCACTGCCCTACATGTATGCGTGAATTGCACCGGCAGCTACGACACCGAATCACTGGCCCTGCGTGTATGCGTGAATTGCAGTAAGATTCATTTAATATATGCATCACTGAGAATGGATTCGGTTTAACATCGTTAATATACGCTTTTTAACAATCAACGTGCCCATTACAAGTGTTGTAGCGATATAGTGTATACATTGCGGTGTCCACGTGACCTGTACCAACAGTATTTCCATCCTGACTTAAATTGCAAAGAGTAAACATGTTGTGTGTATAACTTTTCATTCACTATTGATTGAAGTTAAAACGCCATAATTGCTTGTTATTGCGCATTTGAATACAATAAACAGGGTCGGATCCAGCATTTGGGGAACTGGGGGGGGGGGGGGTTGTCTTGTTGCGAAGTTAACTCTTGCAATCTACTCCCGTACGGACGGTACGGGAGTAATTGCAAGAGTTACCGTTCGCAACTAGGGGGTTGTCCTATTTTCGAGCTCTTCAAAATGCACTTTCCTGTGTTTTACGGCATTTAAATTCAGACTCTTGGTGGTAAACTGTGATCTATGTAAACTCCGTGGCTGAACGGGGGGGGGGGGGAGGGGCTTCCAGATCCGCCCCTGAGAAATCAGTAATACAGATGGGGGAAACTTTACACTCATTTCTAAGTCATTTGACCTTGACCTTTACATTGAGCACAGGTGCCACATTGATGGGCAATAGTATGAACATATGGGTGTGACAAATAAGCCTATGGCGTTGCAAGTTTCCTACAAAGCTAGCGGGCACCCTGAAACGTTAATGCAAATATCGGACAGACAGACACGCGGACAGACAGACGGACATAGAGGGTGGTAATCGGGGTACATAAACACTATTTGGTGCATACATTGAGGCTATTAGTGTATGTATAGTATTACTATTCCCACGTTTTATTATGCATTGACGAGTATTAGCGTGTGCACCTGAAAGCATCTATATATAAGAACTTCAAGTAGCCTTGAATGTAATTATGGACGGCCGGGTGAGAAAACGTACCTTATGACATTTTCAAATAATGAACACACATTTACACTCACCAAGTATATTTAAAATCAAATCGTCTTCCTGGTGCCGCCAATTAGACTGAATGGCGAACAGTGTAGCGCCTGCATGCTGATCAGGCGCTACGCTGATCGCACACGCCTTAACGTACCGTTTCCCATACAGCGGTCTGTTACAGGTACGGTTTCCACTCGGACCGCCGGCAGTGCGCGTTGAGAACTAGACCGATATCTATGTTAATCAATCCACTTGACTTCGAGAGCGGGGGAGTGATATATTTCCCATCGATCTATTTGTACAGATCGATATGTTTTGAATTTACAATATCTCTTAGCAATCCGCGGTATGGCCATATCTATCGTTCATTGACAATGTATATGCGTGTATGGCAGTTTTTTATCAGCCGCAGTGGTAGTTTATTCAAGCTTGTCTCGCAGTCTGTAAAGTTCTACGTACATGGTAGTATTCGCCCTTCTGTCCGGTCGTCCGTTTGTGCGTGCATATATCCACCATTCGTCCATCAGTGACGTTTGCACGAATACGAATGTTCTCTGGTATACTGTATCTGATATCATAAGGAGCAGGGGACTAAGCACGTCATATGAGTCTTACATATTCTCCATCTTTTGTAGCTTAGAAAATCTCAGCTCTACGGATGTGTTTTACTATTTCATCTGTCTTTTATGTGTTCTGTATCCGTGAGAGCTGAGACCCTTATAGCGTTTTGCTATACAGTCTGACGAGTCATGTTAAAAACATTCATATACCAATAATACACATGTAGGTATACATAGTTTGACATTGGTTATCCTTTTATTCCCATTTGTGTAGCAAAACACCCGGACAAATTGGGCTATTATTGTGACTAAATGTTACACTATAAGGGTCTCAGCTCTCACGGACACATAACATATAAAAGACAGATGAAATATTAAACCACATCCGTAGAGCCGAGATTTTCTAAGCTACATCTTTTCATTCTACACTTTGATTTATGTACTAAATCATTAATCAGATACCTGGTATCTTTTTTAAAATATCTGAAAACAATGCTAACAAACACTGCAGACCCAGATGAGACGGCTTGTTCCAAGCCGGCTCATCTGGATCCGCAGTGTTTGTAAATGTTTGCTTTATGGTTTATGGTGTTGAAACGGTTGAACATCCACGAATCAAAAGTCCGCAGTAATATTGTCACACCCATGGCAAGTCTAGGATCAATAGTGCATCGCTTCAACTAATTTTAATTTTTAATTTACTACCTGAGACGGCGACCGACGAAATTGCGCGCTGAAAGTCACTCGACGGCATACCTGTCTCTCGCAATACCAACCGTGTCAATAGACCCGTGTTTACATTCGTCTCTGCCGATAGACGTAATGCGATGCTTGAGCAAATTTTGGCAATTTATGGCATGTTTACAGCTATATTTGGATGCGGAACCTTTCCGTTGTGTGTGTTTACTTTCCTTAAATTGTTGCTTTATACGCAGAGACTGTTTATTCATGTATTGCTAGTAACTCAATTAATTAAAAAGAACTAAGCACATACAAGGTATCATATTTCATAAAATAGCGAAGCTATGTGAAAGGTCTACATAGTCGTGAAATAGTACATAGATAACACCGAACCCTTATGAACGACCAATATACACTGTATTATAATTCTCAAGGTGCATGATCACGTGGTTACAACAACAACAACGTCGCCCACTCCAAAGTAAGTATTATTTGATATTTTATATTGTCCTTAATATGCAACGGATTTTGATGAAACATGGCGCAGCAAACGCGTCTTCATGAGCTGCATTTGGTGGTCTAGGGAGTTTGGCACAGACTTTTGGGCGAACATACAGAGACCACAGAATGCAGCTTAACAAGACACGTTTGATGCGCCATATTTCATCAACATCCGTTACGTAATAAGGACACTATAACATAATACTACTTTGAATCAGATGGATTCTGGAAATTTCAGTACTTGTTGTTGTTGTTAGTACCACGTGATCATACACATTGAATCTGTATTTCCTCATTTGGTTTATTGTAGGTTTTATTGTCGAAAACAAATTTACGAAATACAGATTAACATAATTAACGTGTTGCTGTTCCGGATGCGTGTCCGTGTGTTTACGTAACCAGACGTGCCCACAACCGCGTAGACACTCGGGATTGGCACTGACCACCATGTGCCTCTGCACATCATCACCCAATCATACACATGCAACCTCTCTACACAGTATAACCTCTCTAAACTGGACACCCTATATACCACTGTGTGGGTAATCGTGATGGGCTTCACTGACATTTATCTCCCATGATACCGTATTTTGCATGATACTTATTTGTACGAATATATTGCCAACTTTCGACTCCATATAAACAATACTTTGGGAGGTTCCAGCGCCGCCATTTGGGCATAATAACATCCTGAGCCATGTTTGTGTGGTTTGTAATCATGAGCATATACAAGGTGTATGATCACGTGGTATTAACAGCAACAACAAGTACCGATTCAAAGTACGTATTCTTTTATAGTGTCCTTATTACGTAACGTATTTTGATGAAATATGGCGCATCAAACGCGTCTTCTTAAGCTGCATTTGGTGGTCTGTGTATTTTCGCCCAAACTTCTGTCGTTTTTGCGAAGAATCGATTTCCGTGTCTCCGACACGGAAATCGATTCTTCGCAAAAACGACATAAGTCTGTGACAAACTCCCTACACCACCAAATGCAGCTCATGCAGACGCGTTTGCTGTTCTATATTTCATCAATCCGTTGCATAAAAATATCAAATAATACTTACTTTGGAGTGGGCGGCGTTGTTGTTGCTGTAACCACGTGATCATGCACCTTGTTACCATTCGAGAGAAATCATTGGTATATAGCGAGAGTTGATAGGTTCCCGGTTTCGACAGGATCTACCGTTGTTGTTGTGGTAAGTTTATTTTTGGTAGCCACAAGTTCGAAACTATACGAGCCGCCATTTCGAAAATAGTTATATCTATACGTTATAGTTCACATATTTAATTTTTAATAAATTAATTTCGTAGTGAGCGCTAGTGATTTATTCAATATTCAATATGTGAACTATAACGTAGTTATTGTTTACCAACCCAGTCGCGAAGCTCCACCCCTAATAGTGATTGGCGGTGTGACACGAAGTGAGCGCGTGTGTGGGCGGTAATATGATTTGCGTCTCGTGAACTGATGACAACAATGCATACAATCAGTTATAAATATAGCGCTGAACATTTAATGATTAAGTTAATACATATCTAGCGAAAGCGTCGCAATAATTGAAACGAAATGCGGGTAAACGATAAGTATAGTGAAAAAATAAAAGTTAAGATAATTACAACATGTAAAAGATCATTAAAGGACATGTATGATTATGAGAATTAAAATAACGTTGGAGCATAAAAACATATAGAATAGTAGGTTAGTGTCGTGAATGGGAAAACATATCTGACAAGGCTTAGGAAACGGGATGGGCGAGGCACATCCCGTTTCCGTGCCGCGCCAGATATTTTCCCATTCACGGCACTAACCTACTATTCTATTTATCCCGTCAACACCTACACATGGCTTTAAAGGTACATACCCACGCAGCAGGTTACACTGTACTACTACTTTTCATTTTCTGTCATGCCTTATATGAGCCATTTGTCTACCCACTAACGAGTTATTTTTAATTACGGCGAGTGTTAATTGGTGTTAAATCGCATTTTATATGCCGCGACCAGAAAGGGTATTTTCCGACCTCGTGCTATTTTTACCAACACGCGTCACGTGACACGGTCAATCATATCACATCTTTGACATGCGCAGTGAAGTATCGGAAGTTGAGAAGAAAATTCTCTGTTCGAGTCCAAATCTAAATCTCCACGTAACTCTTTTCATTTGGTGATCTGATCGCCAATATTAACCACTCTCTCTCTCTCTCTGTACTGCCTGTCCCTCAGACATTTCGCCTTTTTTTGGCCGACGCCGTTTCATACAATTTCCGTCCTGGATGTTTCGACATGTTGATATTCTTGTTTACATATTGGGAAGCCTACTGGCGCGCGTAGTATACTGCGCATGCGCACCGCAAGCCGTGATGTGAAAGTCGTCGTCCCCGCACATTATCAAAATAGACTGTTACCGCCGCGCGTCGCTAACAGTAAATTGATAATTAATAAATGATTATATTTGTATAGCGGGCACTCGTAACTTTTAGAACTGGTGGAATAGTGACATAATAATACACTTATTTAATTACTATAAAGAACATGTTGTGCCTACTGCGTGGGCATGTAAAAGAAAATAATCCCAGCCACCGCACATATTCATACGCAGTGATTAGGTCGTATTGACAGGATATCAAAAATGTTTCACGGCACATACACACTGTGTTGACCGGATACAAATAGTTACATGGCATGCACAGTTAACCCTTAGACCGCTACTCACAACAATTGTCGTCTGTTGTTGCTTTTATATCTTGCCTTATTTCTCAATAAAAACATGTTTTGACAGCACTTCAGAATCATTTCCAATGGAAATGATTCTGAAGTGCTGTCAAACCATGTTGTAAATTATTATAAAGTGCTGTCAAAGCATGTTTGTGATGATAAATATGGAACATATAAAATAAACAGCAGACGACAAAAACATTAAGATAGCGGTCTAAGGGTTAAAGTAGCAAACATTTATAAAACAAGACTACCACATGTTTACTGTCTAAAAAATGAAAGAGTATGTAAGATGCAGTGGAACCTCTCTAAACCGGACACCCTGTAAACCCATGTGTGTGTAATTCTGATGGGTTTCACTGTTATATCTCCGAAGGTGTGTCTGTTCGTGAATGCAAAGCATGATAACATGCTTTCGTGTGTCATATGACTTATTTACAGTGGAACATCTCTATGCTGGACGCTCTGTGTGAACATTACAATTGAATTAATTGTGTTACATTATTTGAGAATCCAGCAAATAATTAAATGGTCTACTGTAGTGTTATCCACGCCATATGTACGCTGAACGTTCGATGGTAATCACTGGCTCAAGGTGCATGATCACGTGGTTATAACAACAACAACGTCGCCAACTCCAAAGTAAGTATTATTTGATACTTTCCTTAATATGCAACCGATTTTGATGACATATAGCGCAGCAAACCCGTCTTAATTAGCTGCATTTGGTGGTCCATGGAGTTCGGCACAGACTTATGTCGTTTTTGCGAAGAATCGATTTCCGTGTCGGTCGATTCTTCGCAAAAACGACAGAAGTTTGGGCGAAAATACAAATACAACCAAATGCAGCTCAACAAGACGCGTTTGATACGCCATATTTCATCAAAATCCGTTACGTAATAAGGACAATATAAAAGAATACTAACTTTGAAGCAGATGTATGTGTGGAGCGCCGTGGCGTAATGGTTAGTGTGTCGGACTACTGATCCAAGGGTCGTAAATGGGTACCGATAATTCGTAGTTGCTCTGTAAATACGAATTACCGGCTACTTTCAAAAATCTCTACCTCCGTTCTTTCTCCAATTTTTGGGAGACGGCATGCAAGGTCCTAGGTCCTAGAGCCAGTGCCGCCGTTAAATATAAGCTTCTGACCTAAGGTTTCTCGAGCTAAGCAAACTAAAAAAAAACATTTTAGTGCGGAAAAACGTATGAAATACAGGGACGGACACGTGTTGTTTATAGCTATGTTATATAATTCAGGCCCGTACGCAGAGGGGGTGCGCCGGACAATATCAAAGAATACGTACTTTGAATCAGATGGATTCTGGAAGTTTCAGTACTTGTTATTGTTGTTAGTACCACGTGATCATACACCTTGTGAATGTGACCGACGACAATTAGGCGCACTGCTGCAAGTATGGCCAGTCTAGCTCGTGCTCGGCCAACACGCTACGGCAGCCTGATAATGACATAGGATATATATTGTTGGATATATATTGACCTTTTAATGCTTGAATCGCGAACAGTGATCATGCACCTTGACCCTGATCAGACTACCCGGATGTGCAGGCTGATCTGGGTCTGCACTAGAAACAAAATTGATACCCCGCTCCATACCTCACGCGAGGGTAGCAATTTAACCACATATCTTTAATGTAACGCATGGAAGAGTGATTTTTGCAATCGGTTATCCGGTGTGTTTGATATGTTAATAGCGATATAAAACTGTCAAAGCTGTATCCATAAATTGTTAATAAACAACATACACATGCAGAATGATTTATTATATATATTTTACCGTGTCAACATTTATGTCATTTCGTTATGTTAAATGTTGAACAACAACTAAAGAAAAGATGGCTTCCATGGGAAAGTGTTTTCGCTGTTCTATTATCTTTGGCAATTTACTAGTTCTACATCACAGATTATTTTATGTAAAGGTATAAACTATACAATTTACTAAAGTTTGACCTACATGCAACAAGTTTGGGTATGAACATGTTTTGAATGGGTCAAATTGTAGCCGTAGATAACATATCGGAGGGGAATTATTGTAGCTAGGTCTGCACTGGTCACAAAACGTCATAAACCTAACTTCTCCAGTTTCACATAAGTAACTGTGACAGCATAAATGGGGTTATCGCTTTTGCGACCAGTGTAGATCCAGATCAGCCTGTGCATCTGCACATGCTGATCAGGATATGCACTGCACTGTTCACCATTCCATCAATGAAACACCCATGATAAGTTACTACAGTGGTCACAAATCCCATAAGCCCAATTATCCAGTCACAGCCATATATTCAGCCTCACGTGTCCTGCATAGATAGTAGATGACCCTGATGACTTCGAATGTAAAAGTATACCTTCATCTGATCTATTACCAACAACAAGTGACTTGACATTGACAATAGTTTTTGTCTATTTTGCGTATAACCTAAAACAGAGATTTTCCCGAGAAAATGCATACATTCTCCGGATATTCGTATGATAGATTATTTCGACTGGATCGACTTACGGCAGGCTCCGACGACGAGATAAATAGACAACGTTTTCTTGTCCGCGGGTTGATGTCTATTTTAGGCAACTGTTTCGGTTTCTGTCACGATATACCCTCTGTACCCTCCAATGATGCTATGTGGTAATCTCTTGTCTCGTTCACCTTCTTGTATATGTCGGTTATCGGTGGCCAAACTGTATCATTGTGACCAGTGTAGATCCTGATTAACACCGTTTGATCAACATCAAATACATATTTTCATTGACGAACAGCGAACAGTGTAGCCCCTGATTAGACTGCACGGATGTGCAGTCTGATCTGGGGCTACACTGGTCGCATACACCGTAAGCTCCGTTTCACGTACATCGTGTCAATTCCCATGTATCGTGGGCAGCTGCACACTTCAATCCCCGTCCTACTTTCGCTTCCGTAAACAAACTCACGTGACGCGTGATTCGGTTAAAAATAAACCGGTATATAAGCGAATGAATCCTCGCGATCAGACTCATTCCCATGATGCTGGGCTATCGTGATTATATTTACATCATGATCGTCAATTGCAGCAAAAACATGAAGATGGATAGCCTCGGATATAGTACAAAATGTATTTATAAGACATGAATCGGAACACCACCCGGGGTCGGGATATATCAGCGATATTTCGCAAATAAATATACCCTGTGATGAAATAATTAAAACTGACCTGTATGTAAATGTGAATGTATCACCTCCTGTATTGGAATATAGGTTTAATATTGTGATAACACTAGTTATGGCATACATACAGTAATTCCATTTTATATAATAACATATTAAAAATTTAATAAATTGGTTTATTAAAAATTAAATATGTGAACTATAACTTACTTATTGGTTGCCCCGCATTCTTTGCGTACGCATGTCTGTTTAAATGCAAGTCCCGCCCATATGCGCTTTCCACTTGTGATGCTACTACGTGTTTGGCCGTTTGACACCCACGCGCACATGTACACGGCTGCTGAACGTGATGCGTGACACGCCGTGACGTCTGGATTTAAATATACCTCCCTATGTATTGGAACATTTAATGAATCAATTTAGTAGATATAGGAGAAATAGCCGCAATGTGTGATTAATTGATACTAAATCTTTTTTCTGAAATCCTTATAATCTGCCGTAATTGACACTCAAGCTGCCACACTAGATGCGAAATACGATGCGTCAAGGCAAATATCACCGATCGGTGAACTCAGTAATGGAAAACGAATAATACATAAGAATTCCGAAACTGTTCACGTCATACACAAATCGCGGAAGTGTCAATGCCCGCTATCTTAATTGTTTTGTCGTCTGCTGTTTATTTTCTATTTTACATTTTTATCATCAAAAACATGGTTTGACAGCACTGTATAATCATTTCCTTTGGAACTGATTCTGAAGTGCTGTCAAGCCATGTTTTTATTGCGATATAACAACAGACGACAATTGTTGTGAGTAGCAGTCTAAGGGTTAATCTCCGCTTCATTTCGTACTGAATGGATCATTAACTCTCAGCAAAAAGTAATGAATGTATTCATACAGCCAAACTAAATAACGCCAATTGATGCATGCAGTGTCGATGACATTATTTAATACGGCAAAACAGCCATGTTTTGTAATAATATATACACCTTCTATAAATGCATAATGCAAACACCCATTCGACGTACTGGCTATTGCGTTAACATTCCAATACAATACATTAGACCCAAGTGACGTCTCGCGATGTTGTTGATTCGCAACGTCGCTGTACATGTTCCAGGAATTGCGAAAAAATGACGTAAACAAATGTTATTGTTAGTATGTTAATTTTAACGCCATATTTGGTTATTTACAGTTGTGAAACTATTAGAAAATGCAGTGTAAATATATATAATAAAACCATAGGCCGTTGCGTTTACTGGGGTTAATAATGCATTTAGTCTGTTTAAAGTTTGCGTGGAGTCAGTCCGCCTAAAAACATGGGCTGTTGCATTTACTGGGGTGACAATACATTTGGTCTGTTTAAAGTTTGCGAGTAGTCCTCCTTCGGACTCCTCGCAAACTTTAAACATACCAAATGTATTGTTAACCCCAGTAAACGCAACAGTCCATGGTTGTATTCCTTAAGTAAATAACGTCATAGAAAGTGGTATAGTGATGAAGAGACATCGCCATTCTAATTTCGTCGTATGTGATGAACATGTATACCAGAGGACAGTATGCATACCGTAATAATTGTCACATAAACATTGTCATGCATTGTCCAGGTCATTGCTAGTTGTTAAGAACGTCATTTATATAGCTTTGATGATTTTACTTCTTTGGATATTAATTGTGACGCCTTTTGACATTTTGTTTCGCTCAAGCAGGTACTAAAATACATTTGTGTCATGAACTGGCACGCGATTTAAAACCAACGAACAAGTGAAAACTTCAATAATGTAGATGTATTGTAATAGTATTCTGTATAATATGGAGAATACAACGATAGTATGTTTTAATATCATCAGACAAAGCTGGAGAAAACCTATGAATTTCGAGACTCGCCGAGGAATTTCTACATTTTTATGACCAAATCTGATGAACTTGATATTGTAAAACACTCACATGATATTTTATATATCGGGTAGCGATTTATGGTAGATGACGGGCAAAGGTAACAGGATTTTCTAACAGGATTTTCGCTGAAATAACGCGGATATCCGGATAACAACTACTTTTAATGACGTTCTATGCGTAACCATTAATTTAATAAAATGAGTCTTGTAGATATCGTACGAACTAGACTGATGAGCTACTGGCCAACATATGTGCATTAGTACGAGTACATCATGGCGGCTTACAACACGTAATGTCCGCATGTGCAGTAAGTCACTGATTTCTGTGTAACCGGCAATATGTCACATAACCTTGCTGCAGAAAACCTTCATCTGTCTCACGGCGCCACACTATCTACACGTCCCTTCACAACACATCTACACCATTGTGCAGTTTTGGAATGTGTCTATTCAACACAACGGACTTCAAGTATAAGTTAGATCACGGTTCGTCCGCATGTACGAGGAGATAATCCGCTCGCTTTTGCGAGCGGTTTATCGCTCGTACATGCGGAAAAACGTGATCGAACTTATTTATCATATCCTTATGTACATACTTTGCACCCGGAAATGTGTCAAAGCTGTCATAAAATGGGTTTGTTGTTTCGGTGCAAATGTGTCATATGACATAAGAAAGGTGCACACGTGCTTTAGAAATACTTTTATCCACTCCAAAGTAAGTCTTTTTTGATATTTTCCTTAATAATCTACCGATTTTGATGAATATGGCGCAGTAAACGCGTCTTCATGAGCTGCATTTGGTGGTCCAGGGAGTTCGGCACAGAGGTATGTCGTTTTTTGCAAAGAATCGATTTCCCTGTCGGTAGACAGAAGTTTGGGCGAAATTACAAAGACCACCAAATGCAGCTTAACAAGACGCGTTTGATGCGCCATATTTCATCAAAATTAATTACGTAATAAGTACAATATAAAAGAATACGTACTTTGAATCAGATTCTGGAAGTTTCAGTACTGTTGTTGTTAGTACTACGTGGTCATAAAACCTTGTATTTGGTTGACGAGATTCAGCCAACGTTCTGACCTAAGGTTACTCGAGCTAAGCAAAGTAAAAACAACGCATTTTAATGCGGAAAACATATGAAATACAGGGACGGACACGTGTCGTTTATAGTTATGTTATATAATACAGTGGAACCACACTAATCCGGACATGGAGAGGATCTCTATAGGATAGTTCTCGGACACACTGGGTCTCCCGGGTGTTCGCTTAAAGCGGATTTTTTTGAAAACGTGTTTTCGTCATGGCCCTGTGTAAAGTGGTTTATTTGCAGATATATGACGATACTACACAGGGCCATGGTGAAAACACATTTTTATTTTTTATATTTTTTTCTTCAAAATCCTGAAAAAAATAATTCAGCGGTCCTAGTATCGGCATACAGTGGGGTCAGCGTGTAATTGGTTCCAACCTGTCGTGTTCGTTCGTGTGTGCACTTATACGCTGACCCCACTGTATATCTTCATCTGATATGCCCCTTTTATGGAGTTTCCAATGCAACCTAGGCATATGAGCACTGTAAAATGTGTGTGCGTGTGTGTTTTGCAATCATGAACTTACTTGATCATGAGGCAGTAAAAGCCCATCCACACCAGACATTTGTCTGTGCGTCCGGTTTTGAGAGGTTCTAATGTAACTAGTTTTCAAATAATGTTATGTCATAATGTAGTACGATGTAACCTCTCTAAACCGGACACCCTGCTAACGTCGGAGTTCTTACCTGTGATTGGTCTCATGGCTTTTTATCAATTATAATAACATTAAGTATGATGCCAAAGTACATGAAAACACATATTGGTATTTCATTAGAATTGTCTCCTTGGAGACAATTCTAATGAAATACCAATATGTGTATACATGCATGGTTTGGAATGGTCATAGAGCAGATCTACAGTGGAACATCTCCAAACCAGAGTGTCCGGTTTAGAGACGTTCCACTGTAAATTCCAATAGGACATAATGTTGCTTGAAAACAAAGAAGATTTAAAATAAATATATTATGTCATATGGGAATCTGAAACTGTCTAGCATTATTCGACGGTTTTACAGTCAAATCTCTCCGAACGACCACGTCTACAACGTCCCCCTATCTGCAACAATCGGTATTTTATATCCCAAATGGACAATTGTGTATAAAATGTAACCTCCCTAAAACAGTCACATCTCTATATCAGCATGATGTGTACATTCCAACGGATGGATGTTGTAGAGAGGTGACACCGTACTCCAATATGGCGTAGTTTTGGTTGACAACTTTATTCGATTGCCCCAACAAATGGTCGTCTCTACATATTACAGTTAGAAACTGTGGAGAAAATATAATAATTATTTGCAATGCAAACAACCAGGCTTGGCAGTAAAATAGTACATACATTGCAACCTCTCTACAACAACCACCCACGGGAAGATGCAAAACTGGCTGTTAAGAGAGGTGGCTGTTGTAGGGAGGTTAATGCTGTTTATTATTTTTCTTCGATAATTCTCATCAAAAACATGCTTTGGCAACATTTTAGAATCATTTCCAATGGAAATGATTCTAAAATGCTGTCAAAACATGTTTTTATCGAGAAAGAAGGCAAAGCAACAGCAGACGGAAATGTTCGAGATCAGCAGTCTAAGGGTTAGATACAGAGGAAATCATCCATTTGATATATAAAATAGCGGCTGTTATAGAGAGGGTGTTGTTGTAGAGAGGTGGCCGTTCGGGGAGGTTCGACTGTATTATGGTTTGGTTGCCCGCCCTACCATAGTTTAAGCCTAACGAGATAACGTCATTGTTTTAACACCCGTGGTATACCCATGATATACGGGTCGAGTATCGAAGTACAAAACCTGCCGCGTGACCTATTTTATACCCCTTGATAATTAATAGTTGTTCCGGCGCGATCGGTTACTCGCGTTTTACTTATGTTTCTTGCCATCAGGCTCCGGCGATGTGAATACATCCACCGTCATGTTACGAATGAGTACATTTATTGGCAAGCTCAGTATATATAGGCAGCTATTAATAGACAGCTGGGAAAAATGGTGATATAATTAGCTGTGGAGGCCGTATCGACATGAGATCATCTTTCAAGTGTAAAGACTTGCTATATGTAAAGAAACTTGTTAAATATTTGCCCTGAAACGACCGCATTTATCCACGGAATGTGTTTGATGAAAAGAAGCCAATGCAACTACCAGCGAGGTGACGAAGTGACCTACATAGCCCAAATCAGACTCGGACCTGAAAGAAAGCACCACATACGCATTGACCAATCCGTTGTCTTATAACAAAGCAATGTGTCCACAATTTGAAATGGTTTGTGCCGCTAACACTTGTTGGCCTAAAATGAATTCGTAATCAGTACATTACACATTAAATGCTAACTTTGCAAAATGAAATTTATTAGTGGTGTTTGTTAAACTAAGAAACATTCGTGATCAAAGGTAATTGCCGCTGACCAATATGAGAAACAAGGTTTCTTGAATGCGGCAAGACGGTTCAAACTGAGGTCACAACATACACACTGGCGCTGCACTCCACGGCGGCGTCAAATGTTTCACGTCGAAATAGCCGCCGCATTCCTGACGAATTCCCATTCAACTACATGCAGACGATACTGCATAAACACATTTTCGTCTAGCAACCGGCGCAAGAAATTTGCGCCTGTTACTAGACGGAAAATACGTTTATGCGATACCTCTATGTATAGCCGAGTGGAATCTCGTCAGGAAACCGGCGCAGTTTTCGGCGTAAAACATTTTACACCGGGGCGAGGTACAGCGTCAGTGGCATACTTCTCAAGAGATATATACATTTATGTATCTTCCTAATGGAAAGGACCAAGCAAGTCTAAGTTGAAGCACACCCTCCGTGCGATCACGTTTGATAACTGCCTCAAAGACTGTGTGAAAATGTCGGTAATAGAGCCGTCGCAATGATACAAGTATTACTTTCAATTCTCCCCGGAAAATAATACTTATCCGCTATATACAGTTGCAACATCCGGCCATTCATATGATTAGAACACTATTCCCAATATAGATTTAATTCGGGAAGCTTGTGCAGATCATGTGCGCAATTAAATGGGTGAGATCATAACACGAGTCCATGCATGTATACCTAGTTGCGGTTTGCTTTGGTCTACACCGTTTGTAACTACAAGCCGCGTGTGTTCATTCTCTCCCCGTATGCGTTTGTAATCAAATGTGGATGTGACTGGAGAACTTGGGCTTGTGGGTTTAGCGACCAGTGTAGATCCTGATCAGACTGTGCATCCGCGTCCGCACAGTCTGATCAGGATCTGCACTGTTCGCCATTCCATCAATGAAACCCGCATCACGTTTCAATGGAACTGTCATGATTATAACAAGCAATACAGATGGTTATTAGCGTACACGAGTGTACTATTTGATAAGGAGCTAACTGGTCGCACATCCCATAAACCCCATTTATCCAGTCACAGCCACATAATATACAAGTAATTGGCCCATGAAATCGTACACGAACAATAACAATGTCAGCGAGTGTCAGAAGGATATCTTACTTACTGCAGACACGCAGACACGTCAACGAGAAGATGTCTAAATTCAAAATGAAGTCGGAGTCTGAGCTAGTTATTTAGCAATTAAATCAACCGTTATATTAGGCACCGAGGACATTTGAATACTGCATGGCGTCGGGGCGATGCAATGAAGTCAGAATTGGTTCGCGGGTACGGTGGAACCTCTCTTAGTTGGACACCCTGGGTGGTATTCAGAGAGGTTGCACTGTAGAGCATGTATATTGTATAGGTAGGTATATTGTATAGGTAGGTGTATTGTATAGGTAGGTGTATTGTAGGTATAGTATAGTTGGTATAGGTATATTGTATAGGTAGGTATATTGGCCACAAATGTCATAACCCCTAGTTTTCAGTTACAATCACACCAGCAAAAAAAAATGAAATGAACAGGTCATGTGATTTATACTCGAGGGAATGTGCTTTTGTCATGAAAAATATTTATATTACCTGAAACTGTGATATTTTCTGTGATTGCGGAATTCTATTACGCTTTTGCTCTGAACATTTGCTTATCTGTGTGCCCGTCTTACAGAGGCTCTATTGTGTTATTCAGAGATTCGGGGAACTCTCACTGTACAGCACACATGACCACATGATACTTGACACTTTCAACCCACATAATGCCCACTTTTTCTAAATGGACACCAGACATGCGCATTTTAACTTTTAATTCAAACAAGTAGTATTATACGGCGGCTTACATGAGTAATGTTTATTCTATCTCATTCCCACGACAAAGCATCTCGTAGGATCTCGATCTCACAAATCTCGTTCATACGACATCCCGTTCTTTCGATTTAGGATCTCGTTCCCATGAGTTATAATCTCATTCACACGACATAACATCTCTATCCCTCGTGGGCACGTGTTAGCTATCTGGTTCCAACGACATAGTCAGCCAATCAAAAGGCAGCATCATTGTCATTCAATATGGTGGAGTAACAACCGCAATTATATTGGCTGATTATGTAGTTCAAATGAGGTACTCTACCGTGGTAACGAGATGCTGTTTTTTTTAAATAATATTTTCGATAGATTATAAAGTATGATCATTACACATCAAAATATAAGTAATGTACAGATAATAAATAGTAATGTCCGTTTACATTTTAAGGAAACAAGGTTAGCGCCCCTGATATCAGTGTGAACATTTACGTCTGATATAAAATGTATAATAATGCCAATCAATACGTGGGGTAATGGTGAATGAATGTTTACTTTGCCAGAAAATGTCTCAGATGATGTCTCTGATATAAAGAACAGTTTGTGCCTACTGAGTGGGCTGAGCCCCGCAGGGGATGTATAATTATTTGTGTTATTAATTCGTTCCCACGGAATAACAATTCGTTCACACAAAATAACAATTTGTTCCCTCAATTTAACAATTCGTTCCCACGAATTAACAATTCGTTCCCTCAATTTAATAATTCGTTCCCACGAAATAACAATTCGTTCCCACGGGAACGAATTGTTATTTCGTGGGAACGAATTGTTATATCGTGGGAACGAATTGTTAATTCGAGGGAACGAATTGTTAAAGTGAGGGAACGAATTGTCATTTCGTGGGAACGAATTGTTAATTCGAGGGAACGAATTGTTAATTCGAGGGAAAAAATTGTTAAATTGAGGGAAAGAATTGTTATTTCGTGGGAACGAATTAATAAAAACAAATCCATGTCCCCTGTAGGGCTCCGTAGCAAGCGGATAGACTATTAATATATATCTAGAGTTCGTACTACCGAGTCGGGACAGCTGGGAAAGCAATGTAATTCTGGGAGATTCTCAGGGCTGGTTGTGCGGCGTCAGGCCGCACTGACTGAGTCACGGTGGTCGTTCCACGATAATTGGGCTGCAACAATGTCAATGAATGAAATGGCATAGAAACATAGTTTTCACATTACAACAATCGCTGCTTTTAATTAACTCAGTACTTGTCGCATCCGATGTTTACAATGTTATTAAAAGTATATCTAATACATGTATCGTAACATGGCAAATACCAGAGACATTAATTTTGCAAACTGAGTAAAACTGTGATTTTAGGACATGGCTCCTAATATTAAAAAGGTTTTCGCAAATATCCCACTATCTAATTTGCAGTAGATTTAGTAATTTATTAACAAAATAACTGATAGTGCAGGGTCGGATCCAGCATTTGGGGATCGGGGTGGGTGTCTCGTTGCGCAGGCAACTCTTGCAATCTACTCCCGCACCGTCCGTAGCTAGCTAAGGACGGTACGGGAGTAATTGCAAGAGTTACCGTTCGCAACTATGGGGTTGTCCTATTTTCGAGCTCTTCAAAATGCACTTTCCTGTGTTTTACGGCATTTAAATTCAGACTCAAACTGGTGGTAAACTGTGATCTATGTAAAATCCATGGCTAAATGCAACTGCGTGGGGGGGGGGGGGGGGGGGGGGGGGGGTGTTGCAACCCCGGACACCCCCTTCTATATCCGCCCATGTAGTGTATGTGCCAGTGGTACTATATTCACATCTTTGATACATTTTCGCTATTTGTTTCTGCATATACAAGGTGCATGATCACGTGGTTACAACAACAACAACGTCGCCCACTCCAAAGTCAGTATTATTTGATATGTTCCTTATGCAACGGATTTTGATGAAATAGTGGCGCAGCAAACGCGTCTTCATTAATAGCTGCAGTTGGTGATCCATGTCGGTATCAGATGGATTCTTGAAGTTTCAGTACTTGTTGTTGTTGTTAGTACCACGTGATCATACACCTTGATATACACAGCACATGGGCAATGTATGGATGTATGGACAATAGGATGTAATAACACAGTTAGATCACGTTCGTCCGCATGCACGATCGATAATCCGCTCGCTAAAACTCGCGGATTATCTCCTCGTAAGACAAGCGCTTTTAAAAGTTCAACGCGCAAAATATGTGCTGCGACCGACATTGGCTCATTTGCATAAAAGATGTAAGACCTCAAACTTGTATGTTGGTTGTATAATCCATTGCTAGCGCTCGAATAATAATACAAACATCCCTAATCTCATTAATGAAATGAGTATAGAATTAATGTCGCGGTTTAGGGGTGAAACGGGTAACATTGACAAAATTAAAACTGCCATAACATAAGTGCGGTATTGTCACACCCTGGTTTACCATGAAGGTGAGTGTAATTAGACTACAATGAAGGTGCAGCACTCTTCAAGGTAATATACAGTATACATGGAATAAGTCAACTGTAGTCCGTCCTTGAGAATAACAGGAAATACGTCTGGAAAAAAGCTGCAGAAATTGCAACAGCGGATCATTAATATATGCGTCCTCCGATGAGGAAATGTGTCTTAAAACGGTCTCACAGTATTATTAACCCTTTGAACCAGAAAGCCCGCTACAGCGGCGTTTGTAAACAGTGCAGATCCAGATGAGCCGGCTCGTAACGAGCCGTCTCATCAGGATCTGCACTTTTTGCCAGTAATTTTCTTACTTTTTAAGAGCAAAAACACCCCCTTTTCATAAATGGACTAGTCTGAAAATCATTTTGTGACAGTGGATTGGTTGTAAAATTAACATATCAAAATCCATTCCAGTACTTAGGGGTGAAATGGTTAAGGTATACTGGTTTTGTTTACGGCAGCCCAACTACCTCAGTGCGTGACTGGACTACGCTGACCGCACACGCTGTCAAGTTTCATCTTCCAGTCTGGCTCCTGACAATAATGCTAGTTAGCGCAGTCATATGTGGCTGTGACTGGCGAAAGGGCGGTTATTATGGGATGTGTAACCCGTCTAGCTTCTGATCGAATGGCACACACTTGTAGCCTGCATGATAGCGATCTTTGTTGCCTGTTAGATAAATGACGGGTGTTTCGTTGATTTATGTCGCAGGCTGATCTGGATCTACACCGATGGCAAAACTCATGTGGTACATTTCCCCAGTCACAGCCACAAGTAGGTTGATGAGAAGCAAGAATATGCAAGTTTATTCTGGCGGCAATTTTGTAATCCGCCATTTTGAACCGGAATTATGGTACCCATCCCGTCGATTGTCTCCTATGTACATTTCTTCCAGCGTCGTCGACACCATCTTTATCCCGTCAACACAGCGCGTATGTACCGTGAAACACGGTGCCGTGAAAGATTTTTGATATCCTGTCAATACGACCTAATCACTGCGTATGAATATGTGCGGTGTTGCTGGGGTTATATTTTTGGGCATTTTACAGCTATTTGTAGGTGTTGACGGGATAAATAGAATAGTAGGTTAGTGCCGTGAATGGGAAAAAAATATCTGGCGCGGCACAGAAACGGGATGTGCTCGGCAGAGCCTCGCCCATCCCGTTTTTTGAGCCGCGCCAGATATTTTTACCCATTCACGGCACTAACCTACTATTCACTATGAATACAACATTGCCTCGTTATTGTATAGATACAAACTCACGGTTATTGTACATATAGAGAATAGTAGGTTAGTGCCGTGAATGGAAAACATATCTGACAAGGCCTAGGAAACGGGATGGGCGAGGCTCTGTCGAGCATATCCCGTTTCCGTGCAGCGCCAGATATGTTTGTTGACGGGATAAATAAACAAAAATGGTTATTGCATTGTGTAGGTAACGAAAACGTGTATTGTGTAGATAAACACGAACGGTTATTGTGTAGATAAACACGAACGGTTATTGTGTAGATACAACGAACGATTATTGTGTAGATAAAAACGTAATAGATTGACGCTGATGCATGGGACTCTATGTTCTAAAATAACACCAATATAATAAGACCATGGTGCGTCAAAATCGTTTCAAAGTCGTGTCAAATGTGTGTTTCTAATACATATATGATGTAGGTGTGTGTCATACATATTGCTATTAATATGTATCTCGGGAACATGCACACATAGACATAGAATGTGTCTATGATGCGCATGTGGCAACATTTTAACGAAGCAAATACTTCTATGAATAGCCTGAATTACGTGTGCAATGATTCAATCTGTATAAGATACTACGTTAATCCGAGGAATTCTGTGATCAGCCATGTGTCATGTTCTATATTTATGACCAGATACTTACAGTGCATATTTATTGATCTATAATTACTTTCACTGTCCTTGTTGTTGAACTTATAACACACGCTCATGACAGAAATGACATTTTTGATTGTTGGAATAATTTTATACAGTGGAACCTCTCTAAAGCGGACACCCTGGGTTGGGGGGGGGGGGTGGGGGGGGGGTCTCCGAGTGTCCGCTTTACTACAGAGTACCACAGCTTCTGGGGGGGGGGGGTGTTTACTAAACTATATATGACTAAAATGTTCGTAAGTGCAGAATTATACTCAAAGATTAACAATAAATAAGGCAGCAAAATTAAAAATTCGTTCTGTGAGATACACGCCAGCATTCCTATCAGTTATGTGGGGGAAACGATTCACAAGAACAAATAGATTAGAACGAAATTGAATTACGACATATGCAATTAGCCCGTAGATTTATAGATGTGTCTAAGTCCCCGGTGGTTGCCCAACCCCCTTTCTGGGCGGGGGAAGACATTAGAGATTGGCGCGTTACACTGTTCGGCAACATATACACGATAGATGCAAAGCTATGAAGTGATTGTACACACGTGGGATAAATTCTATAAAATGTCAATAATTTGTATGGCGATACTAAAATCCTACAAAACGACAGATTTTGAAATAATAATAATGCCGTTAATTTTCTCCTTCCATCAATTTGATTTAGCAAGAAATATGCATTTATCCCGTCAACACAGTGCGTATGTGCCGTGAAACACAGTGCCGTGAAACATTTTTGATATCCAGCCAATACTATTTTTGCATTTTAAAGCCATTTGTAGGTGTTGACGGGATAAATAGAATAGTAGGTTAGTGCCGTGAATGGGAAAAAATATCTGGCGCGGCACAGAAACGGCACTGACCTACTATTCTATATGTATATCTCAACAGCAAATGAAATCTGTTTCAGAAACCTGCCCAAATTTTACGGCTATACAAATAATGCAAAAATGATAAATAGAGAATAGTAGGTTAGTGCCGTGAATGGGAAAAAATATCTATTTATTTCGTGAAATTTGGTCCAATATGGATTTTATTGCGAAAAAACAATTTCCACACGTTGAATCCACATAGACATATTCACCAAGTGAAGACTGTCTATGGGGATTTAACATGGAGAACTTTTTCTAATTTCAGAAATAGTGGATCGATTTTCAAAATGTAACATTTGTTTTCTTAGTTAGATCATTTCCAAGCTATGTAGCTATATTTCAGAATCAATTTCTGAAATGTTTCGTTTTTCGGCTCCTCATCCAGCTTATCCACCTCTTTTTTCCCCATGTTAAATTCCAATTTTTCACAATAAAATCAATATTTGACCAAATTACACGAAATAAAAAGAAGGTTCATTCTTAAATTTTATAAAATTATAAAATTTAATATTATCGAAACAAATATTGTTTTTGCATTGTGTATATAGCCGTAATATTTAGGCAGGTTTCGTGAAACAGACAGTAGAGATAATGTAAATGTGTTTCCAATCATGTTCTCAATCGAATTGCTTAAACGTGAATATATGACGAAGATGTTAATTAGTCGTTTCTGCTGACTGTTTGCGTGTGATGTATGCTTACATCCTAGCATTGTTCTCACGATATATAGTGTCCGTATTTAGCTTACTTCATTAGTTCCGCCTTGCCATGTTACTTCCCAGTTTTATTCAACCCACATATGAAACACGCCATGTGATTTTGTACCTGAGAAGATGTGCGATTTTAAAAATATTTACATAAGCAAGGTGTATGATCACGTGGTACGAACAACAACAACAAGTACTGAAACTTCCAGAATCCATCTGATTCAAAATACGTATTCTTTTATAGTGTCCTTATTACGTAACGGATTTTGATGAAATATGGCGCATCAAACGCGTCTTTTTAAGCTGCATTTGGTGGTCGCCCAAACTTCTGTCGTTTTTGCGAAGAATCGATTTCCGTGTCGGACTTGCGAAGAATCGATGATAAGTCTGTGCCAAACACCCTGGACCACCAAATGCAGCTCATGAAGACGCGTTTGCTGCGCCATATTTCAATCAAAATCCGTTTCATATTAAGGAAAATATCAAATAATACTTACTTTGGAGTGGGCGACGTTATTGTTGTTGTAACCACGTGATCATGCACCTTGATAAGCTCTGATATGTTATGTAATTGACGTCGAAAGTTGACGAAATGTCCAGTGCAAATGCGGAATATAATTAGACACCGCATTTGCTCTGAACATTCGTCAACGTCAACTATCGTTAATTTTGTAAATATTTTTCTAGAAAAATCGCGCATCTACTTAGGTACACAATCGCCTTTCTCATGATTGCATGAAATGCATTACACGTATCGACCGCTGGCTGACAATGGCCCGGACGACTTTGGCGACCAGCGTAGAATGCGGAATGCAGAATGCGCATCCGCGCAACTCCCGTCAGGATTTATACTGTTAGCCATTCTATCACTGAGATGATATTTTAGTTGTCAGCAGTTTGATTCAACTACATTTGTATATTCTTTGGCGATATCGAAGGAATCTAGAAAAATAGAAACCATATCGGACGACAGACAGAACAATGTCTATTCCTGGATAAACAGGGCTTATATATTTCAGGGTACACGAGTGTGCTATTTGGCCAGGAGCTACACTGGTCGCAAATCCCACAAGCCCCGTGTCTCCAGTAACAGCCACAAATGTGTTTGTGATTGCAGACATTTGGTTCATGGTATGAAGGAACAAATGTGTTTGTGATTGCAGACATTTGGTTCATGGTATGAAGGAACATTGTGGAGGTGTTTTTGACATAATTTTTCAGCATATCTGTAGCATTGAAAAGAAACCGCCGAACCCGTTGATCACGTGATGTAAACATAGTGTCCGTGGTCAAATAATGTAAACAATATTGGGACATGACAATGTTGGATTGTACTTTCTTAGTAAGTGAACCTACTGTATAATTCATGCAGAACCAGTATAGACCGGTCGCAGGTCATGTACAAGTAGGCTCTACAGCATCCATGCGAATAGTGCAAGTAGGAGAGACTGGCCTTATTGGATGGCATTCGGTTAAATTATATAGTAAACTATTTGGTCTGGTCTAACCTTTAGTATTCTATAGCCTACTAACCAGACAACCACGTCACGTGATATTGAGATGCTGCTATTTCATAAGCATCATGGCTAGCGAACATACTGGTCATTCGAACGAGATTTATTTCAGTGCGATAAAATAACATGTGGCCCAAGAGTTTTATACATATATGTCGGAGTACCACCGTTGGCAGTAACTTGAAATGCAAATGCGTTCAGATGACCAAGACCTGTCCTTGCATCTGGGTCACCGGAAGTGTAACCAGTCGCTCCTGATTTTGAAATAATTCTCCTCCGTTTACTTTCAAGCATCATCTTATGCACACAGGTGACATTGCTGGTGTTTTCAAACGAATGCAAACATGGAAACTGATCAGCTGACCAATACAGTGGACCTTTCAGTAGCCGAGTTCACCAAAATTGCTAAACATACTTATCTAGCTAAGTATACTTTGCGGTAGTAATCATTTATTTTTCCCGGAATACATTAGTTCATATAGAACTAATGACTGCATATATGTGATGATTAAAAGTATGCAGAATTATTATACTGAATGTATTACATTATCACAGCCAAAATATCTGTGATAATGTAATAAAATCATTACAAAAAAAGTTTGTATCCGTAAATTGAAAATTTCTCCTTTAAAGTGTACTTAACAAGATAAGTAGACATTGCAATGTTGGGGAAATAGGCTACAGGAGGCAAAACAATTGTAGATCCCGACCACACAGCCCCTTCACATAGAGAACCAGCCTGGAATATCTGTGCCGACAGTATATCAGTTAGTCCAAATAAATTGTTTTCAAATGACCTGATTTCAAGTTTTGAAAACAGGTCATTTTGTTAACTGGTATAATTATATATACACTCAGGAGGCGTGATCAACCTATGAGCTGATCAGACATGCGAACGCGCAGGAAACACTTAAATTGGATTACGTCGGTCAGACACCACATTTACTGGTGAATAAAAATAATTATGATTCCAGAGGGTCGGGGTGAACTGAATCATAAGAATACATTTATCAGGTAACCTGACATGTATTGACCGAATACGTACTGTCTGATAACATGTACCTGATACAAACATCCGGGTTACAACGAAGTGAAAACTGACGTTACATTGGTCGGATGACGTCACGTGACGTAACCGAATGACGCACCGTAAACAAGTCCGCGTTCTGTCCATTAATAAAGACGTGATATGTTGTCATGTTCGTGCATAAATCGTTACCTGATAAATAGAATAACAGGCTAGTGAATTGTGCTATCAAGTTTATAAACTGGATATCAAAGGACACTAACCTGATATGCTCTATGTATTGTATTAGTATGACCAATGGATGAAACAATTGAAAACAGACGCATACAGTGGAACCTCTCCAAACCGGACACCCTGGGAGATCCCCAGGGTGTCCGGTTTGGAGATGTTCCACTGTAAATCTCACATGTGAGCACTTCGTGACACATTCTAGTATTTTGCAATCATGAAAAGCGATTGTAATCAGAGATACACAACAGCGAAACACGTCTAAGGTAAACATCTCTATTTTCCCGAGTGTCGGGTTTCACGGGGTTTCAAAATACCAGCTGTGAGTGTGGCTGAGGCTACAGTGGGGGCTACAGTGGGGTCAGCGTGGAAGTGCACACACGAACGAACACGACAGGTTGGAACCAACCTGCTGTCGTGTTCGTTCGTGTGTGCACTTCCACGCTGACCCCTCTGTATGTCTACAGCCGGGACCACACCGTGTTTACGGCAGCTATCGTGTGATTGGACAATTGGATTAAACAGGGATCGTGGGTCGAACAGTGCGACGTGATTTGTCAATTTCGTGCATGGGCGAAAAGCTGAAATATTTGAGGGTATTGAAATTAAAAACCGCATTTTTTATCGACAGCGGGTCCATAAAGCAATCCTACGTTCAGTATATAGGCTTGTGTATACATACGTCATTCGTCTGCATGAGTAATACAAAGTTTACATTTTCTCACTCACGACCGCGCGATATGAGAGTCAGTGCATTACTGTTACTACCTGTGCTAGATTTCAGTTTATATAGACGCTAAAAATAACCGCCGCCGAGAACCGCTTTTTATTGGCTTACTGTACCGACAATATATGATAGAAATATTTTGGTATACAGTAATTATGTTCTTCAATATGTTTTAAAATTCCATGGAGTGCAAGCGGTAGTTGTTTAATTGTGACAAAGTAATACAATCTGTGAAATAATTTACTGACAATAGTTTTGTTGATATAGATAGATCGCGAGTATGTTGGACACGTTTCTACCATCGGACTCGCTGTTGTCACCAATAGAAGGCGACTTTCAAAACGTAAGTAGTACATCTTCATTTATTTACATGTATCATGATTTTCTAAACATGTGTTCTCATACTTAATGATATTGTTATACACTGTGCCTGTATACATCAACATGTGCCATTAGTAGATCTATATTAGTGACGGGTGGTTTCTATGCTGGGTGCCCTCGACGTTACGTTCACTGTCCAATGATATCGTCGGCTCGGTTGCTGTTTCTATGTCCCGGTTTCCGCCTCTTGTCCGGTGCACTCCGTCCGTTCGGTTAACACTTTAGACTGGTCATTCTACACTGTATCTTCGCTTCTCGTGTTTGTTTACGCGATTTGACCAGAAATCAGCCACCGTTTATACATCAAAGGTGGACGGTACCGTTTGTCACCAATAACAGATACAGTGAAACCTCTCTAAACCTGACACCCTGCTTCGAGAGGTTTCACTGTAAATAAGGCATTTGATCATTCTGGGTCATATCCGTTTGATATGCGATCACGAACAGACATTATCACCTGAGATAAAGGACCGAGAAACTCATAAATAAACAATATCACAGGTCGATGGTCTAGTAACATAAGGTCGTAACTCCATAGCAGTTACAACCTTATGTTACTAGACCATCGATGTGTTTTCTTGATGTCCGGTTTAGAGATGTTCCGCTGTACTATACTTGTTGACAGGATGTACCGTTCACCGTTGCGCTACGTAGTGCGGTCTGGTGACATATGTGGTCCGTGCTGACCAATGTGTGACTTACAGTTTGCAACCAATGTAGTCGCAGATCAGCATGTACGTCTGTGATAGTCTCACCAAGTCCCAACACTGTTTTCCTAATGTGTGGCTGTGATAGGAGAAATAGGGCTTTGTGACCAGTGTAGATCCAGATCAGCCAGTGCATCCGTAGTCTGATCCGGATTCCACGGTTCACCATTACATCAATGAAACACATGACATGCTTCTAGCAGACAATATATATCGTTTTCAGGCTACATACGTGTGCTATATGATCAGGTGCTACACTGGTCACAAATACCATAACCCCATTTCTCCAGGCACAGCCACATATGTATGGCCGATATAGATGGCCGTCTCCCAATATGTTACACATCAAAGTGAACCAGTATGAACGATGTGATCCGATACTATCGTCTAGTTGCGGTGTGTGTGACCAGCTCACGTGCATTGTCGTGACATTTTTTAGATACATTGTATCTATACACATCAAATACAGTTATCAATTGGTTAGAATTCGTATAATTGAGAACCCCCCCCCCCTTCCCCCTCCCTCCCCCCCCCCCCCACCCCCCCCCCCCCCCCAACTGGACCACGTGTCTGGGATATGTACAGTTACTGTAGCACAACTGATAGTGTTAGAAATTAGAAAGTGGTATTTTTGCTGTTTGCTTCGTACACACATCTATCCGTGTCCGCCTGCACAACAGTGCAATGCCCCGTGGGCCGTTTATAAATTGAAGAATACAAATATGCTATATTCATAAATTGATTGGACAGTGATTGGTCAACCGTATGATACTCGGATAAATCATTATTGTGAACCGAATGCCCTGGATAGCCGCGTGTCCATCTGCAGTCCAGTTTAGCAAATTCTCTAAATTATGTTTTCGTCGGCTTCAATCTTCTGATGCAACGCGTATAACAATACACGTGGTTCCGCAATTTAACATGTAGCCAATATAAATAGCCTTTGTATCCGATTAGTAACGTCAACCCGCTTGTCATTTGAAATGGGACATTGCGGCGTTTGCGACCAGCGTAGGCCCTGGTCAGACTGCGCATTATATTATATAAACACTATGTTGATCGGGATCTACACTGACCACTAATGTCACATCCATGGGCCATTTTCTCATCAGCTGGCTGAAATTATTCAGGAGGAGTTGAAAAAGAAACTTAAAAATTAAGTCAATATTGGAAGTCGTAATTCTTCGCCAAGATTCGGCGTCATCTACGGAAATACAGTTTATCATACGCGAAATGCTAATAAAAATGGCAATAGTCGATTTATTTAATTAGTAACGCATATTAATGTCAATACGACAGGTAGCCGTTAAACAAATGAGCTATTCGCGCGAACGCAAACCTTTGACAAATGCCTCTGCCAGTATTGTGACTGACGTAATTAATGATCCGCGGTGTAACCTTATCTCAAGTTAGAGACGAACTAATGGCTATATAAGCGGTTTGCGAAACTTCTAAAGCCACAATACGATAGTGTATCTAGCTGTGCTTAGTCGGGATAGCGAGTCGGAGATAGTTACCAAATTGTTTATGACTGTACTTTAGTGATAAGAGGATGTTAATTGAAAGGCATGAAACAAATGGAGGATTAAGGGCCGTTGTACTGGGTTATAGACAGGTAAATTAACAGTTTATGTTGTATTAAAAACAAAAATTGCAAATATATTATTGATATTATATTGTTTTAATAGCAATTAAAATAGTTAAAGAATATTTGATCATAGTCATGATGCATCAAGAGCGCGTTATAGACAGGTGAATTAACAGTGTGCGTTGTATTTATAAAAAAAATATGGTATTTATATTATATTGTTTTAGTAGCAATTAAAATAGTTAATCATTTCAGCACTAGATACCTCTTCCTAATATTTGCAAACAGTGTAGATCCTGATGAACCGGCTCGTAGCGAGCCGTCTTATCAAGATTTGTGGAGACTTTTTATTTTTTACAAAACATTTTTCTGCATATTGGAACAGTCGCAATCTTAACATAAAACAGTTCATCTTAGTTACTTAGGGGTGAGTGGATTAACCCTTAGAATGCGGGAACCGAAAATAGTCGTCTGCTGATTGATAATTCATATGTTGTCTTTTCTCTCAGTAAAAAGATGGTTTGGCATCATTTTAGAATCATTTCCATTGGAAATGTTTCTAAAGTGCTGCCAAACCAAGTTTTTGATGAGAAAAGTGGAAAAATAATAAATATTCAGCAGACGACACAAAATTAATTCAGCATTGTAAGGGTTAAAGCACTTACGATCATATTAATGCTGCAGCAGAGCGCGCGATACGGTCGACTGCGGCGCGAATGATGTGAATATAGCGATATCAAGTAACAAGAAGTTCTCCCAACCGTGTTTCAGTTTGTTATATACTGCGTAGCTAACCTGCGGTCGCGGATAGCTTACCTGTAATATAGCAGCTCGCTTGTTACGGCCGAGTTGTGTCTTCCCACGGTATGTCTAGATTACAAATAGAACACACCGCGTCCCCGGGACAGCAAACGTGAAATGTTCTAGTTGAGGAGAGTTATGCAAATTGCCGTTTATAAATTGATTTTCAAAATAGATATATTCAACATCCATAGCTGTGGCTTTGGATAATACTTATTCGGCACGATGCGTTAGTTCAATCTCGCGCATTCACGCAGCGTAACGGCGAGCTTGACGAAACTTCTACTATTACATGAACGAGAGGGCATTCACACATACCTGTATCAATTTCTGTCTGATGCCTCCAGTTAGCATGGCTACATTATCATGACTTCATCTTGATGCATGGGTGAACTTGTTGAACATTATTACGACTGTCCAAATCAGTTTCTTATTGTTAGATGGCATCACACTTTGTAAAGATAGAAGGCAAACTCTTTGATGAGTTGCTAGTATCACGAAAGACAACGATACTACACATCCGCGCAGGCTGATCATGGTCTGCACTGTACGCATACCTATCAGAGAATTGGACAAGTTCGGTAAACAAACTTACAGGTTGATTCAACGTGTTCTCCTTTCTGTGTTGCAGAGTTGGCAAGAACTGGAGAACGCCATGTACCAGGACTGTCAGCCGTATGAGAGCAGCATGATCCAGTCGATGGAACACGCCAAGTCGTCGTTTCCCGGCAGCCCCGTGTCGCCATCACAGACGCCAAGCTCGCCGTTCGGGAACGGGAACCAGTGTAGCCCAATGAGCAGCGCCACCATGTCGCCGCCTCCCACATCCACCGGAAATGGAAGTCAGAAAGTGTATGCGCACGAGCTGTACGACGATTTGCTGGATTTGGACTTTATCCTGTCAAACACGGTGGATATGAACAATGCATCATTGTATATGGATGACGGACTGGTGAATATCAATGTTAAACAGGAGCCCGGTGTGACAGACGACTCTCTGTCGGAGTTCCATTCCAGTTTCATGGATATCCCCGATATTAAATACGATAACTGTGTCAGCAACAAGAACAGTGAAAACATGTGTCCCGAAATGGAAATGAACAAGATGGACTTCAAGCGAATTGTGCCGAAATTAGAGTTTCAGCAAAATGCACCGAACTCGTGTTCTTCATACAACCAGAACTTGAACTCAAACTTGTCAGTCCCGCACCAAGCCCACAGTCCAGTGACGTCACCGGCGCTCGTGCAGCATTTCAATACCATGAACATTCCAGGGCACCTTTCCCCGCCATCATCTCCAGAACAGTACAACGACAACCTACAAACATGTCACCCACCAATGTTACACGTGGCCCCTCACCACCAGATGTCACGACCACCACACGTGCCACAGCAGCAACAACAACAACCACAACATCCAGGCATGTCCATCCAGCAACATCATCTCCACCAGCAGCAGTTCCAGCAGTTCCTAATATCACAGCAGCTGATGGCGCCGAAAATGGGACAATCTGGTCACATGACCCAGTTACCGCCAATGATGACGCCGCCATCGTCGCCACAACAGCTTGTCGACCTGCTCCTCCCACAAACCACATTAGACCCGTCCGTCGGGCAGCCCAAGAAACGCGGGCGAAGAACGTGGGGACGTAAACGACAGACGACACATCAGTGTTCGCACCCTGGCTGCAGTAAGACGTACACGAAGAGCTCGCATTTGAAGGCGCACTTGCGTACGCACACCGGGGAGAAACCATACTGCTGCACGTGGAAGGGCTGCGGCTGGAAGTTCGCGCGTTCCGACGAACTCACGCGCCACTACCGGAAACACACGGGCGACCGGCCGTTCCAGTGCCATCTCTGCGAGCGCGCATTCTCCCGCAGCGACCACCTCTCCCTGCACATGAAGCGGCACATATGAACTGACCAATCACCGCCGTCCGCAGTCGGACATTCTTGGTTCTCAACGAAAACGCGCGAGTTTTCGCAACTTTGAGGCATTCCGATTTCAAAAAATTGTTTTGTGTAATATTTTTGGTAGCTTTGAAAATGCGTGTCTGAAGATTGTTATGTTGCAATTGTACAATGTAACAGCTTCAGCATTGAATAGTTACTGATATTAATTACCATCCCGTTTCGGATCACCTCGGCTACACTACGTAGCGGTGACCACATAGTTGGTTATTTTATACCGGTTTTCAAGCTGGCTGGTCCAGTGTTGATTTGGGAAGGTTTAACCTGCCAACTTAAGGTCACGTGGTTTGTGCTGGTCGCCCCACGTGGCCTTAAATCGGGAGGTGGCCGATACATAGTTAGTGTATTCTGGCGATTTTTGGTATTTTGTATGGAGATACCAACCATGAACAGCGAGTGTACACCGACGCCTGGTTAATCTTGCCAATATGTCAATGTTTCTGAACATCTACTGGCAATATGAACTCGCTATCAAGCAGCTTGATTGGCTGAGTCTGAGCTGTAGGACAGCTCAGGCTCAGTCAATCAAGCTGTTTGCTTTCAAGTACAATATTCAATTATTATGAAATAAAAGACGTAACAAATATGGGCGTGATTAGCGCAAGCGGAGGTGTATGGGCAGTGAACTGTGTACTACACATGTTGTAGCCAGTCATGTTTTGTATATATTGTTGACGAGTTTGTATTGTGCCATGGTTAGGTTCATACTGCTATTGTTGTTATTGCACCTAAATTATATTATACTGTTATATACTACGAATCCGTATCCTACTTGACTTGACGACTGGAGTTTCAAGTATTGCAACGAAAAACTTGTTGACATTACCTGCATTATTTTAATATGGTGATATTTTTTGTCATAATTTACTGTAAACAAAAGTAATTTCGTTTAATTTTGGTATTAACCACTAACATTATTCCGGATAACTTTTCCCGGATGTTTACACATACTTGTTTTGCATTTGGAAAGTTTATATGAAGTACAACGATTAAAGGGAAATAACTCGAGTAGTTGGTTGACAAGTGTTTCAGGCTTACTTGACATTCGGTTGTGTACGAAACTTACACATGATATACAGCAGGGATTCCGCTGGCGATCGCCACTTTCGCAATTGGCGATAAAAATAAACAATTGGCGATAAAAAATTACAATTTTCGGAAAAAAAAATTAAATAATAAAAATGATTTTTTTTTTTTTTGAAGTGGCGATTTTTTTCCCCAGCGGAATCCCTGATACAGGTACATAAGTGCTTCTATATTTACACTGTAGATCTATATATTACGCAAATGTATACTTTTCAATAGTGCTTGGACTGTTCTTAAACGGACAGTGTATCTATCCATCGACTTGGTGCAGCAAATGATATTATCAGTAACTATTGCGGAATTTGAAATCGCATCATTGAATAGTTGAGTAATAGCAATTAGACATGAAAGAGAATGTACAGTGATTGATGTTCTGGCATAATCAGGGTGTTCTCATTTATGACCAGTGTAAACCCAGATTAACAGGGTATACACACACACATCACAGTGTATACTTGTGATCATAAACATTATAAAACATCAGAAACAGTTTAAATTCATATTATTTCGTTACATGGGGTGGTGGGGGATGGGGAGTGGGTGTAAAACATTAATTGACTATTGTAATGATTATTTATATTGCCAGAACATACCGTGTTACTTCTCATTCTGAGTGTCATTCGAAAAGTGCAATTTTGGAGTAGACCTTTACATTGAGTCAATGTATCTGTACCCATGGTAACGTTGTATGGGTCAGTCCGGTAGACAATATTCCTAACGGAATTCCATTAATTCATTTTTTAAATCAATGTTCTTTAATTAATTCTATCATTATTTTTTAACGATTCCGGTCATATTTGTGATTGCGACTGGAGAAATAATGGCTTTTGCGAACAGCGTAGACCAAGATCAGACTGCGTGTCTGATCATGGTCTACGCTGTTCGCTGTTCCATTAATGGCATTGCACATACAGTGTATGTTGTTACAAGGTTACAAGAGTGCGCCATGATCACGAGTCGCCATGGCGATACATTCTGTTTTAGTAAGCCAGAGTTCTCCAGCCATAACCACAGTGTTTGACCAGGCGTATTATCTACAGGACTGACCACATTCTACTCGAGGTACTACCTCTGTGTTCAGTGCTGTGTTGAGATTTGAAAACGAACAAACATCGAATCATTCATCAGGGTTTTTTATGGACGGGCAGCAAATGCTACCGGTCTCTTACTGTAGTCTCCTATCAGACTCCTATGAGACTGCATGTCTGTGATATATGATCAGTTTTCATATATATACGCGTTCTTGTGTGAGTATACACAGACAGGTCCTTGTTCTGTGTGGTGTGTGAACGTCACCGATAGTTCTAATGGCGGACTGGCTACAAATACACGTAGACCATCTTTGGTCGTATATTGTATATCATATACATGTATCTATATATGTATGTAACCCATTACAGTAATACCCAATTTAGTTTATATTCCTGAATTTATATATTTTCAAAATATTATTTCTCCACAATTCAATTTGTATATTATGTGACCATCCTGGTAGATGGTGCCATATATATTGTGATGCTTAAGTAGAGAAACAATTTTCCAACACCAAAACTGTGTATTTTCATACTGTAACGGGTTGAACTATGTAAATTAATTGTAAAAACAAACCTATAACTTAGTATCGCCATATCAGCTACCTGTAGTGCATGCTTCAGTTTTCTCCATCCATCAAATCAAAATTGAACAAATGAAGAAAAGTGTTAACCCATTATGTTCGCAGTAAGCTTTAACTTAAAGGTGATTTGTAACTTTGACGTACATATTTTTCTCATTTCTAATCGGAAATATATGTTGTGACCACTCATCTCAACGAGACGGTTCAAATGGTGGTCACAGCATATTCTTCTGAAGTTCTGATGAGAAATAAAGGAACTATTTGATGTTTTCCGTCAGTAAAAATGTGTGTCATGAGAATGTAATGTGTTTAGAATAGCATGGTGACACTCGTTGTCGTTCACTACTTTAGTTCAATCATTGCCGCCAGACAATTGAAACCTAAAACGTGTTTTCATAACATGAACATCATCATGTTTTATCTTTAATATAATGTGGTGTCATGCATGATACTTCGTTTATTTAACTTACCCACAACTTGCCATTGGCAGTGAATCTAAATGCATTAGAAAGACGGTGTATCATGTAGATAGTATGTAACACGTGCACTTTAACAGAGTTGTTACACATTTAACATAATTATTATAGAAATACTTGTCAGTGTAAATCTATTATATTTCATTCCATGTCCTGGATTTATTACAAGATATTAATTTATTATCAGCAAACCTATTGAAGATGATATTATAAACTATGGTATTATGTTTCTTTTGAGAAAACCTGATGTCTACGCCTTTAATCTTTAGTCGCCCGTACCTCTCTACGCAAGTTATACTGCTTTATCTGTGCCTAACTGAAGGCGTCAATGGAATAAGGGGGCGGAGTTAGCCCCCTTATTCAACTGACCCCTTCAGTTAGTATTATTTATTCCTCGAGCCAAGCTGGACTTGGATCCAGTAGTGATTAAGTTTATTTGTTCAAACACCTGTCCGTCTGTTCGAGTGTCTGTCCGTGTTTCTGTCCGTTTGTGTGTCTGTGTGCCTACTTCCTGCACGTCTGCAATGTCATATGTGTCTCACCTGTTCACATGTAAGACTGTGTTCAGTCCTAGTATGTAATGTCGAAATAACTAACACTCTGAAGTGTATCTAGTTTCTGTTAAATTAGTTGCATCCTTAGTACTCTAAACACAAATTAAAGCATCAACATCGACGTGATATTGAGTGCTGTATTATTTTGGTTGAATTTTTTGTACAATTACTCTTATCAAATTAAATTCCCATATGTGTGCTTGATTATGGTTAAAGACCAGCTGCAAATTGTATAAACTAGATACCTAGTTTGTTGGGTTAGTTTGTAGCGGATTTTATATGATATTGATGATAATGATACCCTGGCTTACGTCAGTTATGGGGAATGTAAGCAACTTTGAAGATATTAGGCTAGTGAATTAGTGGATGGTGTTAGTCGTCCATTACTTAATATCACATTTTACATGTCAATTGAAATAACTCCTGTGAGCCAAAATTAGTTAGTAGAAAATCTTTTGTAATCAAGGTCTGACAAAAGAAAACACGGACTTGTTGCCTTTGAGTGGTGTAGAAATTGCCTAGAATTGGTAGCTATTATGCCACTTAAACGTCAATTAACTATTTAACTGCGGACACGTAACTCTGCATATACTCCCGTATCGTCCGTAGTCTACTACAGACGATACAGGATTATAAGCAGAGTTACGTGTCCGCAGCTATTAATCGGTCATCAAGAACTTTAGATATTACCAGATTGTACAAGCGTGTATGCTGATTACGATCTACACTGGTCGGAGACGAAATAAGCCCGGATTTGTCAGATTGTGGCGTATTTTATTATCAGATGTGAAATTGTTAAATTGTTCAATTTGATGTTCTTGTTAAGCGGTTGTATTATTTACTGAATGTTTGGTGCTGAATGTATTTTGTATTTTTGTACTTTTGAATATGGCGGGGAAACTGCACAATTATGATGTTTACACCAATATTGACGGATATCAGAATTGTCTGCACTGTTACAGATCAAAGTACTGACGTACATACCAGTACGGGCTGGTATCAGACTGTATTTATAGTTTGCTGTGTGCCATTGTTGGTGACTAATGTCATAAGGTACATTTCCCCCGCAGCCCGGTGTATATTTTTGTATTGGATCACGTGCTAGTCATACATGAATCGTGCCATATCGCCATTTAACCCAACGGGACATTGACAGGTACTACTTTCTTTTTTAAATGAACCGTATTTTATTTATTGTTTATTTTTTTAGTTGAAATGAAGAAAAAAACACCGTTCAGTCAATCTAATGTGTCAATAACATTTCAAAGAAAATATGTATTGTTTTAAACCTTTTTTAACAGTACTCTGTTAAATTTTCAAAGTGTTTTTTTTACACATTTTAGGCTATTTCTACTAAGATAAGTTAGTACCTGTCAGTAGTTCCGACCCGCTGCGCATTTATACCAGCTAGGCTGGACGCTTCATTCCACATTCAAACTACATCCACCGAACAAAGTAGTTCGGCTAAATAAAAAATGAAACTTACTTTTGCCTTGTCATTGTTTCAGTACCTATTTACATATATATGACCGTGACTGGAGAAATTGGATCAGGATCTGCACTGTTCGCCCCATTGTATCAATGAAACACCTGTTATGCTTTTAACAAGTGATATAGATCATTATCAGGCTACAGACGCGTGCTATATGATCAGGAGCTACACTGTTCACATATCCCATAAGTCCCATTTCTCAAATCACAGCCATATAATGACTCTCCACGACAACATGGGTGTATTGAGATTGCGAGCAACCTGGTCAGAGCGTACACTGCTCGATATCGACTCGGGGAACCTGGAGCCTGATAGATTATTTGATTGATCGATTGCTTAAACATCGATCGATCGATTGATTGATTAACGATAGAAAATGGCTTAGCATTACATCCGTGATGCATGGACGGGCGTCTACAGTGGAACATCTCTCAACTGGACACCCTGGGAAGTCCCCAGGGTGCCCGGTTTAGATATGTTTCACATTAATTCCGAAGTAAGAGCACTGAACCACACGCCTGTGTATAATGCAATCACGAACACCGATAAACATCGGCGATAGTTGACAGTGAAATCGGCCATAATTTAACACATCGATGTTGCAAAGTTGCTCGGTTGAGAGGTTCTACTGTATTGAGACAGATACCCGCAGTCTATTTAGACCACGGTAGACTGGAATTGTAACCGATTGGTTACGACCTCCGACTGTCACTGTATCGGCCCGGTGGTTCGAGCTCCGATCTCGTCACTGGAGTTTGTGAAATCCTTACCGTAATCCCGACCGGATACCAGTAGCCGATTTCATAAAAATTGCAAAGTATACTTGTGTAGCAAAGTATACTTTGAGGGGTAATCATTTATTTTTCCCGAAATGCATTATTTCATATAGAACTAACGACTGCATATATTTGATGAATACAAGTATGCAGAATTATTATACTGAATGTATTACATTATCACAGCCAAAATGGCTGTGATAATGTAATAAATTCAGTATAATAAAAATTAATAAATTTATCCGTAAATTGAAAATTTCTCCCTCAAAGTATACTTTGCTAGATAAGTATACATTGCAATGTTGGTGAAATAGGCTACTGGTTTGGTCATCGGGTACGTCTTTGGCTTTCTTGTATGTGAGAGTTGAATCTGGTTATACCACTTATAAATAAGAGTAATCATACCATTATTACTTTTCGGGGAAGTGACTGATGTGGTATGGACCTGGCACCAGGTCGGGTTTTTCTAATTTCAGGGCTGAATATATGTATATTTATTTCGACGTAAATATTCCGTTCTAATTTTGGGATTAAATGCGTGCTCGAATATATTGGCCTGGCCTTAAATTACCTTAGCTGTTGATAGTCCGTTAAACACCAATAAATAAACAAATTTCCAGCTCCACCAGCCGATTCTACCCATGTGTGCCATATAGCGGCTTGGTCTGCCGGTATTCAAGGCATGCGAACCAATTGTGACTATTAATTCAAGCAATACATCAGATAGACTGCGTCTCCTGCCAAATTTGCATTAGTGTACGTGCTAGTTTAAAGTTTAATTCAAAGTAGACATACCAAAATGCACTGACGTTAGTGCACTATTTAACCTTGAGATTTGTTCTCATAGTTTACGTTAGTTACTGTACGTTGCGACGTAAATCTACTTTCAGGCGATGATGAAATGTGGATGTAACTTGATAAATAGGGCTTATGGATTTTACGACCAATGTAGATCCAGAACAGTCTGATCAGGATCTGCAAGTTCGCCATTCCATCAATGAAACACCCGTCATGCTTCTAACAAACAATATAGATCATTATCAGCCTACATTCGTATGCTATTCGAGTGCACCAAATTATATAGGCCTCATTTCTCCAGTCACTCAGCCACGAAAAGGCTACTGTCCACATCCCACCGATGGCGTACGGTCGTGCTGTAGTTTATGTGCAGCTCTTGGTCCAGACTCGATTCTAGATCCGATACACCACCGCCTCCGCTAATCTTGCCATGGTTGAGTTTTGTTTTTATTTATTTTATTTACTTAAAAATGCCTGCCTATTGAGCTTGAAATCAAGCAGCTTGATTGGCTGATCCTGAGCTGTGGTATAGCTCAGGCTCAGCCAATCAAACTGCTTCATTACGAGTTCATATTTTCAGTAAGATGTTCAGACACGTTAGCATCTTAGCAAGATTAACGAAGTCAAGTGTGATGATTTCACAACAAAAATATAGAAAATTCAGAATGCTATTTTCAAATTATGCCACACCAAAATGTCTCCATTCTTAAATTTAATGTGAACGCTTAAGATGCAATACTACATGTGTATGTTCATTTTCCAATCACCCAACCCCGTCCCGCCCTGGCGGCAGCAGAAGCCGTTGGACGACAACGTATGAATCTATCAAAAAACCGGCAGTGTGTGATGTGCGAGTAACTGTTGAATGGGAGGTAACTCGATATTAAATGGGACTGAGTACTACACCAGTTATGCACCTTCACCTCCTCGCCGACAAACTTATAAACGGACACTCGACAGGAACAAATGGGGTATTACCGTGAACAACATGACACTCAGATCAGCAGGAACAATTATGCATGGTTCTTCTTCTCATGGTAATCAGCCATTCCGGAATGTGTCGACATCCACGTAGTTGAACCGGAGTTGTTGACATAATGCGAGGACACGGACAATGTGCATGATCACGTGGTTACACAACAACGTCGCACACTCCAAAGTAGGTATTATTTGATATTTTCCTTAATATGCAACCGATTTTGATGAAATATGGCGCAGCAAACGCGTCTTCATGAGCTGCATTTGGTGGTCCAGGGAGTTCGGCATAGACTTGTGTCGTTTTTGCGAAGAATCGATTTCCGTGTCGTTTGATGCGCTATATTTCATCAAAATCAGTTATGTAATAAGGACAATATAAAAGAATACGTACTTTAAATCAGATGGATTCTGGAAGTGTCAGTACTTGTTGTTGTTGTTGTTAGTACCACGTCATCATACACCTTGACGGATAAACGACATCACTTATAGTAGGGCCATTGTTTGTTAGACGCACGAAAGGGCTTCACTGCCTGAATGGCTATAATGCAGTATTATCGGGATCTGTAGCCTATTTCACCAACATTGCAAAGTATACTTATCTAGCAAAGTATAATTTGAGGGCGAAATTTTCAATTTAAGGATTAATTTATTAATTTGTATTATACTGAATTTATTACATTTTGGCTGTGATAATGTAATACATTCACTATAATAATTATGCATACTTTCAATCATCAAATATATGCAGTGGTTGGTTCTACATTGTATATGAAATAATGCATTTTGGGAAAAATGATTACTCCCTCAAAGTATACTTTGCTAGATAAGTATACTTAGCAATTTTGATGAAATCGGCTACTGATCCCAAGTGATATAACCCCCCACCCCCACCCCATCCCACCCCCACCCCGACCTCAATTTCTCCAGTCACATATACAAGTGTAGGTCCTGATCAATATGATTGGATTCGTAGGTTGATCTGGTTGATGTGCCGTCCGATATGGAACATGCATACACCGTTTGGCAATGACATCGTCTCTATTTCTCCTGTCACACACACCAATACGAACAACGCATTCCCTGATCAGACTGCTGGGACGCGCAGGCTGATCTAGGTCATCACTGGATGACAAACACATATGAGACACGCCATGCGATGTTATACCTTCAGACACCTGCGTAATTTCATGAAATAAGTTCACAAAATTTACAAAATTTTCCGTAAATGGCGTCAAAAGTTGACAACATTTTCAGAGTACATGCGGCATTATATTTATATTCCGCATGTACTCGGTCTCTGTAAAGTATTTATGAAAAAGTTTAATGAAATTACGCAGATATCCGAATGCACAAAATCGCATGGCGTGTCCAATATGTCCCATTTCTCCACTGACAGACACTTGCGAGATGCCACAGGTTCTTGAAGAACGGTTCATAGTTCGTTGTTTTATGGGTTATTTCGGTATATCTGGTGGTTTGGATGCATTGTTACCAACATACAATTTAATCCAGATTAACGTCGATGGGTTTTATTGTCATTTATCTCTGGTGCTGATGATGTCTGTTCATGATTACAAAGTACACAGTTGTGTATTGTAATACTTATATGACTGTGCCTGGAGACCAGTGTACATCCAGATCATTCCATCAATGAAACATCCGCCATGCTTCTAGCAAACAACATGAATCGTAATCAGGCTACATGAGCGTTCTAGATGTGAACATGATCTACACTGGCCACAAATCCCATAGGCCATATTTCTCCAATCACAACCACAATATGCTATATGAGTGCACCAAATCCTATAAGCTCCGTTTCTCCAGTCACTCAGCCACGAACAGGCTACTGTCCACATCCCACCGATGGCGTACGGTCGTGCTGTAGTTTATGGCAAGCCAAATGCACAATAATTCCTGAAACCATGGTTTGGAGCTAAAACCCTAGTTTGAGAGTATAAACCAGGGTTTAGGCTCTCAAACCCCAGTTTCAGCAATTATTGTGCATTTGGCCAGAAACAGCCGTTTGAGGTCGTAAATCGAATAAAAAGCCTAAGCCACAGTTTAAGAAAAAAAATGCCAATCGTGATCCCAAATGGTAGTTTTGTTAAACCCTGGTTTGAGCAATTATTGTGCACTTGGTGGCAGTAACCACCGTTTGGACGCTCAAACTAGAGTTTCTGATAGCTTAAACCACGGTTTGAGCTCAAATCCCAGTTTAGACTGCCCAAACCCCAGTTTAGGCTCGCCAAATGCACAATAATTCCCTAAACCCCAGTTTGAGAGTCTAAACCATGGTTTAGGCTCTCAAACCCCAGTTTCAGCAATTATTGTGCATTTGGCCAGAAACTGCCGTTTGAGGTCGTAATCCAATAAAAAGCCTAAACCCTAGTTTGGACCCAAACCACAGTTTAAGAAAAAAACTGCCAATCGTGATCCCAAACGGTAGTTTTCTTAAACCCTGGTTTGAGCAATTATTGTGCACTTGGTGGCAGAAACCACCGTTTGGACTCTCAAACTAGGGTTTCTCATAGCTTAAACCACGGTTTGAGCTTAAACCAGGGTTTAGGCTCAATATATGGTTTTCATTGGACGAAACATTTCTCAATGTCTAGTTTTGATTGGCTGACAGAAATTCCTTCCCGCTGGAAGCGTAGTTATCATTGGTCGGATAATTTGGAAAGTCAGGTTTTCATTAGCTGACGCGTTTTCGCGCGTCTGCAACAACAATTGAATGCTGAAATGGTGACAAAAATTAACAAAGGATATTTTAATAATTGCAAAAATAATGTTGTCTTATCATAAGACGAATATGAACATGTTTTCTTACTCTCTTGCCTGTCATAATCAGCATATTTTCCCAATTTATGAACAGCAGCTGCATACTATAGGTGCGAAACTGTGACGTCAGTTAAGAAGAGTGACCTTAGAACATATATGTTTGCAGTGTATACCCTACTCATAATAATTATTTTACTTTTAAATTCAGCAGATTGTTACTAATAAACAGAGCAAATGCTGTATTGACTCAACGACCACCAGCGTAAGGCCTGATCAGACAGCCGGGAAGCGCAGTGTGATATTGGGCTATACTGGTGGGCTATATCGTAAGGTACTACATGTAGTTGTATAATCACCAGTTAACAATAAACATCCGGGCTACTGAGCATATCACCAAATTGTAGACCAGTGTAGTGCCTGATCAACATGCTCATCAACTTGGGACGACCATACTATCGCTAATATGTACAACAGTGTAGTCCCTGAGCAGCCAGTGGCTAGGTTGATCTAGCTAGGTTGATCGGACTAGCAGTAATCATCTGTACACCGGCCTAGTCCCTGAGCAGCCGGCATATCCAGCTGGGTTGATCAGACTACCCGTAATATGTACACTAGTGTAGTCCCTGAGCGCCGGCATACTAGCTGTTGATCAGGATCAGTAATCTGCAGTGTAGTCCCTGAGAGCGGATAAAACACTGGGTTGATCACTATCAGTAATCTGTACACCAGTGTAGTCCCTGAGCAGCCGGCATAACTAGCCGATCACTATCAGTAGTACACCAGTGTAGTCCCTGAGCAGCCGGCATAACTAGCTGGGTTGATCAGACTATCAGTAATCTGTACACCAGTGTAGTCCCTGAGCAGCCGGCATAACTAGCTAGGTTGATCATACTATCGGTAATCTGTACACCGGTGTAGTCCCAGAGCAGCCGGCATATCCAGTTGGGTTGATCAGACTATCATTAATCTGTACACCGGTGTAGTCCCAGAGCAGCCGGCATATCCAGTTGGGTTGATCAGACTATCAGTAATCTGTACACCGGTGTATCCCTGAGCAGCCGGCTTATCTACCTAGGTTGATCAGACTATCGGTAATCCGTACACCGGTGTAGTCCCTGATCAGGCGCCATATCTAGCTATGTTGATCAGGCTACCGAAACTATATATTAACCATATATGAATATGTGTTTGTTGTATATTATGATTTGTTTTAGTAAAATAATATCATCAATAATAATAAACAGCAAACAAATGTTAAATTCATCCCGGGAATTAATGAAGGGGGTTTTGTCCACCCTGTAAAAATCATGAAGGGGGTTATGTCCACCCTGTATAAATCATGAAGGGGGTTATGTCCACCCTATCAAAATCATGAAGGGGATTTTGTCCATGTTGTCATTTTCACACGAAGGGCGTTATGTCAAAGTGGGTTTTGTCCTACATTCATATAGTATACGAGCGTAGTCCCTGATCAGGCGACATATCTTAGCAAGCCTAAATTAGGGTTTGGGCAGTCTAAACTGGGGTTTGAGCTCAAACCGTGGTTTAAGCTATCAGAAACCCTTGTTTGAGAGTCCAAACGGTGGTTTCTGCCGCCAAGTGCACAATAATTGCTCAAACCAGGGTTTAAGAAAACTACCAATTGGGATCTCAAATGGCAGTTTAAGCCCAAACTAGGGTTTGAGGAGCCTAAACTAGGGTTTGAGCTCCAAACCATGGTTTAAGGAATTATTGTGCATTTGGTTTGTCATAGTAGTTTATGTGCAGCTCTCGGTCCAGACTCGATTCTAGATCCGTTACACCACCGCCTCCACTAATCTTGCCAAGATTGAGTTTTGTTTTTATTTATTTTATTTATTTAAAAATGCCTGCTTATTGAGCTGGAAATCAAGCAGCTTGATTGGCTGAGCCTGAGCTGTGGTACTTCATGCTTCATTGCGAGTTCATATTTTCAGTAAGATGTTCAGACACGTTAGCATCTTAGCAAGATTAACGAAGTCGGTGGTGTAAAAGCACCTTTTACATAATTTGACTATCGTCTACATTGGGACTTTTTTTTCTAAATGTGGTATAGTCAAGTGTGATGATTTCACAACAAAAATATAGAACATTCAGAATGATATTTTCAAATTATGCCACACCAAAATTTCTCCATCCTCAAATTTAATGTGAACGCTTATTTATATAAAATGCAATACTACATGTGTATGTTCATTTTCCAACCACCCACATAACACCCGTCAGAAGCAGTTGGACGACAACGTATGAATCTATCAAAAACCCGGCAGTGTGCGATGTGCGAGTAACTGATGAATGGGAGGTAACTCGATATTAAATGTGACTGAGTAATACACCAGTTATGCACCTTCACCTCCTCGCTGACAAACTTATAAACGGACACTCGACAGGAACAAATGGGGTATTACCGTGAACAACATGACACTCAGATCAGCAGGAACAATTATGTATGGTTCTTCTTCTCATCGTAATCAGCCATTCCGGATTGTGTCTACATCCACGAAGTTGAACCCGAGTTGTTGGCATATTGCGAGGACACGGACAATGTGTATGATCACGTGGTTACAACAACAACAACATCGCCCACTCCAAAGTAGGTATTATTTGATATTTTCCTTAATATGCCACGGATTTTGATGAAATATGGTGCAGCAAACGCGTCTTCGTGAGCTGCATTTTGGTGGTTCAGGGAGTTCAGCATAAAATTGTGTCGTTTTTGCGAAGAATCGATTTCTCGCAAAAACGACAGAAGTTTGGGCGAAAATACAGAGACCACCAAATGCAGCTTAACAAGACGCGTTCGATGCGCCATATTTCATCAAAATCCGTTACGTAATAAGGACAATATAAAATAATACGTACTTTAAATCAGATGGATTCTGGAAGTTTCAGTACTTGTTGTTGTTGTTAGTACCACGTGATCCACGTGATCATACACCTTGACGCATAAACTACATCACGTATAGTAGGGCCATTGTTTGTTAGACGCACGAAAGGCTTCTCTGCATGAATGGCTATAATGCAGTCTTATCGGGATCCACACTGATCCCAAGTGATATAAGCCCCTCCCCAACCCCAACCCCAACCCCAATACCGACCCCAACCCCAATACCAACCCCAACCCCAATACCGACCTCAATTTCGCCAGTCACATATTATACAAGTGTAGGTCTTGATCAATATGATTGGATTCGAAGGTTGATCTGGTTGATGTGCCGTCCGATATGGAACATGCATACACCGTTTGACATCGTCTCTATTTCTCCTGTCACACACACCAATACGAACAACGCATTCCCTGATCAGACTGCTGGGACGCGCAGGCTGATCTAGGTCATCACTGGATGACAAACACATATGAGACACACCATGCGATGTTATACCTTCAGACACCTGCGTAATTTCATGAAATAAGTTCACAAAATTTACAAAATTTTCCGAAAATGGCGTCAAAAGTTGACAACATTTTCAGAGTACATGCGGCATTATATTTATATTTACTCTGAAAAATATCTATGAAAAAGTTTAATGAAATTACGCAGATATCCGAATGCACAAAATCGCATGGCGTGTCTCATATGTCCCATTTCTCCACTGACAGACACTTGCGAGATGCCACAGGTTCTTGAAGAACGGTTCATAGTTCGTTGTTTTATGGGTTATTTCGGTATATCTGGTGGTTTGGATGCATTGTTACCAACATACAATTTACGTCACCTCCCGTGAGTTGCACGTACATGAATTTGTTATTCCTTTGTGGGTATTTTGACAGTATAAAAGGGGTCCGAAAGTTCGGAACGGCGAATGTGTAGATAATTGACGATTTCTGCCGTGTGTAATGATTGAGCATTAGCAGCTGCACAAAACTATGTAAACTACCCAAAACCAACGAAATCCACCCAAATCTCCCCAAAATCCACCAAAATACCCATATGACACCATCATACTGACCACCTGTTCAAACACCTGTGAGAGATGCGCCCTCACAGAACGCGCTAATAACAAACCCTGCAATGTCACCATATGCATGTGACACATTGCTGTGACTGGAGAAATAGGGTTTTATTGTCATTTATCTCTGGTGATGATATCTGTTCATGATTACAAAGTACATACTTGTGTATTGTAATGCTTATATGGATGTGACTGGATAATGGGGCTTATGGGTTTCGCGACAAGTGTAGATCCAGATCAGACTGTGTATCCGCACAGTCTGGTCTAGTTCTACACTGTTCGCCATTCCTTCAATGAAACATCCGCCATGCTTCTAACAAGCAGCATAGATCGTAATCAGGCTACATGAGCGTTCTAGATGTGAACATGATCTACACTGGCCACAAATCCCATAGGCCCTATTTCTCCAATCACAACCACAAATCGTGTGACCCGGCCGCCCAATGACGAGAAACAAACATCAACTGATTTGAACAATGATTTAATGGTCCATGATATGTACAGCGAACGATGAAAAAAGGCACGTGTCCCGCTCACTGGATTTGGTTTATGGTTTCTGGACGATATATGGATGGACTTCAATACATGAAGTTGTTGTTCATGTAGCCGTTGTTAAATCCTGAAATGGAAACAAGGACTATTGAATACGCCATAATGTTCACATTTCCAGGTGCATGATCACGTGGTTATAACAACAACAACAGTGGCTGAAAGTGTTGAAATCTTGAAAGTATTATTTTATATTTTCCTTAATATGCAACGGATTTTGATGAAATATGGCGCAGCAAATGGGTCTTCATGAGCTGCATTTAGTGGTCCAGGGAGTTTGGCACAGACTTATATCGTTTTTGCGAAGAATCGATTTACGTGTCGGTAGACACGGAAATCGATTCTTCGCAAAAACGACAGAAATTTGGGTAAAAATACAGAGACCACCAAATGCAGCTTAACAAGACGCGTTTGATGCGCCATATTTCAGCACAATCCGTTACGTAATACGGACACTATAAAAGAATACGTACTTTGAATCAGATGGATTCTGGAAATTTCAGTACTTGTTGTTGTTGTTAGTACCACGTGATCATACACATTGAATACGTGGTTACCTCGCTGATTTTTTTTATTACGAAAATCATGATACGTCACGGGAGGTATTATACATATATGGTCGAATACATTGGCCTGGTGTGTGCTAGATGTACCAGTGATGTGATCAGACTGGGACAGACAATAAGATATCGCAGGTGGAATACTCGGACCTTGAACCTAGTAAATGGCCCTTCAAAACAATAATATCCCACCCACACATTTCTGTTAGACTATGTAGTGTTTTAGTCTACATAGATGAGTGGGTGGGGTGATTTTTTCGAATGGGTCATTTACTTCCACCTGTGTGAGATATGTAAATTGTGCCCCATGATCAGACTGTATGGGTCTTCACTAGCTGAAACTGTAATAAAGCTGGTTTTGTACACATGTTAGAGTGTGTGACATATAACTGCAGTTGTATAAACACTTATAACGTCACATTCATTTTCCGTAACTCCAATCTTTATTTTGTCACTCTGTCATAAACTTATCATAAAGTGTGTTAAACAGGGGAGACCATTCAGGTAGCTGTCTCATACGATAGTTGCGGGAAGTAATTCTGCAAAGCTCCCGTACCGTACGGTACGGGAGCTTTGCAGAGTTACAGCCCGCGACTAGCTCTACGTGTAACCACGTATTCAAGGTGTATGATCACGTGGTACTAACAACAACAACAAGTACTGAAATTTCCAGAATCCAAAGTACGTATTCTTTTATAGTGTCCGTATTACGTAACGGATTGTGCTGAAATATGGCGCATCAAACGCGTCTTGTTAAGCCTTATCTCGCTAATTTATTTTATTACGAAAATCATTCATATTTTCCACAGATGACGGCGAGAATTTACAAAATACTATATATCAGAGCTCGTATGGAATTAAAGTTTCGCAAGAGCTTTTAAATTGTGTGTACATTTTCGTCGTCAATTACGAAAATTCATTTATTTGAAACCATTATCGTGAAAACCGGCGATGCGATAAGGGTCATTTATCCCGTCAACAATACGCGTATGTGCCGTGAAACATGGTGCAGTGAAATATTTTTGATATCTGTCAATACGACCTAATCACTGCGTATGAATATGTGCTGTCACTGGGGTTACTTTTCTTGCATTTAAAAGCCATTTGTAGGTGTTGACGGGATAAATAGAATAGTAGGTTAGTGCCGTGAATGGGAAAACATATCTGGCGCGGCACGGAAACGGGATGTGCTCGGCAGAGCCTCGCCCATCCGGTTTCCTAATCCTTGTCATATATGTTTTCCCATTCACGGCACTAACCTACTATTATCTGTATATTAAATCCAGTCCCCCAATTATAAATGTGATTGTTCTGGCTGCCAGATTGGCACCGGTCAGAATTCAGAAATGCCATACTACACAAATCCTTACCGTTATTTCCATAACGGAGGCCTCGTCCATAGCGCATGTGACGGCGTCCATGCCCGAACGGCGAGCGGTAACGTCCGTACATGGAGCCATATCGGCCAATTGGCTGGTAGGAGCGGCGCCCATACATCGACCCGTATGTAGACATATGCCCGAGTCCACCCATGGAGCCGTATCCGAACTGAGACCCATATCCCGTCATCGAGCCGTAAGGAGACCCATATCGTCCCAGTGCAGATCCAAACAGACCAGGTGTAGATCCATATCGTCCGAATCTAGACCCGTATTGACCCATGGATGAGCCATATCGTCCATACCCCGATCCGTATTGCCCAAGAGTAGAACCATATCGTCCATATGGTTGACCAGACTGTCCAAATCCTGACATATAGGATCCCATTCCCGAGCTGTAAGGTCCCAATGCGGAGCCGTATGTTCCCATTCCGTATGTTCCCAGTGCAGAGCCCATTGCTCCCATTCCGTATGTTCCCAGTGCAGAGCCCATTGCTCCCATTCCGTATGTTCCCATTCCGTACGTTCCCATCGTGGAGCCGAACCTTCCCATTGTTGAGCCGTACATGCCCCCCGAGGGATACGTGCTATAGGACTGACCGTAACCGTAACGTAACGGCACGGCGTCAACCGTCAACACGGCACCCAGTAACAATAAAACACCGGCAACCTTCATGACGTATCTACAACAAACACAGTGGCATATGCTCATCAAACGTGTACTGTAGCGAACGTTTAGAGAACCGGACACATCGGGGACCCACTGCAGTGAAAGCTCTCTAAACCGGACACCTTGGGAGGTCCCCAGGGTGTCCGGTTTAGAGAGATTTCACTGTGCAGTGTTTAATAGTATTGTATTTCTCTATAGCTATACAATATGCAGGTGAAATCAAAATATACAATATACTAATAAAGACAAACACGCTTGGTTCACTGCATGTATATAAGTATTTCAAGACCCACTTGGGCACTTTGTAATCACGAAGTTACATCATCACCAGAGATAAATGTGATTGTGACTGTAGAAATGGGGCTTCTGTGAGTTGTGACCTGTAGCCTATTTCACGAACATTGCAAAGTATACTTATGTAGCAAAGTATACTTTGAGGGAGAAATTTTCAATTTATGGAGAAATTTATTAATCTTTATTATACTGAATTTAGTACATTATCACAGCCATTTTGGCTATGATAATGTAATAAATTCAGTATAATAATTCTGCATACTTTTAATCATCAAATATATGCAGTCGTTAGTTCTATATGAAATAATGCATTTAGGAAAAAAATAATCATTACTCCTTCAAAGTATACTTTGCTAGATAAGTATACTTTGCAATTTTGATGAAATCGGCTACAGGTGCTGCTCCTGATCAAATAACACACTCCTGTAGCCTGATAACGATCTATATCGAATGGTAGAAGTATGACGGATGTTGTATTGATGGAATAGCGAATGGTGCAGATCCTGATCATCCTCCTCCAGTCATAACCATACATGTCAGTGCATCCCATCAACATTAAACACACTGACGTTGTCCAGGCGCCCTTTTAAACAGGTCCTACTGTGCTAATATACGGTGACAAATACGACGTAAATGTCATTCAGACTTGCAGTTTAGGCTCGCTTAGACCGACAGTTCGCCTAGTTATGTCTCGGAAATTACCGTTCAAAGCAATTTTGACGCCAGGGAAATTACATACTAGCACATGTCGACGACACACGTAGATTTCTTGAACAAATATCTCAATCGGAGAGATATATGAGGGCGGCCTTATCGGAAAGTGATATAAAAATATATGTGTCCGGGTTGTTTATGCTGTTTCGCATTAAACTTGCTCCCATGTCTGATAGTGAAAATGAAGATCGAAATGCACTAAAAATCCCTTAGAAAAGAAATTGTACCGCAACAACGCACGTATGTAGACTATAGGGTATTGTAGTTTTGAAATTTGCGGTGTATATCAGAAAATTATACGTCGGAAAATCTGTTTAATGGCGACGCGCTAGCGGGGCCATTTAACATGTTTTCCGACCTATAATTTTCTGATATACGCCGCAAATTTCAAAATTACAATGCGATTAGCCTATTTCTAATACACTCCTTTACTACTGGCGTAGAAATACATATTGAAATAATTTGCGACCGTTCATGAACAATGATATACCTGTAATGTATGACCATCAGCCAATCAGAATGCGTTATTTTTATAGAGTGCATTAGAATATATATGGTATCGAAGTATGCGATACCATATATAGCCTACTGAGATGGGTAGGTGTGGTAATGTTTTTCGAATTATCCGTTTACTGACTGGGCCGTAGGTACTAGTCTTCTACCTCAAAACGGGTCTAAATAGCAGGCATGCACAACTTATAACGCGCAATGCATATACATCATAAAATGTATAACGTATTCATAAAACAATAATAGCCAAGATTCGATGCACACATGTTTTGTAGTCTATCTATTTACATTATGCTTTGCTGAAAACTAGTTCACAACAACAATGCCTCTATATTCTGTATGTTGTTTTGAAAGACTGCTTTAAATAGTCTTTCTGCATATATAGTATAACGACTATACATATCATGTGCAGTAATTTGTAAATAGAGAATAGTAGGTTAATGCCGTCAATGGGAAAAAAACAATCTGGCAATGCTTAGGAAACAGGATGGGCGAGGCTCTGCCGAGCACATCCCGTTTCCGTGACGCGCCAGATATTGTTTTACGATTCACGGCACTAACCTACTATTCTATTTATCCCGTCAACACCTTCAAATAGCTTTAAAATGCAAAAATATAACCCCAGCCACCGCACATATTCATACGCAGTGATTAGGTCGTATTGACAGGATATCAAAAATGTTTCACGTCACCGTGTTTCACGGCACATACGCACTGTATTGACGGGATAAAATTCAAACTCACTATCCAATGTTTTGCCGTAAATGTTATTACTAAATGAGCATGGACCAATATCCAAGTGGGACGAATTCAATGCAGACGAAGTACGAACATAAAACCATATTATATAAGATAGGTATACAATCCAATAATTTGTGAAACAGGTTGAGATTAAATATCAGAAAATAAAATATAAAAACCTGAATAAGTGCATTGAAATGTATGCTTTTATTTATTTAAAACTGATATATATATACGTTGGGACTAGACATAATGTATGTTGTCTTTCGGTCCAATGTCACGATACAAGTGTGTTTTAATCTACAACACTTACCTTGTGTACGGAGGTTTCTCTGGTCGTGTGAAGTTTCCAATGGACAATCTGCTTTGTGGTTCTCATGGCAACGGTTTGGCATTTTATACACAACTAGAAACCGACACTCAAGGAAGTAGTCCGTCCATCCATCATGGCCGGTGAATATTAAGTTGTTTGCGTATAGCCGCAACCCGAAATAAAGAGGTGATTGACGATAAACAATGACATTCAAATTGCGTGGCAAATCAACGGCACGGAATGGACGTAAAGTATGTATATGACGTAGACGTGACTGTCACAGGAGAAATGGCGCTTGTGTCATATACAGAATAGTAGATTAGTGCCGTGAATGGGAATACTATCTGGCAAGGCTTAGGAAACGGGATGGGCGATGCTCTGCCGAGCACATCCCGTTTCCGTGCCGCGCCATATATGTTTTCCCATTCACGGCACTAACCTACTATTCTATTTATCCCGTCAACACCTACAAATGACTTTAAAATGAAAATAAAATAATAACCCCAGCCACCGCACATATTCATACGCAGTGATTAGGTCGTATTGACAGGATATCAAAAATGTTTCACGGCACCTTGTTTCAAGGCACATACGCACTGTGTTGACGGGATACATTTCATTTCTGTAGACCCAGACCAGCCCGTGCATCCGCAAAGTCCGTCAAGTGTTCTCATGTTTAAATCCGCCAGTAAAACATGAATTATGTGATCGTTCTAACAATCAGTATATTAGTTTCAAGCTGCAGTAGAGCGCTGTATTTCTCCAGACGCCATCAACTACTTGTACGTGAACATCGTCAGACACATGTAAATGTGGAACCTTTCTAAACCGGACACAAAGAAAACGTCTGTGATCTTATGTTTGATGGGCGTCTTGGTCATTTATCTCAGATGATAATGAATGTTCATGATTCAACAGCATTGAGCTACATTTGATAATGGTCCTGTGCCTGATGTACAGTGGGACATCTCTAAAGCGGACACCCAGTCAGTTGGCAAAAGCAGCCGATTTTCTGAAATAGTTAGGAAATTTTGTCAGATTTAATGATCTCTACGTGTATGTGGGAAATTGTAGCATTGCATTATTAATGTGTCATGTAAATATGTAGAAATCTGCGTAAGAATATTTGTGTCGTACGAAGCTTAGTGAAAATAATGTAAATATCATTTACTATAGGAATGAATGGCCTTTTTGTTGAATTTATCGGGGTATAAACTTGGAAAAGTCGGGGGAATACTGGATGAAGGCCGGAAGGCCTCGTCCAGTATTCCCGCGACTTTTCCAAGTTTATATCCCCGATAAATTCAACAAAAAGGCCATTTATTCCTTATAATTCCATTTGAAATAAATTAATTAAGAAAATGTGTTTATTTTCCGTTTTCTTAAGAATTATTTTAACTGCGCCTCACGGTTACGGAAAGTAGTTCGGCATGGAGTTTACTGGGATATAAATGTTGGACGGAGACTTGCAACAGACCAATAAAATGTTAGGAAATTGTGTAAATATTTTTGTGCTGGAATTATACACATGTAACATATTGTGTATGTATTTGTCGCCGTATTTGTTATGTACGTATGTTTATTCAGATAAAGATTAACGCTTTAAGCCATATGGCCCCTGAAGCAATACACATGTAACAACATACACTTATGGGTGACAAAGACAACAGCCGGTGCATAAACCGTAACTTTAAGAATGCAGCTACTATGTATTGTATTTGGTGCAGCTATGCCACCGTCGACCATTGGCCATATGACATGGAGAATATCCTGCGGTGGAATAGCATGCCCAATAAGCACATACAAAATGTTTTGGTTAATCTATAAACATACATTAAGTTATGGCGTTGCAGCATTAGTCTATAGGGTAGTGCATTACACATGTACTAAAAAACTGAACACGTAAGATATCATGCAATAATGTCAAGTTAATATTTGCAAATATATATGCATGCTGTATTTCTTTATGTATGTATTGGGAGAAGGTGTCCTCATTGATGTATATATAAATGTTCATTTCTGATCTGAAACGCTTGGTATATGTATTGGCCCAACTTTCTTACAGTTTGTGAATGTTCCGATTTAATCAACTCTATGAATTTAACCATACTTGGCCTGTTCCAATAATAACGGTTTATATATGTTTTCCTGAGATCCATATACATTGTGCATTCTAAAATAAAATGGTATTCGTCTTCCAAATGTCCACACAATGTACATTTCCGGTTTTCAATTGGAGTTCTGTTCCATCTGCCTGATTCTACTTCTAGGCGATGGGACGAAACTTTTAGTCTAGCAAATGCGTACCTAAATTTCGTGAGTGTGATGTCCTTTAAGTAATATTGCATTTTGAAGTCGCATACATTTCTATAAAATAATGCTCTGCTAGATCCGTTAATTCTGGCTTGCCAATCCTGCATAAAGTTATCGGTCAATCTTTGTTTGAAAACTATCAGAAACTCTTCAATATTTCCGACCCCTTGATTCAACCAAACATCAAGAAATCCGTGGGTCGATAACACTTTTTGGACTAGTGACGCCCAATTTGTTTTACTTGGTGTGCTTTGCAAGTCTGCTAACATCATGTTGTATATATGTTTCATGTATTTGTGATCATCTGACGCAGATATTTTGAACCAGAATTTAATTATATTTAGATAGCGTCGATGAACAAGTGGGGTACGACCAAGTTCTCCATAGATAAAATCATTTTGCGTATTTCTCTTAACACCTAGTAAACTTTTGCAAAACTGCAAATGAACTTTTTCTATTTGATTTCCCTGCACAAATCCCCATATTTCAGCACCGTAGTTGAGAATCGGTTGTACTAGTTTATCAAATAATTGTAATCTATGTGTGGGTGTTATGTCTGTAAATTTATACAGGTATTTGTTAAGTTTTGAAAAATAGCTTTTTGTGCTTGACCCGATAATAAATATTGTGTTTCCATGAAAGAACCACCCGTTGTAAAGACTATGGCCTAGATACGTGAATTTACTTACTATTTCGATAATATAATTGCCATAATAGAATTCTATGTTTCTTGGCAATCTACCTCCTTTTCGAAATACAAGTATTTTTGTTTTTCCCGTATTGACAGTTAATTTCCATTTCTCACAATATTCTGAAAGTAGATTAAGTCCTGTTTGCATCCCGTGTTCCGATTCTGAGAAAATAACAATGTCATCGGCATATAGTAAAATAAATAATTTTATCAATCCGATATCAATTCCTTCAATACCCTTAGTTTCAAATTCAGCCTCAAGGTCATTTACAAACATGCTAAACAGGAATGGAGATAGGCAGTCACCCTGACGTACGCCTAATAAGCAAGAAAATTCACCGCTTAGCATGGTGTTGTGCTTTACGCGCGATGTCACATTAGTATACATGGATTTGATTATATTTAACATTTTCCCTCGCACATCCCAGTTTTATTAATTTTAACCATAGATTATCACGCACCACATATCAAAAGCCTTTGAAAAATCCACAAAAAGACATAATAATTTCTTACCCTTATTTAACATATGTGTAATGAGGCCATGCAAAATAAATATGTTATCCCGTGTACCCATTCCCTTCCTGAACCCTGCTTGTGCTTCAACATACACATGATATTTTTCAGCCCAGCTAGATAGTCTATTATTTAAAACGCGTGAGAATAATTTCCCAAGTGTGCTCAATAGGGTAATACCTCTGTAATTATCCACCTCGTTTATATTCCCCTTTTTATGTAGTGGTATAATATAACCTTCCGACCATGTATCGGGATAATATCCTATATTAAACGTTTTATCAAACAATTGTGTAAGTATTGGTAACAACGACTGGTGCCCATGTATAAAGAATTCATTCAGTAACATGTCTGGTCCACCACACCGACCAGCTTTCAATTGCTTGATAGCTATACTGACTTCATCGCAAGTAATGGGAGAATCAAGTTCAGAAAACATTACATGCAATTCATTATTTAAATATCTTTCGTTGAAATGTATAACATCTTCATCTGGTGAAAAAAATGGATCACTTGGGTTATTGACAGCTTTAAAATAAGCAGCAAAATTATCCAGAGAAATATTCGATGTCGGTATACCCGAGGTTTCTTTTAGCATGTTCCAATATATTTTTTTGCGTTTTTGGAGCGAGCTTGTTCTAATTTAATAGTTTTCTGCAAGTCATGTTGATATTTGCATTTTCTAATTAGTGATTTATATTCTGACCTAGCTGTAACCATTTCTTGTCTATTAGTATCCGATGGAGCATGCCTATAATTATTTAGTTTTCTGTAAAACGTATGTTTCTTATCATCACATTCTGTAGTGAACCACTGATTGTCTGTATGATTTGTCATCGGTGGTGGATTTGATTTAGCCTTAACATTACGTTTAATATCAGAAGCAAATATCTTCAAAAATACTTCCGAAACTTAGAAGACAGCTATTAATATCCTCATTGTCATGACATTGCTGTATAATATTCGACAGTTCCTGAAATTTGTTACATATATCTTCCGAACCCAACCTTGCCTGATATACACCTACGTGTTCGGTACTCCATATATACTTCGATTGAATAGGTAAGCAGTTATCGTTACCTATATCTTGTTCACGTGTCATTATGTTTTCAAATCTCAAAGAGAACTGTATTGCGCAATGATCGGATAAAATATTTGGTTCACATACGTCGAAAGTAGTAATATTGCTAAACATATCAGGAGACGTGATGATGTGTGTTATGGAAATTATACTCCTACACTGTAGCGTGATTCTGGCAGGATTTTCGGTATTATCGTAGCCGTGCCGCATGGAAGACCTACATTATGTATATACGTGTACCAGCATAATTGGGACCCGGTTGAGAAGATTCACTATGCGACGCTATTATATTACTATTATTCTGTAAGTTATGCCAGGACATGCGGGTTAATTCTGAATGAATAAATGACAGCCAACGAACCAACCAATCCAGTCTCGATATCATGTTGTGAAAAATAAACACCACTACTATTGCACAGTGATGAACGCAGCCATGTTGTTAGCAGGGGTCCGAAGTCATGCTGGGACGAATCACTCGGTCTGTGACAAAACAACAACAACAACAACAATATCTATTCGGGCCCGTGTGATATTTTCCATAAGTACTTTATGGGATGAACGAAAACCCGATGACAGTGATAATGATTGCTATCCAAAGTGAACTTAGGATCTGTATTTTCATGAAGGTAGGACATCTTGTTTCTTTTTTTCAACCAACGGAAGTGACGTGTTTACCTTTGACCGGCTCGATAATTGTATGTTACTAATTCGCGTGAAGGCCGGAAATCATTTGTTTCAAACAACGGAAGTACGGACTGGTTTCGTGATTTACCTTTTGCCCGGCTCGCTAATTGTAAAGGCGTGAAGTCCGGGAAAGGTGTTGTTTATGGGCGTTCCACCAGCTGATTTTGTTTTTACAATTAGCGAGCCGGGTACAAGGTAAATCACGAAACCAGTCCAAACTTCCGTTGGCTGAAAGAAAAATGGTTCCCGGCCTTCATGCGGCTTAGTAACATACAATTTGCGACCCGGTCAAAGGTAAATCACGTCACTTTCGTTGGTTGAAAAAAACAACAAGATGACGAACAAAATGGCGAGTGTCCTACCTTCATGAAAACATCGGGTTTTCGTTCATCCCATAAAGTGTCTATGATATCAAGCGCGGATCAAGGATTTCGGGTTAGCTATGCTCGTTCGATAATATAGTCAAGTATTGCAAAATAGTCGACCGAGCGGAGATCGGGATAGCGCTAGGGGGGTCCGGAGGCATCCCCACGGAAATCTTTTGAAATCTACATCGCATTTCCTGCGTTCTGGCGCATTTTGGAGCAAAACTATTGACACTGTCACAGTATGTTTAGACACGATTTTTGATTGAAAACGTTTAAATTTTGAAACAATAAGGAAACGAACGAAAAATGCATGGAATACATGGCACTTGGCATGAAACGTGCCTTGTAACTTGTAAAAAATATTTACTCGGCGAATTTTAGGGGTGGCGCGCGCCGGGTCCGCCCCCCCCCCCCCCCCCCCCTCCCCCCCCACCCTGAATCCGCCCATGGATATGTTGTTTGGGCAGTCACAGTGTTTCAGGAGTACGCAACTTTGTATCACACACACTTATTGCATAAAGTGGGAGTTCACAGTGTAATAACACGGTGTGCTAACCATCAAAGTACACCAGTGCAATACATATGCAAATGAAACCGCTACAGACATTGGTAACCACGAGATAGCAATTCATTCGGTTCGAACGACATAATCAACCCTATAATGGCAGACATTGCTCCACCATCTTGAAAGACAATGATGCTACATTTGATTGGCTGACTATATATGTCACTGCCAGATCCTATCTGATGGCAACGAACAAGATGGCTAGCTCGTGGGAACGAGATCCTATCATGTACGCTTGTCCCTTTCTGGCTGCCGTAGTAAGCCGGTGTTCTCGTTGCACGAGTTTCCTGCATTGCCGGTATTCGCTCATACCTTTAATTGTCACTCTGATGACGACAGTACAGGTAATGAGGCTAAACAATAAAGGTCAAAGGCTGTTTAATTGCGGTTGTGGATGTGGCTGGAGACATGGGGCTTATCGTATTTGTGGCCAATCTAGTTCCTGAAACGCTTGCGCACTCCAGCAGTCTGATACCGATACTAACGTGTTTATGTTATTATAAGCGGTACATGTGCTTTACTAACTTAACGGCGAACAGTGCAGACCCTGATCAGACTGCGCGGATGCGCAGGCTGATCTGGGTCTGCATTGTTCGCAAATGCTATAACCCAATGTATACAGTCATAACCACACGCATAAGCCCATCCATATTACGAACATGTGCACTTTCGCCAAACAATACACATCTATACATTTAGACAATTTGTGAAAAATGGAAATACAACGTAGTATACCGAAACCAAAAGTTTTCGAAGTGACAATTGTTGCGAGATAGTCTCAACATTTCTATCCTATTAACGGAATGTGAAGTATCCAATAGTTTAATTTATAAAACAAAGCTACTAGAAGTATTTCTCCTGTGGCAGGTCAGTGAATGACATACATACACGTGGTGTAATGTATTGTTGGCGTGACGTAGCTTCTCGTTGCTACGTAATTATATAATTATTTAGATGCGGCTTCATTCATACCAAGTTGGCTGTGCATGCATTGTTATACCACATCTCGTGTATATTTCACCGATATTGAGACATAATCCATGTACTATGTGACGCGTATTTATACAGAACATATTTTTACCTACATCAAACAATATCATCAGAGTGGGATTTGACGAAAATATAGAACAAAACGGTTCAATGTATTGTAAATTATTACAAACATATATGATATAGTTATACGTTGGGACATGTATTATACCATCGCCGATAGAGGGTATATAGCTTAGTCCATGTACGTGCGTACGTGCGGGAGTGACACCTGCCATTTTTCAATAATAACTCATGAACCGCTTAACCGATTTGGATAATATTTTGCTACAATGTGTGTCTATGGATGGTGCTTTGTTTTGCATACGACCCACGTCTGACCGCCCAATGTCAAGGTCACTGAGGACTTATTTTCACCTTGTGTGTAAGGCAAATGCGTTAAAGTATTTTTCATTTATTCAATAACTTATGTTATTATAAATGCTTCTAGCGATGGGGATTAACTTAGTGATAACATTTCCCTTGTATGTATATTAATTACTTATTGTTTATATAATATTACATATATATTGCCTTGCTTTAAATTTTAAATTGCGTAAATTATGTTACAGGATGGCAAAATTCATAAAGTACACGCGGAATTAAATTACAGCGTATTGACATTTCCTCGTACGTCGTACCCTAAGTATTGTATTGAAAATACCTCTGTGTTTTACCTTTGGAAACTTCATAGCTGAACATTGATGTAAACTGAAAAATAAGATTCAACTTTAATTATGTAGATATAGTAATACACCAGTCATTCGGAATCAACCATTTTACACGAGTTTATGCACATTCACTGGACGTGGATTCACTGTGGGGTCGTAGCTAGTTATATCCCTTGGAATTTATTTATAGACAAATAGTCCAAATTGTATAGTGTAAGGCCTTATTATATCAACAACGGTGACTGTAGCAGCAATTGTTGTGAACGGAACCATTCCAGTGTTTTGACGAGTGTTTACCCGGATCATCCTATGTATGAGTATAATCTGATCCAGGACTGCATTATTAGCCGGATTCTACGCGGCCCCGCAGGGACATGTTTGTTTTTGTATTCGTTCGTATTTTAATTCGTTCCCACGAAATGACAATTAATTTTCTCAATTTAACAGTTCGTTCCGTCGAATCAACAATTCGTTCCCACGATATAACTATTCGTTCCCGTAGAAACGAATTGTTATTTCGTGGGAACGAATTGTTAAATTGAAACAACTAATTGTTATTTCGTGGGAATTAATTGTTAATTCGTGGGAACGAATTTTTAAATTGAAGGAACGAATTGTTAATTCGTGGGAACGAATTCATATTTCGTGGGAACGAATTGCTATTTCGTGGGAACGAATTAATAAAAAAAAATCTATGTCGAATATAAACTATATTCAGTGGAACCTTATATAGCTTTATTCGTCAACTTTTAACGTCGTTTACTGAAAAATATCACAGTCTGTACATTGTTATCACCAATCGCACATGTTCTATGTACAAAATCACACTGTTTGTCACGTTTGGCAAACAGTTTTTGTGGCTCTAAATTGGATGGATAACCGTGTGGAGTCGTTACCTTTGTATCGGCCATATCGCAGTAACACATTACGTCGTGACATTTATTTGACCACCACCAACCAACATGGTGTCCGTATTGAAATTATCAAAAACCTGATAATATGGCCAATAATACAACTATGTACACAATATAAAAGCAGACGCAAGGCACCCCTGGTTGTTTTCCCACATGTAGCACGTCTAACTACATCGGTGTACGGTCAAGAAAAGTGCATACAGCGCTGGGCCTGTTTCACTAAACTTCGTACGACTAAAATGTTCGTAACTGCAAATTTAGGATAGTCTGGAAATTTCAATTGATGGAATCAATAAATGTAAATCCAATAATTGTTTACAAGAAAACATTGTTAATGTGAAATGTACAGACTATCATAATTTTGCACTTACGAATATTTTAGTCGTACGTAGTTTAGTGAAACGGCCCCCTGGTGAACTGAAGCAATATTGATTACAAACTGTTGATTTGAGCACATTGCGTAGTGTCGGCGGATGAGCATCAGATAACGGGCCGAATACGTACCTACTGATAACATATTGCTGTATCACTATCAGGCATTGATCTGCTACAACTATCCGGGTGACTGGCATTTCGTTGGTCGAGCGGCGTCACATGACGTTACTGAATATCAAGGCAACAAGTCTGTTCTTTTCAACGAAAATAATGTCATAATTGCCTATTCTGTAGTCTAAAACGCTACCTGATAAAGAGAATACCATGGTATTGTCAGTTGATATTAAGTTTATCAGGCTCAGCTCGGAAACGGTAGAAATTTCTACGGAATTCCTACGAGTTTCCTAGCTTTGCCTGATAAACTTGATATCACAAGACACTAGCATGGTATTCTGTTTCCCGTGAATCCAGTTCCTTCCATTTATTTAAATTCACGAAAACTAGTCAAGAGAAGAAACACAGCGATGTATGTGAGTTCATTCACACGAAGGTATGCGACGCCAATTTCTGATAGTGGCTGATACGTGTCATTTCGGAATGTTAACCTTTGTCTCCGACAATGTGGCACCGCCACAATACAACAACTCGAAAATGCGCCAAAATAACACTGTTTGGCGAGTTGTCGGGTTTAAAAGACGACAATACGAAAACCCTACGAGTCGCATATGCGAAAAGGTAGGGCGAACATTTGAACATGTTCTCGGCGCTCTGTCACCTCATTTTGGCGCATTTCGAGTCGTTTCGCATTGTCCTGTTCTCGATATAGTGGAAGAGTATTAGATAAAAAAATGACGAAGATCGAAAGAAATTAGGTCAAAGCTGAATTTTTCTGTATAGTTTGTAAATATCAACACCTAAAACATATCAAAACTCCCCATAAATCCGACTGGAGCTTAACTCAGAATTCAAGATGGCGTCCAAGATGGCTGCCGTAATCGTCCAGTGTTATAAATGTCACAAGAAATAGTGCAAACTGTATTTTATTTGCATGATATGTCAGCATATCATCACAAATAGAATATTATGCACATATTATGGTATTACAATAAAAAAACTTGACATAAAAAAAAGAAAAAAAAAAAAGAAATGCATTTTTAACAAAATATTAGTTTAAACAGACAAAAAATCTATAAAACGTAATAATAATAATAATAATAATAAATAATAATAATAATAATAATAATAATAATAATAATAATAATAATAATAATAATAATAATAATAATAATAATCTGATGCTGACCGTAGAAAAAATAATATAATTGTGTATTTGTGGCATGTCTAGCTCCGGGTCTTAAAGCGTAGATATATAAGTTGACACTGAAACATCTCGTTCAATTAGGCACGATGGATCATTCACCAAGTAACAAGCGAGCAGTGCAGACCCTAATCAGACTGCGCGGATGCGCAGGCCGATCTACACAGATTACGAAACGCATAAACCCCATTTATCCAGCCAAAATGGCACAACGCACATTTCACAATCTAACAATAGTTTCAGAAGTGGGCTTGCACAAATCAGTATGACGTAATAGTTTAAATACTAATACATGTATAGCAATACGCTCCTATACGCCGAGAAGACACAACAACGCCATGATTTAAATCATTATTGATATTGAGTACGTTTGCGTATTTATGACAAATTGTTATTTCAGAATATCTTAGTACACATACTAGCATCGACATATTCTGATAATTTTACAGCATGGATGGGAAGTGTGCTATTTGTAAAGAGCTTTTTGCCTCTGCGAAAACACAAACCGTTGGCGAAAAGGGCCATGCCTCGTTGATTACAGCCAGTGCCACTGGCAGTGATGGCTCGATGCTCTTCTGAGAACAGTAGTACCGCCTTTTGATGTACATGCCAACTGTTACAAAGAGTATACACGCAAATCCACACTGGAGGCACAAAAAAAGACCCAGATGTTCCAGATATTGTTACGGGGGCAACGCTGCGATCTGACCGTAAGGAGTTTGACAGTAAAACGGATTGTTTGTTTTGCACGGAGAAGATACATGTATGTTACAAGCAACCCAAAGCGCGCAGGAAAGAGTTCCACTCTGTTGAAACCATCGACTACTTGGAAACGCTCATGTCAATTGCTAAGAATCGACATGATGATTGGGGAAAGTAGGTGATGATGCGTATCCAGACAACCAATGATTTGGTGGCTGCAGAAGCTATATATCATCATGATTGCGCAGTTGCATTTAGGAGAGGACGCCCATAATCTACATCAAATCTCGAAAGAGGAAGACCCAAAGATGTGTTGAGAAACACGGCGTTTGCTACAGTATGTAAGTACCTAGATGAGAATGACGAATGCCAATGCTCACTTTCAGAAATTTCTGAAAGAATGGAAAAGTATTTGGTATTGAAGGGTACACAAAACAGTATCTCAGACAAAAGCTACAAGCGCATTATGGTGATCAGTTGACTATTAGAAGTGTTCCAGGTGTTTCAAATATTGCCACATTCCGCGATAAAGGACACAAGGTGCTTCGTGATACTTGGCAAGCTGACAAAAAGGCAAATGCTTCAACAGAGAATCCTACTTTGCTCTTCAACAGAATCACTTGCGTCATGCAAAGTCGATCTGAAATGGAACAGTTCTTGGCGTATGAGCTGGCACCTCAGCCTACGTCTCTCTTTCATGATGGTGGAATGAGGAGAACTGCCAAAAGTGCACTTGGCACATTGTTGAAATCGAAAGTTGATCCGCAATCGACATTTCCTGATGAGGCAACATTTGTCATTGATGGAGGTTACCTCCTTCACACAGTCGTGTGGCCGACAAATGCAACTTACAAGGAGGTCTGTAAGTCCTACGTATCATACATTGAAGATCATTTTGGTGGCAGTGAGGTCGTCGTGGTGTTTGATGGTTATAGCAGCCAGGCATCTACGAAATTAGCGGAGAAACCACTTCCCGTGATATATTATTTGATGCAGACATGAAAACAGTGACTACCCAAGAAGCATTCCTGACTAATGGAACTAACAAATCAAGATTGATAGAGCTGCTTGCTGAAGAGTTGAAACTTGTGCTTGTGTCACAAAGCACTGAACAATGCCACCTGTACATGTTGTCGAAGGGCAATACCTTGTTCGTGTACGACATTGCGGAAATCCAGCAATCTATAGGAGAAGTTAGGCAACATCTAATGTTTATACACGCGATCACGGGATTTAATACAGTGTCAGCACTGTTTGGACAAGGGAAAAAGAAAACATTCAAGCTTGTAGAGATACTTAAGGGTATTGCTGGGTTGGATACGTTTACGCGTGCAACAAGCACGAAGGAAGATGTAGCTACAGTTGGCGAGCAGTTTCCTCTTCAGCTTTATGGAGATCACAAGGCAGACACTCTTGACCGCTACAGATATCTAGCTTATAACAGAGCAATAAGTCGCTCATCCCTCTCGAGTACGTTCAAGTTAGAATCTCTTCCGCCCACAAGTGCAGCAGCCAAACAACATGTGTACCGAACGTATCACACTGTACAACAATGGATGGGGAATACTCTTTCTCCACTCGAATGGGGCTGGCAGCTAAAGGAAAACTGCTGTAGCAACAGAAACAGAAAATCCGATTGCCCCTGCAAAGCTATTGAAAATGGTTTCATGTGGTTGCAAGAGCGGATGTGGGAAGCAGTGTGGCTGCAGAAAGCTTGGACTTCACTGTTCTTCGCTTTGCAGTCAATGCGTCGGACAAACATGCACGCATATTATACAAATATCTCCCGACGCACTCGACGATGATACACAATAAATGTGACGTGTGTCTCAGGGTGTAGTTATATATTTTATTGAATTCTGATATCATTGCTTTGGAAAACGTTTTGCATATTACAGGAAATACATTAATTTAGTCGGCCATCTTGGCGAGCATCTTGATTATATCAGTTAGACGCCATTGGGTACTAAACTGATAGTATCCGTCAAAAGAATATGTTCTGACTTTAATACATAGCAGATCTCAAAAGAATATGTTCTGACTTTGATACATAGCAGATCGCTGCTTATTTGTAGGTAATTCATGATTGTACTGTTTTGGCGGTCATCTTGAATTCTACATAAACTACTGTGAGATTCATGAAGAGCTGTGATATGTTGGGTTTGATGGTATTCTGAATATGTTGCATGAATATTTCAGCTTTTGCATTTTTTTCCGATTTCAACCCTAGTGCCATTCGGTTAACGCTTGTTTCTCACGTTCTGAGAGCTATGTATGATGCAATTGGCGGCCATATTGGGCGTAATATTAATACTAAATTCTCAAAATTTCTGTTAAAGTAGTTATACGTTATATTCTATTTGTTTTGGCACATTTCATTCGAATTGGTTTGGCAAAAATTGCACTAGTTGTAGTTTTGGTCATTTTGGTCGCCACTTTGGACGCCATCTTGAATTCTGGATTAAGCTCCACTCGGATTCATGGGGAGTTTTGATATGTTATTTCTAATGATATTCTGAACATATTTTGAAAAATTCAGCTTTGACCTATTTTTTTTCGATCTCAACTCTAATATGTTTGCGAAAATTCGATAAAGTGAAAAAGCGAAAAGTCGACAATGCGACAATAAGAAAAGGCGAAATGCGATGTCCGGAAGTTTATATTGGTCAGAGAGGGAACTAGGTTTCTTACATAGTTCCTTGTCAATCATCACTGATTTGTTTAATTTGTATATACATGTATATTCTTTATTTTCGAGGCGCATATAAATTGTGACTGATGTAGAACAACAAGAAACTGTGGTCTGTCGGCACACGAATGCACCCGATGGCAGATTGGAGAAACTCCGGAAAATTTCTTAACCGAAAGAGATAAGTGTCTAAAAAGTTGGTAACGTCAAAAGGTGAATGTCATTTTAAGGGCAGCACGGATGTTTGGCATTTGTGTACAAGTCTGATGCATTGAAATATTAAAGAAATCATTCAAGTTATGACAGAATTGAGAAACTCAGGCAAACTTCTTAACCGAAACATTTAAGTGTTTAAGCAAACTTGTGAAAGTCAAAATGTCAATGTCATATTAATGGCAGGCTGGATGTGTTGAAATAGTAAAGTAATCCTTCAAGTTATTACATAATCGATAAGCTGCGAAAACCATCTTAATAATGACAGGATGGATGTGTGGCATTTGTCACAAGTATAGTGTATAGTGAAATATTAAAGTAATTCTTCAATGAATATAGCAGTTATTACAAAATTGAGAAAAACTCTTAACCGAATCTTCTATGTGTTTAAGCAAAGTTGTCAAGATCAAAATGTAAATGTCATATCAATGACATGATGGATGTGTGGCATTTGTCACGAGTATAATGAAATATACTTATTGAAATATTAAAGTAATCCATCAAGGGATATAGTAGTTTATTTATTTCAGAATTGAGATTCTCCGGCAAACTTCTTAAACGGACGGACAAACGGACACACAGTACAAATAATATATGCCTCCGGATCTAAAGAGACTGGGGGCATACACACGTTTATTTGATGTGTATGAGGATACATGTATATGCCACAGTTCTTTCGCGTAACACAACGACTTTTGCAAGCTACGGAACTCGTGCATATATCCATATACCTTCAATATATTCATATACGTACAAATCAAATAACATATACATAGTTTAGACCAGTTAAAAGTCCATATCTGTATAATATATCATAACAAATAGGTGTACTACTCGTATCAAACAGTATGTTCAGTATAACTTGATGGAGAATTATTTGCGATATCAACAGCCTCATACGGTATTATAAACCCTATATTTAACGTCCAGCAACAACAAAATGGCTGTGATAATGTAATAAATTCAGAATAATAATTCTGCATACTTTTAATCATCAAATATATGCAGTGGTTTGTTCTGTATGAAATAATTAATTTCCGGAAAAAATAAATGATTACTCCCTCAAAGTATACTTTGCTAGAAAAGTTTGCTTTGCAATGTTGGTGAAATATGCTACAGATACCTCTCTGGACCAGCTTGAACTGTGTATTATGAATTAAATATAAACAAATGGAAAATAACAAATCTGACAGTGCTTATTGGACGAGTGTGTATTTACATTTATATTAGCATTTATAATGAAGTTGCAATGCAAATGCACGTCACCGGGATCCGTAATTCAGTTATACGCTATTAAGTTATTGTGATAAGCTGCCAGCCGTCCGTGACCAGGCAAATTAATTAGCTGATGTTGCTCGTCACTGTCCGTGAAGCGACTGCCCAATTTATCAATGAATTATGCTTATTTCACAGTATTTACATGCCGGCCGGCCTACATAGTATCACAGTGTCCATCGAAGGCATTAGACTGTGTAGCCAATAGTATATGTTGGAAATGCTACAATATACGTGCAATGTAAATTAAGAACGCGTGTTTTGTTATGTTAACACATCACTGTCTGAACCTTGTTTGTGTCTGAGGCATATTTGTGTTAGCGCTGACGGCGGATACTTGACGGTGTAATATGTATTCGGGAAATACTGAACATAATGCGGCGATGCGGGAAAATGAGGGAGAGACACCTAAACATGTGGAGACTGTGAGTGACACGTTGCCTCATGCTCGTAAACACGACCCGGTTAACTCCACAGAGGCGCCTACAGTTGGGTCTAAGGTGACCATTGACGAAGACCGCCTCCGAGTAAAGCCCCGGATCGGACTGATTGGAGGGATTGCGTTCGTTATGGGGTCTGTCATCGGCTCCGGTATATTTATCTCACCGAAAGGGGCGCTGGTAAACGCAGGGTCGGTCGGACTGAGTCTCGTGATTTGGGCGGTGACAGGCCTGATTTCCATCAACATGGGTCTGGTGTACGGCGAGCTGGGGACCATCATCCCCCACTCGGGCGGCGACTACACCGTGATCCTGGCGGCCATCGGCGAGGTGCCGGCCTTCCTGGCCACGTGGACCATGACAGTGGTCTCTCAGCCCGGCAGCCGCGCCATCCTCGCCCTCGTCTTCGCCGACTACATGTGTGCACCCATATTTGGGGCCTGCGGCGCGCCCAACTCCATCCGCAAGACAATCGCCGCATGCAAGATACTCACGTTGGCGTTGACGAACGTTTTAAGTGTCAGATTTGCCGCTTCAATGCAGGTTTTGTTCACATGTGTAAAGGTGTCCGCTTTGATCATAGTCATCGTCGGCGGGATTGTCAACCTAGGACAAGGTAATGTCGAGAACCTGCAGAACAGTTTTGAAGGATCCGCTTGGGAAGTGTCTTCCATATCTTTAGCTATATACAGTTGTATGTGGGCATATGGTGGCTTTAACAATTTGAATGAACTCGCAGAGGAGATATTCAACCCTCGGAAGAATATTCCACGAGGTATCATCATTTCAATGGTGGCAGTAACTATTATTTATTTAGCAACCAATGTGTCGTATTTCGCGCTCCTCTCCAAAGAAGAATTTCTCTCCGCCTCGGCGGTGGCGTTTCGTTGGGGCGACAAGGTGCTGGGATCGGCTGCCTTGATCATACCAATCAGCGTCATGTGCTCCGTCTACGGCGCGTCCAATGGCGGATTCTTCACCGACAGCCGTGTTCGGTTTGCAGCGTCACGCGCCGGCCACCTACCGGAACTACTTTCATTCCTCCACTTTAAAACAGGCATTCCTGTCGCATCTATTGTGCTTAACGCAGTTCTCTCGTTAATGTTTCTGATTCCCAGCGACATTGGGGAACTGATCAACCTAGTAGGCTTCATGAGCTTCCTTGTACAAGGACTCACCGTTGTGTCGTTAATGTGCTTCAAGTATCAGCGCCGCCACCTGGATCCAGACCAGAACACGTTCCGTAACCCATGGGTCGTGCCGATTATCGCCCTTTTGGTTTGTATCTTCATGGTTGTCTCCCCTTTCGTAGCGACGCCAAAGGTTGAGTTTCTGTACGGCGTGGCCCTCGTGGCCGGAGGTCTCCTCTTCTACATTCCCTTCGTACACTTCAAGCTCGTTGTTCCAGGAACCAGCCACGTGACCATATATTCACAAATGTGTATGCACATATGTCCCACAGTCATGTATGATGCTATCAAAAGTGGCAACTAAGATTATAACACATGATCAGTAGTTGATGCCACAATGAATGAAAGATATCCGAAGACCAGAGTAGGGAATCGCACTGTCTCATTCTATCAACTGGCCGCAGTACGGCAAACCTCCCACGTCACGTGGGAGGTTTCACGTGGGAGGTTTGCCGTACTGCCGCCAGTTGATAGACTGAGACAGCGCGGGTCGTGGGAGGTTTGCCGTACTGCCGCCAGTTGATAGAATGAGACAGCGCGGGTCGTGGGAGGTTTGCCGTACTGCCGCCAGTTGATAGAATGAGACAGCGCTGGTCCCTACTCTGGTCTTTGAGTGTTGTTACATACGGCTACATGGCCCCTTCGTCAACACCGAACGCACTTACTACGTGTAACTCTTTCCGAACTACCACAGTGGAAACCCTCTAAACCGGACACTCGGGAAAATATAGATGTTTACCTTAGATGTGTTATGCATATCTGATTACAAAGACTTTGCATGATTGACAATCACTAGAATGTGTCATTAATTGCGCACATGTCTGATTTACAGTGGAACATCTCCAAATCGGACACCCTCCGATCTCCCAGGGTGTCCGATTTGGAGAGGTTCCGCTGTATTTGAATGCATCACGTGGAAGGAACACATTCAAGACGTTACACACGTGCACATGCATGTACATAGTGGGTCTTATGTGAGAGAAGTTATGCCGCAATAGCTCAGTGGTAGAGCATCGGACTACGGATCGACAGGTCCCGAGTTCCAATCCCGACACTGGCCGATTCGGCGTGTTCTTGGACAAGACACCTTCGTGATAGCCTAGTCCTATCGGATGGGGACTTAAATAGTCGGTCATCGAGCCAGTGCCGTCGTTAAATCAAAGCATTTACATTTTAGAAGTTATGCGATTGTGTACATAAGTTGATACATGTGCGATATATTATGTAAAACAATAATCACGATATTTTCCGGAAATGAAGTCGAAAGTACACGAAAGTTGACAAACAGTGTAGATCCAGATTAGACGGCTCGCGGCGAGCCGTCTCATCTAGATCTGCACTTTTTGCAAGCATTTTTCATATTTTTTGAGAACAAAAACACCCCCTTTTCATAAATGGACTAGTCGTCTGAAAATCATTTTATGACCATTGGATTGGTTGAACAATTAACATATCAAATTCCATTCCGGTTACTTAGGGGTGAGAGGGTTAATGAATATCACAGTAAAAACACGAATGTTATAGTCTATTTATTGCACACGGCCCACATCATTATGGTGTCCACTGTTTACCACCAGTTCGAGTACGAATAATTTATCTGCCGTAAAACACAGACATCCGGACATCTAGATCTCAAACAAATTCCACGGGGGGGTGGGGCTCGAAAATAGGACAAACCCCACCCGTCCCCCCCCCGCCCCCCCCACCCCCTCCCCCCCCCCCCCCGGTCCCAAAATGCTGGATCCACCCTGAAACGGTTAGGTACAGAGCACAGGTGGAAGACTCGGACCTAGGACCGTTACTTTGTTACTGTTCGCAATTATTTTAATTGATGCTACAAGCAGAGGGTGGAATCGACGTGTGCGCAGGTGCGCGCTTTTGGAAATGTGACATCAAAGCAGCTGATTGCGCCTCGACTCATTTTGTACATTCGGACATCTGCGTAATTTCATGAAATATGTTTACAAGATTTACAATCTTTTCCGTAAATGGGGTCAACAGTTGACAAAATCTTCAGAGTTCATGCGGAATTATAATTTAAAATTGTGTCAACATTTGACCTTATTGATTAAAAATATTGTAAATGTTGTAAACGTATTTCATGAAATTACGCAGATGTCTGAAGATCCGCGCCTCGACTCGGGTATTATTTTGTATCATGACTTTCTTTTTATTTCGCCGTTTCTAATGAAATAAAGTGCACGGACAGCCCCAAACGCGTGTAGTATCGTAGACTGTTGGATATTTCCTGATATTTTCAGCCAGTTCCCCCAAACACCTCGGGAGAGTTTTGAAGAAAAAAACAATCAGACATTCATAAAGTTGACGGAATTATCTCCCGATGTATTTGGGAAACTGGCTTGAAAGGTCAGGAAATGACCAGCAGCCGAGGAGTCGACACATATTTACGTAGTCCGTGCGCTTTGTTTCATCAACATTGGTGGAATAATCTGGGGCCCGTTTCACTAAACTTCTTACGACTAAAATGTTCGTAAGTTCAAATTTAAGATCGTCTGTTAATTACAATTTATGGATTTACATTTATTGAGCATAGGCTGCATATGCAGCCTATGCTCAATAAATGTAAATCCAATAATTATTTACAAGAAAATATTGTTAATGTGAAATTTACAGACTATCATAATTGTGCACTTACGAACATTTTAGTCGTACGAAGTTTAGTGAAACGGCCCCCAGGTTTAGACAATACAATTCAACAGCAGCTGCTACGGAAATACAGGATCTTACATGAGTGATAAGTTCATATGATATTTATTAAACGAGTTTACCGATTTCATAGGAAACGAGGCATTTATTGCATAAGCACATTAACATACGTTGCAGCTATACTGATCACTTAGCATGTTTTCCGTAGTTGCCCTATTTGCATATGTATTGCACCAGTCTATTATGATTTAAATACGCCATGTTATTGCACTGTGACAGCCAGTGTTATGCAATAACATGCGATTACTCCGCTGCCAGGTGAGGTGTAATTTCATGATCCCATGTCCACCATCTTCAGAAACCGACCATACAGTACGGAGAAATTAAACCGTGTAACATATCAACATTGAGTGCATGCTATATAGAGAATAGTAGGTTAGTTCCGTGAATGGGAAAACTTATCTGGCAAGGCTTAGGAAACGGGATGGGCGAGGCTCTGCCGAGCACATCCCGTTTCCGTGCCGCGCCAGGTATGTTTTTCCATTCACGGCACTAACCTACTATTCTATGTATCCGGTCAACACATACAAATGGCTTTAAAATGCAAAGAAATAACCCCAGCAACCGCACATATTCATACGCAGTGATTAGGTCGTATTGACAGGATATCAAAAGTGTTTCACGGCACCGTGTTTCACGGCACAAAATCATCAAAAATTGATAGATGCTTTTATAATGCCTTTTATAATGCCTATGTTCCATGAGAATACCAGGGCATCTGATGTCGGGCATTTTCTGGCATGGTTTGTTAATGACCCGTTCTATATCTGATCATCGTTTGATTCAAAGATAATTGCTTCGTAAATGCGATAGAATATATGTATAACATATATGTGAATAGTGCCTCGTTACTGTATCCTATACGACACATGGAGTGGCCAAGTCGGCCATCTTTGTATGTTCCGGCCATCAGCCAGTTTCATGTGTTCTGCCGTTTGATAAGGAACTCAACATGTGAAGTAGAACATATGATATCTAATCACATGTAGAAAAGCCAGGAGAACGGACTCCTATCAATTATTTTACACCAAACTGTAAAGTATGTCAGTTTTCCAGACAGGTTTGTGCCTGTGTTTTTAAAACATGAACCACCATTATAAATATCTCATACATTGAAAACCACAGTGTATCACATTTACCTGGCAAACCACACAACACATACCATATATACCCACTACTGTACTCTGTTATTAGCTACCAAATCCAGTGACATGTCAGCAGTTACCCGAGTGTATTGTGTCCCAGTAGCCTATTTCACCAAAGTATACTTTGAGGGAGAAATTTTCAATTCAAGGACACATTTATTAATTTTTATTATACTGAATTTATTAAATTATCACAGCCATTTTGGCTGTCGTTAGTTCTATATGAAATCATGCATTTCGGTAAAAATAAATTATTACTCCCTCAAGTATACTGTGCTAGATAAGTGGATATTGCAATGTTGGTGAAATAGGCTACTGTTGTCTACTCACCTACTATGCGAGTAAATATGGCTTTACCTATGGGTAACGTGTACACTAAGTTCATAGGCTATGCATCAGATTCACACATCAAAATGTATTTTGAGATTGATGGGAGAAGTGGTCAGATATCTCGTCTTTTATATAGTTTTCTGGCATAATATTTATATCTTGCCGTTGTCATATCTGTATGCACGAAGCGGTGAAACTGTACGATGGCTTGTACATACAAAGATGGCGGAGATGGCAACTGAATGCTCCATATAGTACACTGTAACAAGACAATATTCACACATGTTATATTCATAATATCACATCATTCTTATGAAGCAATTATCATTGAAGTCAAGTGAATCTATCTATGGCCTACTACCTTAAGTTGAGTTGACGTTTCATACGGAGATACTGTAAGCCAACTTTTCTTCAGTGATCATCCAGAATATTGTGACGACTTGCATTTTAACAAACGCAGCTGTAATTGGATACAAAGGGCTTATGACATTTTTCCAGATCTTCTCATGATCTAACCAGGACAGTATGACAGTCATTCAGTGAGACATATCACGGTCACATCACTTATAATATATCATTATAAGAATGTATAGGGAGAACAAAGAACAGAAGAAAGACTCAGTCTCCAAAGCCCAATGTCTTCATTCACAGCCAGAATTGTGACCATGCTTCACCGTTAGTAACGGTGAAGCATGATCACAGTTCTGGCTTTGACTGCAGAAATGCGTTATATAATCAATATGTATTGAGTGCGATGAATTCGGCTCCGCGGTAACGGGGGAATGTTTGAATATGTTAGTGGACGATGTCGGACGATGACGGACGGTGATATGTATAACACAACTGGGTCTGTGGTTCTTGTGAGAAGTAATCGAAGAGTGATTGAATTCATTGAAGCATACTACATATTGTGTGTTCACATGTTGCCGTACAATCCCATAAGTCAAATGTGTCTATTGCTACAATGTGTAACTGTGTGATCATCAATTGAACTTGTTCCTGTATTCGGCAACGCTATCGATGTCACGTATCATATCGGCAGCCTTTTCTCCCATCATTATTATCGCCGCGTTTATGTTACCGGTTATGACGTTGGGGAGCACGGACGCGTCGACAACTCGGAGTCCGTCTATACCTCTTACCCTGAACCTGTCATCGACGACGGCAGCCGGGTCACTGGAAGCCCCCATTCGGCACGTACTACAGTGGTGATTGCCAGTTATCACCAGGTGGCGCACGAAACATTCCCAGTATGCATCGGTCCGGAACACGTGATTCGCACACATAGGCAGGTTCATCAGTTCTATGTTTACACCCAGCTGTCTCATTGTCGGTGTCTGAACGAACTCTTCCCAAATACGTATACCTGCTATAAACTCCTCCACATCCCGTCTATCCGCCAGGTACTGCGGATCAATATGTGGCTGATCGAAAGGGTCGCTACTTCTCAATCGCAGTATGCCCTTGCTTTTCTGATGACTTGGGACTATTACAAATGAGAAACCATGATCGTTATCAGAATCTGCACAATACTCTCGTAGTGCGTGCTCATTGAAATTGAACATATTGTTCTGTTGATTTAACAGGGTGCTAAACAAATACAGCTGAATATCCGGATATGTATTCCTACGTTTTGATTGGCCAGTGTAAACAAAGCCTATAGCTTCAGTGCCAGAAATAGACAGTGGGCCCGTCCCAAACAGGCTGTATTGTAATCGCGACCACAAACTCTCTCGCTCCGTTTGTGTTATACTGTACGAGACGTTGATCTGGTTGAACATGAACAGCATCAAGTGATCGTCAAGATTTTCGCCAACTGGCAGGTTTTTAACCACGGGAATATTGATCTCTTCCAAATGTTCCTTTGGCCCAATTCCAGACAGCAGCAATAGCTGTGGTGAATTTATTGCGCCGGCCGATACAATCACTTCTTTATTAGCTTTTGCGAACTCTTTCCTTCCATTTCGAATAAAGTAAACGCCAGTTGCCCGCTTATTTTCTAATTCAATCTTCACTGCATAACTGTTGATAGCAATGTGGAGGTTGCTTCTGTGTGCCGTTATGCCCAGGAATTCCAGCCCGGTGCTGCTGCGGACACCGTTACGGGTATTAATCTGTGAATACCCGAAGCCTTCCTGGTCTCCGGCGTTGTAGTCACTGTTTACCTTACTCCCCATCTCACTTGCTGCATCCAGGTACTTGTCTGCCAACTGTGTTACCCGTCCACTACTGACCGCCAGCGGGCCGCCGCTACTGTGGTACGTAGACGACTTCAGCTCGTCAATCTGTATGTCTTCTGACTTTAGAAAGTAAGGTAGCACATCTTTGTACCCCCACCCATCAAGCCCCTTAGCTGCCCATTCGTCGAAATCATACGGACTCCCTCTCGCGTACGTCAGACTGTTTATCACGCTAGTTCCGCCTAGTACTCTACCGCGCGGCCAATAACTTCGTGTATTCTCCTGACCGAGGCTAGAATACCGCTGTCGTTCTGTGTAGTAATCCCAGTCGTGTTGCCCGTGCATTAATGTGACAAAGGCGCCCGGCTTGTGGAACCGCCAGCTCTGATCGTAATGGCCGCCGGCTTCCAGGAGTAATACTCGGCTGTTTACGTCTTCTGACAGTCGGGCTGCCACGACGGAACCGGCCGAGCCGCCGCCGACCACGATGTAATCGTACGTGTCATTAAGTGTCTCTGTTATTATCGAATACTTCCTGAACGGCCATCGTTCAGAATAGTATGCGATCGCCACTGCTAGCCCGAGAACAAACAGTACTTGGTATGTGGACATCGTTGATAGTCTTCGCGAATCGAAATATTTTGCAAGAACCTGGAATCAGTGGAAGCTGGTTAGACACATTGTACTCTGGCTGTGAATGGTGAAATGGGGCCTATGCGATTTATCACCAGTATACAAGGTGCATGATCACGTGGTTACAACAACAACAATGTCGCCCACTCCAAAGTAAGTATTATTTGATACTTTCCTTAATATGAAACGGATTTTGATGAAATATGGCGCAGCAAACGCGTCTTCATGAGCTGCATTTGGTTGTCCAGGGAGTTCGGCACAGACTTATGTCGTTTTTGCGAAGAATCGATTTCCGTGTCGGTAGACACGGAAATCGATTTTTCGCAAAAATGACATAAGTTTGGGCCAACGTACAGAGACCACAAAATGCAGATTAACAAGACGCGTTTGATGCGCCATATTTCATCAAAATCCGTTACGTAATATTGACACTATAAAAAAAAAAGTACTTGGAATCGGTACTTGTTGTTGTTGTTAGTACCACGTGATCATACACCTTGAGTGTAGCTCCTGATTAAATAGCACACTCATGTGCCTGATAACGATATATATTACTTGTTAGAAGCATGAGGGGTGTTTCATTGATGGAATGGCGAACAGTGAAGATCCTGATCAGACTGTGCGGATGCACAGGCTGATCTGGATCGACACAAGTCGTAAAACCCATAAGCACCATTTCTCTAATAAGAGCCACAAATAACAGAATGAACAAACGAATGAATATCTGCACGTGTAGTTTCCCAAACAGATCATTGTACTACTGTTTGTTTGTATTGCTTGTCATCATATTGATATTCCCGTTATTTTCTTCCAAAGGAAACCGCGAAATATAGCTATATGACCGGTTGATGTTTAACCCTTTCAACACCAAGTAACTTAATAGGATGTTCCATGCCAATGTTTCACGCTATTTCATTAATTTTGTTCGTTCAAATTATCCCATTCTTCTAAAAGGCTAATCTGTACGACGTTTAAAATTATTAACAAACAGTGGAGATCCTGATGAGACGGCTCGTTACGAGCCGGCTCATCTGGATCTGCACTGTTTGCAAACATTGTCTCTATAGAGGTCTGTGGTGTTGAAAGGGTTAAGTCGCACCACATACTCGTTGACGATTCCATAGTCTACCAACTCACACACTGGCATCTTCCGTTACAGTGTGATCCGACACCCGTATTGGAGTATTTCCTATAATTGAAAGCTAAACCCTGGTCAACAGATGAGGCCCGGCCTGTATTTGTGCTATGTTACAACCTTAACTGCCTTACAACTTCGCCGTGATTGTAGTAGTTCGACGACTTCCTTGTGATCCGAATGGTGTGTCCGCTCTGTCTTAAATGTCACGTTCGTTTGAATATATGAGACTCGCCATGTGTTTTTTAACCCAACAAGATGTGACATTTTTCATGGAATACATTTACATAAACTGTGAAATTTCTGTAAATTTTCATAGCAAACGCAGAATTAAATTCCAGCCCGGTGATAAGTTCGACGTCAATTACGGAAACTATCGAAAATTTTGTAAATATTTTTCATGATATATCGCACAGATTCTTAGGTACAAAATCATATCATATGATGGACATAAAATGAATCTAGTTGCGAACGGTAACTCTTGCAATCTACTCCCGTAGTAGATTGCAAGAGTTACCGTTCGCAACTAAAAGTGGATCCGACGGAGCCCCGCAGGGGACATGGATTGTTTTTTATTAATTCGATCCCACGAAATAACAATTCGTTCCCTCAATTTAACAATTCGTTCCCTCGAATTAACAATTCGTTCCCACGATATAACAATTCGTTCCCTCGAATTAACAATTCGTTCCCACGAAATGACAATTCGTTCCCGCAATTTAACAATTCGTTCCCACGATATAACAATTTGTTTCCACGAATTAACAATTCGTTCCCGTGGGGTTGCTAACTCCTGGTAACGAATTGTTAAATTGAGGGAACGAATCGTTATTTCATGGGAACGAATTCATAAAAAAAAGAATTATACGTCCCCTGCAGAGCTCCGTAGGATCCTGCTTGGAATCAGTGAACATGTTTAATAAATATCATATGTAAATCAACACACGTTATATTGTAGTCATTACGCAAGCTCATCATCATAAACTGACTATGTAGTGGATTACAATGTACCTACTGGGTGTTCCATAGCCTGGAACATCACATTCACATATTTATCATTATTTCTGAGGACATAGCTCAATTACATTACATTACAATGCGTTACATAAGCGTTTTGACGGAGTATTATTTCCACATTTGCGTTTGAAGCGTTCTTTGTTTACTTTCTACTTCGTGGAGAGTGAGCTAAGTGCGCGAAATGGAAACGTTATTCCGGAAATTGTTACCGTTGACTGTGGTGTAGCGATATAGTGCAACCTATTTCCTATAGAGCGGACAATGTCAAGGTGTATGATCACGTGGTACTAACAACAACAACACGTTCTGAAACTTCCAGAATCCATCTGATTCAAAGTACGTATTCTTCTATAGTGTCCTTATTACGTAACGGATTTTTAAGAAATATGGTGCATCAAACTCGTCTTGTTAAGCTGCATTTGGTGGTGTCTGTATGTTCGCCCAAACTTCTGTCGTATTTGCGAAGAATCGATTTCCGTGTCTACCGACACGGAAATCGATTCTTTGTAAAAACCATATACGTCTGTGCCGAACTCCCTATATACCACAAAATGCAGCTCATGAAGACGCGTTTGCTGCGCCATATTTCATCAATATCCTTTGCATATTAAGGAAAATATCAAATAATACTTACTTTGGAGTGGGCGACTTTGTTGTTGTTGTTGTTACCACGTGATCATGCACCTTGAATGTGCAGCTAATTTATCATACAAGGTACTGTGCATTTAATTCACCACGTTATTACACTGTGACACCCATATAATGCAATAAATGAAGGTTCAACTGGGAAGATAATCCTGCATTAATAATATATTTTATTTACTATACTCACCTACCTGCAGTGGAATACGAATCACAAGTTCATGTATGTAAGCTATCACATTATGTAAACATCTCGTCATAATCAGGTTGACCTACATATACTGTGTGAGTGAATATGCAACAATAATACAGGCATGTGATCCATGCGTTAAGGACGTATGTCATAGAAAGATAAACGTTACTTCAATGATAATTGCTTCGTAAGATTGATGTGATATACATGTATGAATATAACATATGTGAATATTGTCTTGTTACTGTATACTATATGGTGCATTGAGTTGCTATCTCCGCCATCTCTGTGTGCACATGTCATAGTACAGTTTCACCACGTTGAGCGTTTGACACAGACAGAACATAATATGACAGTAAAACTAATACAAGTTGGTGCAATACAGATATGCCAACAGCGTGCTATAACTAGTATGCTAGTAAACTATACACAAGACGAGATGTGTAAGCATTTCTTCCATCAATGACAACATAAATTTCAATGTGTAAACATTTCAGCCTGATGCACAGTGTATTGTTAGTGTACACGTTAACCACAGGTAAAGCTATATTTACTCACATAGTAGGCGAGTAGACACCAGTGGCAATACACTCAGATTAATTCTTACCTGTCACTTGATTTGATACAGTATGTATGGTAATACATGTATATATCGATATCACTGTGTATTTATATTATTGTACACAGCCATTACTGGATTCTCAAAAAAACAACAACAACGGATCAACCAAACTGTTCAGAAATCAGATATCGTATATATCCGTCGATATATGCGGCTCACCCGACATGAAAATTGTGCAAGCATACGGGGCAATATCTACACATGTTACACATACTTAACCCTTTCACCCCTACGTAACTGGAATGGATTTTGATATGCTAATTTTGCAACCAATCTAACCGTCATAAAATGATTTCCAGACTAGTCCATTTATGAAAAGTAGGTGTTTTTGTTCTAAAAAATACGAAAATTACTTTCAAAAAGTGCAGATCCTGATGAGACGGCTCGTTACGAGCCGGCTCATCTGGATCTGCACTTTTTGCATAAACCGCTATAGCGGGATTTTGGGTTCAAAGGGTTAAATGTTCTTCCACTTTTGTTAACTGGCAATTCATGTTAATGTTTACCAGACATGTATGTGAAGTGTGTCTAACTGCGTTTACAACAGCTTACACAATCGTTATGAAACACAGCCACACGTTTCCCCTTTCTTAGCAAAGAGTTGCTATTATGTATAGTTATGTGCTCAAAACGATATGCAGCAGTGTGTACCGTTATCTTTCTGCTGCGGTTACTATCTTAAATATTATTTTACAAGTGTTTTATCGTGTTGTGTGTGTAGTACTGAACACACACTGTACACAGCCCAGTATATATCCATATTTATGTGCCAGTGTTTATATTATTAATAAGCTTTCCGCAATAATATGATATGTTGACTTTATTCTTGTAGAAACGCTATAGCTCAAAATATAAGCTCAAAAGAGCAGAGTGCTAACTTAGGTACAAAATCACTAGCCGCAGGGTTAAAGTATGTTGCAACATTAACTCAAAAGTTTGAGATAATCGAGAGTAGAGCACGCGACAACTCTAACAATGTGCAACAGCTGCTTGACGAACATGCTGGCGTCAAAACACATGTCAGGGATGCCTTAAATAAATGCGATGCAGCTGACGTCACGATAGAGAACCTACGTAAAGAAATGCACAGGCACACCACACAACTGAACGACGTACAAAAGCAAATGAGCCATAATTCAGCTCAAATCAAATACATGGACCAACAATTCAATAAAATGACACAAATAAACAATGGTTTACCATTAGAAGCATGCATGAAGGCATTTACAAACGAGATATCGTGAAAAATTGACCGATTGTGCGATATCGTGACAATATCGATGCAAAAAAGTAAAGACACTGGTGAAAGCAAGGTATAGGTGACTGAGCGGTCAAAGGCGGAAAACGTGTCCCAGCATTCTATGTCGGTGCCACACCAAGTTCCAACTCAACACCAATTGATCGCCATGCCATTTGTAGATCTCACGCACGAGGAACACCCAGTCAGGCAAACCATAACAGAACCGCGATTATGCTGGAGTGCCACGAAAACGGTTCTCGATATAAACACCGTAACGTACAGAATGCGACGACAAAAGTGAGTTCAGATAACATATGTATCAATGATACACAGACGCAAATAGTGTCGATCGTGAAAATAGCCGACACTTACAAATGAATGAGCATGACACTGACCCCATTGAGTGTGTAACGAACAACATGCAGAACGGAAGCACAGCCACGGCGACGTCAGTAAAGACGCATGACCACGTCATCAGTTGGTAAAACCAACCTACGCGTATCGACGGAAAGCATAGAAAGCGTAAATCGATTATTTGCCTCGGCTATCGAAAAAACAATACCTGCAGTTCCGCCATGTAAAACAATTACGTTTAATGTCAGCAACACATTAAAGTTTGTTATGAGTGACCAGTTTGACCCCCGCTGTTTACAAGCCGCCAGCCAATCGCGGATAAGTCACAGGTCACTAGCCACATCGATGTAGCGCGATGTCCTACCCACACGTGTATAGTGGGACCGGCGTGCTGCCATTCCAGCGGTAGTCGTTCGACGAATCGCACCAAATTATCCTACCCAGCCACCCATTTGATCTCGTTTGATCTGCTTCTATTTAAGCGTAGGATATTGACAGTATCAGCCTCCTTATCCCTTTGCTACATACACACACACTATTACAAGCTTATTTGTTGAGATGGCACACCATGTCATTACTAATATCATTATACATGTATGTATTGGAATTTGTTGATGCTGCGGCAAAGTATATGCATTGCAGGGCGATTTCTGGCCAAACAGACACGGGTAGCACACCTATACAACATGCCTGTGGTCGTACAGATGGCCTCCACCAACACGATAGAGTCGTCAGTGTTTGCCACGATTTCAAAGACTCGATATCCAGCCTTCACTAACAGCCTACCCAGGATGGGAGAACTTACAATTGGCCATCTACCATCAATTTCTACTTTGTCGCGGTTGATTATATTTACAATATACGAACTTCTATCGACACAGCGGTATGTGCGGGTGAAAACGCTTATAAATGTTCTTGATCGCTTCAATGAACCGCTTTATCGAAACAGAAATTGCTCCTTTCTGTCTGGAACTTGCCGGCGAAATTGAGGCCTTTGGAGCCTGCATTCGGCTTCAGAATACATAAATAAATATAAAGCTTTGGTGCGCCCATTTTAATAGGTGCGCTCGTAAACCTTGACGCACCAAAGTTGCTATCATTCACCCGCACAAACAGACAACGACGTGAGATGCCTGAATAACAGGCGAGTGGGTAAAGGGGGTGTTGCTATCTTATGGCACAGAAAGTACGAAAAGTACGTAGAACCATTAGATACGAATGACGATAGAATAGCAGCAATAAAATGGCATTGCCACACGAAACAATATACATCATACAACAATAAATTATCCATTTATAGTAACGGCGGCAAAGTTGTTATCATGGGCGACGTTAATGCGAAATTCACAACTAGTCAATCGACACGTACACGAGAGCGCGACCTATACATGTTACACGTGTTTCGTCTTTGTAACTTAGAGGCATTAACCGCGCTAGATTTGTGTGCCGGACCACGCTACACGTTCGTTCTCTTTGGACCTGGTTTACCTAGCCTGATTGACCACGTGTTCGTGCACCAATCAATGCTGGCCGATATTGAACAATGTACAATATGCGACGATGCACCACTTAACGTGTCCCGCCATCTACCAAGTGCTGTATCTATCCGGTTACAAGACACACATAACGCACCACTGACTTGTGACAACTTTGTAAAAGTGAACTATAAGTGGACATGTGACCGGAGTATCGTGGACTATAAATGCCAGTTAGATTCACTGCTCAAAACGCCTAAGCTGCTGTATGAAAACGTGAACGATATCACAGTCAACTGTTTCAACAAAGCAGCAGAGGTCACAGTTCCAACTCGTACATTTAAACCATATCTTAAACCATACTGGTCCACAAACTTGAAACAGCTACACGATGCAATGAAATCATTAAGACATCTCTGGATCAATAGAGGGATGCCTCGTTCAGCGGATGAAACCACTTACACGAACTACAAAAAGCGAAAAGATCGTTTCGTCGCTTACTTAGAAAAATTCAATTTCGATTTGAAAATGAAGAAAATGAGCGTATTGACAAATTAGTTGAATTAGATCAAAACGGATTTTGGAAGGCAATAAATGCACGTAAATCATCAAGACGAGCAGCAACAGGGCGTGAGATCAAATGTAAAGACCGTATTGTGCGCGATCCCTCATGTCTAGCTAAAGGCTGGGGTGAATATTTCAAACAATTATATTGTTTTACAAACGACGCTAATGTGAAACACAACGTTGACGCTGAGGTTGAACAGCTCTTAGACAAAGATAATGAATCGGTAGCGCCCATGAGCTGTATCATAACGTATCCAGTGTCGTGTGAGGAACTCGACGCCATCATACAGACTCTTTCAAACAACAAGGCTGCTAGTCTAGACAATATCAAACATGAACATATTAAATTCGGCGTCGAATACTTGACGACATGTATACAGAAACTATTCAATAAAATACTAAAGAATGAAATGATTCCCGATCAGTTCAAAGATGTATTAATAATAATACTCCATAAGGGATACGGCAAAGATATCACAAATCCAAACAACTACCGTGCGATATCACTTCTCCTCGTGATATCTAAACTATTGGAGAAAGTCCAACAACACAGAACTGAAGTCACACACATACAGGACAAGCTGAACCACATGCAATATGGCTTTCAAAAACATAACAAACTGCAAGTTGGTGTCGTTTATTCTTCAGGAAGCCATATCGTACTGTCGTGAAAGAGGCGGGAAACTATTTTCTTGCTTCTTAGACGCCGAAAAAGCATTTGACAGAATATGGACACATGGTCTTTTGTACAAAGTATACCACTTCGGGCTCAAAGGCAAATAATTCCAGCACAAAAATATTTACACAATTCCCTAACATTTGATTGGTCGGTAGCAAGTCTCTGTCCAGAATTTATATCGCAGTAAACTCCAATGCCGAACTACTTTCCGTAACCGTCAGGCGCAATTAAAATAATTCTTAAGAAAACGGAAAATAAACACATTTTCTTGATGAATTTATTTCAAATGCTGGAATTATAAGGAATGAATGGCCTTTTTGTGGAATTTATCGGGGATATAAACTTGGAAATGTCGCGGGAATACTGGACGAGGCCTTCCGGCCTTCGTCCAGTATTCCCGTGACTTTTCCAAGTTTATACCCCGATAAATTCCACACAAAGGCCATTCATTCCTATAATACCTTCGGATTATTATGAACAGTGACATGTAAAGCCGCGTTTATACACAAGGTGTATCAGACTGGCTGCCGATTGAGCAAGGGGCCACCTTGTCTGCTTTCTACTACACCGTGTATATAAACGAACTTCTATGCCTCCTTGAAAACGCAACTGGTGGCCTGAAGATTTGCAATATGGATGTGCGTCTACAAATATGCTACCGATATAGCTGCACGTGGCGATATAGATACAATTCCGATAAATGCGCAGTTGTAGTCTTTTGCGAAAACAAACACATATCCAACAATACACATACAGCATGGACTTTCGGTAACAAACTAATTAACGAATCACCGGGCCAAAAACATCTAGGAATTATGCAAAACAAAAACTTGAAAACACCCGGCGACATAGCCACTGTTTTACAGTCAATGCGCGGTACTTTCTTCTCGCTACAAAGCTTCGGTGTGCATACTTCCGTTGTTAATCCATTAACTGAACTGAAACTGTACAATTATGTAGTTCTCCCACGCGCCCTATACGCCTGCGAGCTGTGGAACGCTATCACCGCAACGGAGATGCACAACCTCGAAGTGGTACATCGTATGCGCATTAAATGACGCCACGGATTTCCCAAGCGCACTCGTACAGACACTAGGAATGGTAGGGGCGACGAATCTGGAAACAAACATCGACCTACACAAATTGCATTTCCTCAGGGCAATTTGCAGATCTGATCCAGACTTCACTGTGAAATATTTATTGACAAATCGCTTACAACTTCACTACACATACTGTGCACGTGTATATTACGGGTTTATTCCTGATATAGTTAGGATTCTCAGGAAATATAACTTAGAGTAACATGTGTTAAGCTACCTACAAACTGGCGTATTACAATCCAAATATACCTGGAAAACAATATGTAATCGGGTAGTGAAAGAACGGTACGAAACAGAATGGAAATCCTGGATTGCTGTCTATCGTTATCGGCAGATACAAACTTGTTTAAAACCATCTGTGATGTTGGAGGCTGCATGAACTCACATATCGCTCACTGATCAGTATGAGTGCTAATGAATGCATAGTATGTTCTCTATGTGGTAACACTGAGTATATGCTCCACATGCTCTCTAGAACTGCGTATGCAGAATTCATACTTTGCTGTGCAAATTTATTTAAACAAATGCTCGCAGGAGGCATTGTTGTCCTTTGAGTTTTACGAAATTGTGCTCATCAGGGGCCCGTTTCACTAAACTTCTTACGACTAAAATGTTCGTAAGTGCAAATTTAAGATCGTCTGTAAATTTCAATATATGGATTTACATTTATTGAGCATAGGCTGCATATGCAGCCTATGCTCAATAAATGTAAATCCAATAATTATTTACAAGAAAACAATGTTAATGTGAAATGTACAGACTATCATAATTTTGCACTTACGAACATTTTAGTCTTACGAAGTTTAGTGAAACGGTCCCAGTATCTTTGTCCTGTTATATACCCCACTGCTGAGGAAATAGACCGGACGATATATGTACACATATATATGTTAGCCTAGTCGTAATGCACATTCTTGCAAGGTTAACTCGTTGTCTGCACGGAATAGAGTGTAGCGTAGGCACAGATCAAACTGCGCGGATGCGTATAGCTTCGTTCCATGGCGCATTAGTTCGTGGTGCTTATAATGTACATGCAACTCTACTACCACATAATCCTAATTATCGACGTCTGGTATGTGTACTTGTATGTGTGGACTTAACGTACTCTTCATATTTGGAGAAAATAAACATATACCTACATATATAAAATAACAGAATAATACAAATAATAGCTAATGCTCGTAGAAGGTATCAAAGAGGCGATCGCTCTGGCACATTATTTGTCGAAATTGGATGGTAATGTAACATTATTTTAAATGACATTAATCTCCTTCATGTGCAATAAGTGTTTTGTTTTCTCAGATCAGCAGCCGATTTCATCAAAATTGCAAAGTATACTTTTCTAGCAAAGTATACTTTGAGGGAGAAATTTTCAATTTTTTGATAAATTTATTAATTTTTATTATACTGAATTTATTACATTATCACAGCCATTTTGGCTGTGATAATGTAATAAATTCAGTATAATAATTCTGCATACTTTTAATCATCAAATATATGCAGTCGTTAGTTCTATATGAAATAATGCATTTCAGGAAAAATAAATGATTACTCCCTCAAAGTATACTATGCTAGAAAAGTATACTTTGCAATGTTGATGAAATAGGCTACAGGACTCACGTACATGTACATTATAGTCGAATACATATATAGAATACTCGACCAATATTTGCAGCATGATCGTTGTCTCTGTGTGTTATGTCTGTGTGTTATTGTGTGTTATGTCTGTGTGTTATGTCTGTGTGTTATTGTGTGTTATGTCTGTGTGTTATTGTGTGTTATGTATGTGTGTTATGTATGTGTGTTATTGTGTGTTATGTCTGTGTGTTATTGTGTGTTATGTCTGTGTGTTATTGTGTGTTATGTCTGTGTGTTATTGTGTGTTATGTCTATGTGTTATTATGTGTTATGTCTATGTGTTATTGTGTGTTATGTCTGTGTGATATGGTCCATTTTGCCAGCTGGAGGCTAAAGTATGCGGATTGTATACATGTATGTGTTTGTATGACTCCATATGTGATCATTTTCTTTTACAACATAAACCATGCTCGGCCTGTGTGTTTTACTACCTTTGTGAGATATAGCCGGACTGGGGGCCGTTTCACTAAATTTCGTACGATTAAAATGTTCGTAAGTGCACATTTAGGATCGTCTGGAATGTTCAATTGATGGATATACATTTATTGAGCATATGCAGCCCATGCTCAATAAATGTAAATCCAATAATTGTTTACAAGAACACTTTGTTAATGTGAAATTTACATAATTTTGCACTTACGAACATTTTAGTCGTACGAAGTTTAGTGAAACGCGCCCCAAGTCCGGGCCTCCGACACTACATTGTCGCCGCCTCATGATGCGCATGTCTATGATGTCTCCTGTGTACAGGTGCATGTCAGTCTCAAACTCAGTAGATGCAATATCTTGAAATACATTCTAACTCCGTTAGTCAAGGTGTATGATCACGTGGTACTAACAACTACAACAAGTCATGAAACTTCCAGAATCCATTCGATTGAGAGTACGTATTCTTTTATTTTGTCCTTATTATGTAACGGATTTTGATGAAATATGGCGCATCAAACGCGTCTTGTTAAGCTGCATTTGGTGGTCTCTGTATTTTCGCCAAAAATTTCTGTCCTTTTTGCGAAGAATCGATTATTTGCCAAAACGACGTAAGTCTGTGCCAAACTCCAAGTATTATTTGATAGTTTTCTTAATATGCAATATGGCGCAGCAAACGCGTCTTCATGAGCTGCATTTGGTGGTCTCGGGACTTCGGCACATATTTATGTAATTTTTGCGCAGAATCGATTTCCGTGTCAGTAAACATGGTAAACACAGAAATCGATTCTTCGCGAAAACGACAGAAATTTGGGCCAAAGTACCGAGACCATCAAATGCAGCTTAACAAGACGCTTTTGATACGCCATATTTCATCACAACCCATTACATAATAAAGACAAAATAAAAGAATACGTACCTTGAATCGGCGACGCTTAAGGACGTTTCAGTAATTGTTGTTATTGTTGTTGTTGTAACCACGTGATCATGTACCTTGATATCAGGCTGCATGATTGCGCGACATAACTAGGACCAATACATGATACCCAAGTAAGGTCATTACATCATGACGGATCCCGTATATCAATATTTCATAACCAATTGCCAATATAAAATGCTCCACGCTCTCATCCTTTATAATACGTAGAGACATGGGAGCAACATGGGGAGACGCCAGTCCCGGAATGGGCCGCCGGTTGGTAAGCAGTCCGTAGTGACAGTTGCAACATATGTAGACCATGGGGGTCTTGTGAATTCTCAGTCGGATGGGAAGCTGATCGATTTACTGATGGTTGTAAGATTACTTCAGTGAGTGACTCGCGAACATCGTAGTCCCAGATCAGACTGCGCGGACGCGCAGGCTGATCTGGAATACGTTGGTCGCAAACATAGTAAGGTACCTTAGCTCAATACCCTAACCCAAATGTTAACGGCCGTCAATGTCGATATATGAATGTTTTAACCTTTATCAATTATCCATCATAATCGCCCTATACCGTTTCACCCCTAGGAATTGTGTGTTTCCACATATTTGCACACAAAAATACATCAAACGTCCAAATCAGAAAGCGAAACATTTCGATTAAATGTTAATGATTTTTAAAAACAGTACATACCATTTAAAGGTACATGCCCACTCAGTAGGCACAACATGTTCTTTATCGGAATTAAATAAGTATATAATTGTGTCCCTATTCCACCAGTTCTAAAAATTACGAGTGCCCGATATACACATATAATTAGTTAGTAATATTTATTTTACTGATAGTACCACGCAGTAGGCACAACATGTTCTTTATAGGAATTAAATAAGTGTATAATTATGTCACTATTCTACCAGTTCTAAACATTACGAGTGCCCGCTATACAAATATAATCATTTATTAATTATCAATTTACTGTTAGCGACGCGCGGCGGTAACAGTCTATTTTGATAATGTGCGGGGACGACGACTTTTACATCACGGCTTGCGGTGCGCATGCGCAGTATACTACTTGCGCCAGTAGGCTTCCCAATATGTAAACAAGAATATCAACATGTCGAAACGTCCAGGACGGAAATTGTATGAAACGGCGTCGGCCAAAAAAAAGGCCAAATGTCAAATGAGGGACAAGCAGTACAGACAGAGAGAGAGAGAGAGGATGAGAGAGAAGCGAGAGAGAGAGAGAGAGAGAGAGAGAGAGAGAGAGAGAGAGAGAGAGAGAGTGGTTCATGCGCATGCGTGGAAAATGGAGGTGTTTTGATTTTTCGGAGACAAATTTTCGCCGAAATAAACAGATATAAAGGTTATATCGTGTTATTCGTGGATGTAAAGTGTATATAATGGACAAGTATAGTTCGGATGATGATTATATGGACGTGGATGTTGTATCTTCAGCTCACGCTGATACTATGTGAGTCAAGTTTGTGAAATCCTTTGTTCGCTATACATGTATTGACAATCGCCATCTTGTCATCGTGACGTCACGTATCATAAGCCATTGACATAACATTGATACAATAATACTGGACAATGCCTCGGGCGTATGATATTTACGCATAATCGTATGCTGTGTACATGTATGTATACAACAAGCGAAAATGGCCTCTGATGAACAATATGTGCTAACCAGCTTAGTGCCAGCGAACTCTAACTGTGAGACGGCTGATGATGACGACATCACATTTCTGAAACAGGTGCACTCAAACGATGATGCCGCCGTCAGTAACCATGGTGACGTGGAATCGGTGTTCGATACATTGGAGCCGAAATCAGCGTGTCCAGCCGTGCAGTTTATTATTGGCATGTTTAGAGACATGCCGCGTGACTTGTTTGTAAACAGGATAATTTCGGACACATCTGGGTGCGAAGTACAGCTAGAAGAGATGAGGTGCCGTGTTTTCAACGAAGTGAAATTACTTGACACTTTTCCACCGTATTTGCGAACGGCGGAACTGAAAAAGCGGAAGAAAACACGCAGCGGCGATAGTATCGCGTTGAAGCTGAGCCGAGATGTACATGTACTTGTGTCTGTACTAGAAGGGGCTGCAGTGGACGATTTGAAGGATTGTGTCAGCTTCACCAAACCGAAATGTAAGAGTGAATCCAGATCGGAACGGTCGACCGATTATACGGCTGCAAACAATGTAGCCACCGACGAGCCGGCACTCGCGGCCAGTGTTGTACTGCTGAAGGAATCCATGGCGGGGCTTCAGGCCGATGTACTTTTCTTGAAGCAGGAAGACTTGTTTTTGAAATCTAGTCTGAAAGAACAACTACATTCGATGAAATGTGACATCGCTAAGATTAAAATGGAGTCCATTGAAACCATCAAGCGCGATCTACACGCCGTATCACGCTCAGTAGATCGGCTCAGTGGCGAACACTCGAACGGCGTGTCCGGTGTACGGAATGACATGAAGCAGCTACGACAGGAAGTACGGTCGGCAGCAGATTTGACGGACATGGAAGCGTTATCTATTAAAGATAAACTGACTAATTTGTCGCGCATCGAGAAGAGAGTTTCAAAATTGGAAACTAAGCTGTCAGTCGGTAACAGTAATCCACTACAAACACACAATCACAATGTGATACCCGTACCGACAACAATAGCGGTAACTGTACTGTAATAAGTAGTGAATCCCCTGAGGCGAGTACTTCACCATTGATAGCAATTCCGTGTCCAATCCCTGTGATGAATTCGGAATATGTCCCAATACAAAACAGTAATAGTGTTACAGCATGTATATCCCCCGGCCATAATGTGGACCGACCTCCGAATACACCCGATGTGAATACCCCAGTCGAATTGATATGCACTGATAATATGTATAATGCCAACCAATTTACATTGCCGAGCAGCGATCTACTCGCCACAGGGGATTATGGAAATCCATTAGTGCACCGCTCAGAATTAAATAGCCATGTGCGTACCGGCGTAATGCACATGTCTGGTGACGTCGCCGACGTCGGTGACGTCGGTACGATGGAGTTCCGGATGATGGTAGTGGTATACTCTACAAATGTGAAGTTTCAAACAAGTTTGCGAGGCTACCTATACCATCGCAGCAGGCTACTAATAGTAGAAACGTTACATTTAAAGACATATTCAATGACGTAAATGTGCAGAAAACGTTACAAAATGCTTCCTCACTTGATACATCGAAGACTGACACTACCAGTGAGCCAATCACACCCACACTGTCACATAAGCAGGTTTATTCTAATTATTGCACTGATATTGGTATACAGCCTGCTTATGATAATGGTCGTAATATACCGGTGCACGTCAGTGACGTCAACGTCAAACATCCTAGTAATGCGGGCGGGGCGGGGGCGTATGGGCCAACGAACAATATCACGTGTGGTAACTTGGGCGATGATGACGGTGATGGAGACTTCACCGAGCATGTGCGCCACAGGGCAGGGCAAAGGGCTTCTTTGTTGGGGGTTATTTAAGCCCTCTATAACGGTAGATAAAATCACCAGATATGCTACACGTAGGGGTGTTACCGTAAAGCATGTAAATGTCTTCATAGCGAGACGAAGTGGACGAGTGATAGTTAAGATGGATGCAGAGGCGGATGGGCATTGCATGCGTGTATTAGCGCCTGGATTTTGGCCGAGAGACGTGAAATGCGCTTATGGGTCTCACGGTCAAAATTCATGAGCAGCACCGATCGGCCTGAGCGATCCAGGGGCTATAACTCGCGTAATAGTAAACAAATGATAGTACAAACGACATGTATCATGATTCAGTCTCATATAACGATGGTTACCATGGTAACCAATTTGTACAGGAGAATTGGTGCGATTCATCACCTTCCGACGCTGCTTACGCCAACCAATGGATAGAATGAGTATAATGACGTGGAATGCCACAGGCATTATGTCGAGAGCAGTGTATTTAGGAAATATCTTACAGTGTCAACGTATTGATGTGTGTGGTATTTCTGAACATTGGTTGTTTGAAAAAGATTTGCACTTCTTAAATGCAATACATGCTGATTATGAAGGTTTCGGCATATCTGATTTCGATCTATTGTCTGGCGAAAGGAGAGTCGGAAAGGGAGGTGTCGCCATTATTTGGCGTAGACATCTTAGTCAGGCTGTCACATGTCTTCATATTGAGCATGACCGAATATGTGGCATTCAAATACGGGTCAGTAAAAATAGTTTCATATACTTGCTGCAGATTTATGCACCATGTCGAAACCACAGGATCGAGAAATTTAAAGAATTTTACGACATTGTGCATGAAACTATCAGCATGTATATGCATGAAGGTATAGTCATTGTGATGGGTGACTGCAATGCGCACATGAATGGCTGGCAGTTCAGTAAACCGTGTGATTCCAGAAGTAGATATGTGACATTTTTCGATAAGCACAACATGTGTTCTATAAATACACTTCCGTTATGTAAGGGTGCTCGCTCTACTTTTGTGACATACTCTGGTGAATATGAATCGAACATAGACCATATACTGTTCCCAGTTGAAAGTGTTGAGAGAATTATTTCATGTGAAATAAGTGATGACAATGAGCTGAACGTTTCGCGTCACAGGCCTGTGTTATGTAGATTTGTGTTGCCGTGCCAAACTGCAAGTTTAGACACCAATGAAACGAGACGTCCCATTAAATGGCGCAGCGTCTCAGCTGATGTGAAACAAATGTATGGACTATACCTCGACGAGATGCTGACGGACTTGTCTTGGATTGAGGCCATGGACATGCACGCGTCGATTGACTACTTATACATGTACATAATCGAATGTGTTACGCTTATATCCGACAAATTGTTTCCAAAATCTTGCTATAAACCGTACTTGAAACCCTATTGGAATGACGAAATCCGCTCCCTACATGTGTTTATGAAGCAGAAACGGACTGAATGGATATGTAAGGGGAGGCTGAGGAATGCCGGCTGTGAAGCATATGTAGCCTATAAATCCGCAAAACAAACATTTAGGAGATTACATAGAAAACTATCAAACGAGTACCTACAAAAGCTAAACGACGATATAGACACTGCGGCAGGAATAGATGATGCGTTTTTCTGGAAGCAGGTTAATTCTAGGAGAAGTGGCACGATCAAATACTCCTGGAAGTGAAATGAAATTTAATGGAACCGTCTATAGGGACCCCGAAGACATTTCCGAACAGTGGGGTGTGTACTTTTCGAACTTATACGCTAAATCTGAACGCGCACACTTCGACAACGAATTTAAAGACAAACTTTCGTTAGCAGTGAATGTGATGAAACAACAAGAGTTTGGCACAGACACATTTATGATAACAAAAGAAATGGTAAAAACAGCACAACAACATTGTAAAACCGGGAAGGCCTGTGGTAGAGACGGCATCTACTACGAGCACCTAATGTATGGTAGTGAAATACTGCATAAAACCGTGGCAAGACTATATACACTGATGTACAATACGGGGCATATTCCAGAAACAATGAAACAAGGTATGATAATTACTCTACACAAGGGAGGCAACAAGCGGAAGGACGACCCCGACAACTTCAGGGCCATAACATTATCTTCATGTATACTGAAAGTGTTCGAGCGCATACTATTGGATAAAGCCGAATCTGCACTGACGTCACCGATCTGTTCATTGCAGGGCGGTTTTTTCCAAAGGAACTTGGGGTGCAATATGACAGCTTACCTACTCCGCGAATGCATATCATATGCGCGAGAAGCACATAGTGAACTGTATGTGTGTTTTTTTAGACGTACAGAAAGCATTTGATCGGACATGGCATGCTATGGTCTTATGTATAAATTGGATGCCATGGGAGTGAAAGGTAAACTCTGGAGAATAATCGCGAACATGCACAGTGATATGAAAAGTTGTGTACAATACAAGGGGCATACATCAAGTTGGTTTGCGGTACATCAGGGCTCCAGACAAGGAGGAGTAATCTCCCCTTTTACATATCTCTGCTATATTGACCAATTATTACTCCTACTTGTCAGAGCCAATGATGGATTGCAGATATGTGGAACACCTGTGTGTTGTCCAACAGTGGCGGACGATATGGTTCTTGTTTCGTTATCTAAACACGGCCTCGATACGATGATAAGTGAGTGCTACAAGTATTCCTGTAAATGGCGATATGAATATAACCCGACCAAGTGCGCCGTCATTGTATTCAATGAGACAAAACGACATTATACAAATGCAAATAGAACATGGAAACTCGGTCCTCATGATGTAAAAGAATCTGAAAGGTACACACATTTAGGCAATATTTGTGATAAGTATATGACACTGAAAGACACTGTTACTGAATCATGTAATAAGATGAAAGGGACATTCCTTGGACTAATAAAATCCGGATTCGTCGCAGAACATGGCATAAACGCGCTAACTTGTAAAAAACTATACTCGTCAGTAGTGCTTCCTAGAGCTCTATACGGTGCAGAATTCTGGAACGGTCTGAAACCGTGTCAACTTCTCTCCCTTGAACGTGCCCATAGGTTTTGCGTGAAGCTAATGCAGGGTCTACCAGTGCGAACTAGAACAGTTATAGCTCAAAGCTTATTGGGTATACATTGCCTGGAATCAGAAATCAATATGAGAAAACTGACATTTTTGGGGCAAATGTGCAGGCTTCAAAACCATTATGCCACTAGGGACGTATTCCTCCGTCGCATTGTTTGCTACAATATGAACTCAAATTCTATAATGGGATTTATCCCAGATATTGTAAACGTACTGAATAAGTATGATCTAAAACACCATATGGACACATTCGTTATGCATGGCTCTTTTCCAAGAAAGGATGCATGGAAGCGAATAGTCCGGTCCGCTGTAAACACAACAGAGTATGTCTCGTGGAGCGAGCGCACTGACGCCATATCATGTGATAGGTTCAAAACATTGCACCCACTCATAACCCCACATCCGCTGTATGAGTTCAGTCGCCGCAATGTGCTGTACAAAGAACATTGCAAGTCACTAATACAAATGATAGCCAGAATAGACGAAACAGCTACATGTAGTAAATGTTGCATGTTGGACGTAGACGTTGTTGACCACTGTATAAATGAGTGCCCTTATACAGGGTATCTCAGAAATACAATGATACTGGAGATGAATCGTAGATTCCCCGTAATTGCAGATCAAATGGCGGTTCTTAATACAGAAGCCAGAACTAACTTTCTGTTGTCGTGCGTATCAACCATGCCCGAGGAGTTATTCGGCACGAAACCGATGACGTACATAAATTGTGCGTACATGGTCTACATTGTATGTGGATCATGTACACAGGAACATGATCTGTGTCAGATATGTCGTTGCCAGTATAATGTTGCTCCCAGTAGCTATCAACAATGTGTCGTGATCGTAGTGGTGGGGGAGGGGTGGGATGTAAGGGTGGGTGGATAATGCGGCGAACACATTCACATGGGTACACGTATTGTTGATGGCGTCTGTATGCAACATTTGTACAGAGAGTCTGTTCGTAGCCGATTGATAACGGTGATACTTTGTAACATTCTTTAATAACATGTCATGTATATACGTTGATTGAATTAGTGTAACCGCCCGTCATATTTTAGGACTAATGTCTACTGGCATTGATGTGAAATTCGATATGCGTTACCCTTCCATTCACATTGTAATTATGTTTGATGTTTATAACTTTATATGTCTATGCAATTTTCCATGTTGTAAATAAGAACTCTCCAATATGGAGGAAATAAAGAATATATATGTCAAATATGTGATATGATTGACCGTGTCACGTGACGCGTGTTGGTAAAAATAGCACGAGGTCGGAAAATACCCTTTCTGGTCGCGGCATATAAAATGCGATTTAACACCAATTAACACGCGCCGTAATTAAAAATAACTCGTTAGTGGGTAGACAAATTGCTCATATAAGGCATGACCGAAAATGAAAATTAGTAGTACAGTGTAACCTGCTGCGTGGGCATGTACCTTTAATTTCGAATGGAAAAATATATACACAAGTTGTATGCAATTTACAATAGACACCACACTACGGAATGTTCAGTATAAATATTTAATGAGAATCATAGGCACAAATAAATTATTACTTAATTGTGGCATGGTACCAAGTAGTTTATGTGATTTTTGCAGCATGAATGTGGAAAATATAAAACATTTATTTTGGGAATGCCCAAAAGTACAACATGTATGGTCACAACTAAGAACATTCTTAAATGAAAAAGGTGTGGTTTACGCAGTGAATTTTAATACGATTTCATTTGGTGTAAACCAAACAAATCTTATTGCTACACAATTTAATTTTATTATCATACTTGCAAAATATTTCTTGATTAAATGTAAATATGAAAAACAAGAATTGTCATTTAATTTGTTCATGCAATATTTGAAAATACGAATCATTATTGAAAAAGAAATAGCCAAAATGAAAGACAAGCTAGATCTACATATAATAAAATGGGGTAATTTCAACTTTTAACACCCACGAATTATTAATAAAATAAAAAGACGATCAATACGTACAAGGTACCAAGCGTAGCAAAGTTAATTACATGCTTATTAACAATATATGTCAACTATATTATGTCATTGACATAAACGTTATAAGTATTACGAATTACGAGAACAGAAGGCAGACCTCTTTATCTTTTGTCTCTTTCCTATAACTCTCTTCTTAAAAAACTCTTCTTAAATAAGCGCACTTTCTAAATACATTATGTATGCTCGTATGTATGCTCTTTTCTAGTGGCATGTCATGTGATTTCAACTATGTTTTGTTTATATAATATGTACATGATACATGATGTATTTAAAAATTGCAAATAAACCATTTAGTAAAAAAAAAGAAATTGTCTCAGATGATGTCTCTGATATAAAGAACATTTTGTGCCTACTGAGTGGGCATGTACCTTTAATGATTTTATAAACAGGACATACCATTTAAGAACGCTGTACTTGTTTGAATAGGTATATAGGTATATAGTTTATTTATAGTGCAACATATTACAAGAAGTTACAACTGATGATAACAGTCAGCCTACAGAGGGTCATGGTGCACTAGCATATACAATGTATACATATTGATTGAAAACAAGACTTCATTATGCTGATTTGACAACGTGTTAAATATCAGATTGACAACCGACACTGTTTGGTCCGGAAACCAATCACCATCACTTGAAAATGCGACACTGAATACCCATTAACACATGAATATACCACTTACATTATAATAACGGATGCATTACGTAAATCATTAACGTACATCATAGAGAACGTCACGCTGGTATGGAGATATTCAGAGGCTCGCTGAGGAATTCATACCATCTCGAACCGAGAAATAATCAAAGTAATGAAAGAACTGAAAATGTATCGCCAGAAACAAAAAGCAGGAAAGTGTGTCTGCCCACGCTGATGGTGCCCCATTGGCAATTTGGCAGCAGTTATAACAATATTGATCTGGTGTGGGGTGCATTAAATTACACCCGTCGTAGACATACATATTATATACCAAATTGGAGCATAGAGACATACCTTTAATTTTATACATTTACCATGAAAATAGGTATTATGAAATATGAATTATAACCGTTTATAAATGTTCCGTTTATTACCACATATTAGTACACGAGTTCTGGCGAATAAACCTGTCCGCAAAAATGGCGACCACCAGCCATAGTTAATCCTTCTAAAAATAGATAAATACAATGACGATACCTAAAAATATTAACATACATCGGACGCTGACGTAACTGTATCTGGCGATACAGTAAAAATACACGGCCATGGTATTATATTTATAAATATAAAAATGTTCGTTGAAAGGAATGAGGACTTCTATGGATTTTTTTTATTAATTCGTTCCCACGAAATAACAATTCGTTCCCTCAATTTAACAATTCGTTCCCACGATATAACAATTCGTTCCCTCGAATTAACAATTCGTTCCCACGAAATGACAATTCATTCCCTCAATTTAACAATTCGTTCCCTCTAATTAAAAATTCGTTCCCACGATATAACAATTCGTTCCCGAGTATATGGAATATGACGTGATGTCTGTACATAGCACATACATTTCCTGATAACGATTTGCTTGTTGAATGACGTACAGTGCACATCCGATCAGACTGTGCGGATTTACTCTGGTCGCAAAGCCCATATAAAGCCCCATTTCTGCAGTCACAGCCACAAATGCGGATCATATTGTTGGTTAGTAGTGACATATATCCTGCCTAGACTACATGTCAATCACTGTATACTGTTGTATAGTCAATTGGGTCGCGTCTGTTTTATAAGGTCATGTCAGGGGGCCGTTTCACTAAACTTCGTACGACTAAAATGTTCGTAAGGGCAAATTTATAATAGTCTGTACATTTCACATTAACAATGTTTTCTCGTAAACAATTATTGGATATACATTTATTGAGCATATGCAGCATATGTTCAATAAATGTAAATCTATCAATTGAAATTTCGAGACGATCCTAAATGTGCACGTACGAACATTTTAGTCGTACGAAGTTTAGTGAAACGGCCCCCAGTTGTGGTTTATTAGCAATTAACAATTTGTTACACGCAATTTGTCGATTAATGTTAACAGCTATGACCCCAGTAAAACATTTATATTCAGTCCCACTTGTGGGCGAGTAGGACTTGTACTTGGGATGCGGTACTTTTCATTTTGGATACTGGAGTATGGTTGAGAGCCTGTATGATTTTATTTTAAAATAACAATATAGTGACCAAATTCGGGCATGTGTTTGCTATATATAATGGATGTGTTTCTCGGCGAGACGTTTCATATGAGTGGTAACAACATATACCTTAGGAAAAAGAAAGAATACAGAAATAGAGAAATTAGCGAAACATTTAGTTTACTGTAATTGTATCCAGCCTATACAAGGTTAGACAATGAAGTATATGTGATACATGACGCTTGCTATTGGTAACATTACATAACATTGCATTGTTTAAACTAACATTACTAGAATACGATATTAATCTCCTAGCTTCTACATTTAACCTCGTGACTAGTAAATGCGACTTGTGCCACTCACTCACATGCGGAATTAGTCCCCACAATGCTGCGCCTGCTGCTGTTGACGTGTGCTGTCATGGCGACCACGCCGGGGACCAGTAATCCCGCGGGGGACCACGCACATTCCACAACCACGTGGTATCCTCCGTATGACCTTCCAGAGGACAAAGGTAGTTTATAAGTAAAATGGGCGCTCGTAGTATAGTAACACAGTGTAATAAAAGTAATAATACTCTCGTGTAATAAATATGCAAATTAGCTCGTATTAAACAAACAGGATTGGTGACCAATACAAATTCAATGTATGATGCCGTGCTTATGCAATAAATAAATCTCACATTTGCGATGATTTAATATGGTATTTATTAATCTCGTTGACTAATTTCATAAGAAACTCGGCATAGCCTCGTTTCTTATGAACTCAGTAAACGATATCAATAAATACCGTATTAAATCATCGCTCATGTAACACCCTCTATGTATGCATGTTGTTGTATTAGTATCACTGGTGCTGCACTCCGCGCCGGCGTAAAATGTTTCAAGTCGAAAATGCACTAATACATTTACAATACAAGTTGACGAAACTTTCATAATGTGTGAATTTATTGATTTCAATAATCAATATAATTCAAGATGGCGTCGAAGATGGTCGCTATATTTGTATGCATCGTTGTATTCGATACCGCAACCATTGCTCCATGTAGCATAATAAAGAGGGTTGAATACATGTTGTTTACATGGGCGGATTCAGGGGGCGGGGGCGGACCCGGCGCACGCGCCCCCCCCCCCCCTAAAATTCGCCGAGTAAAGATTTTGTACAAGTTACAAGGCACGTTTTATGCCAAGTGCCATGTATTCCATGCATTTTTCGGTCGTTTTCTTATTGTTTCAAAATGTAAACGTTTTCAATCAAAAATCATGTCTAAACATACTGTGACAGTATCAATATTTTTGCTTCAAAATGTGCCAGAACGCAGGAAATGCGATGTAGATTTACAAAATGTTCCGGGTGGGAATGCCCCCGGAACCCCCTAGCGCTATCTCGACTATTTTGCAATACTTGACTATATTATCGAACGAGCTTAGCTCGTTCGATAATATAGTCAAGTATTGCAAAATAGTTACGCCCCCCCTAACCCGAAATCCTGGATCCGCGCCTGAAGTAACCTAATATACCTGATGTAGCCTAATATACATAAAGTGCCGATTTTTCCTTTATTTGTTCACCTTTGACCCAGAATCGCGGCCTCTGATTGGTCATTCTCAACAGCAAATTCAAGATGGCGGCGGATTTTAAAATCAAAATCGCTGTCGATTCAGCAGAATTGTGTCCATTTTCACAGTATATGCGATATAACCAAGTACACGGACATGTCCGTCATGATTTTAATGCGTATTATGACAACTGTGGAGTCTAAAGCCAGCCAATATTGAAGCTCATCGTAAATAAATCGAAGATTTAATCAGACGCAATGCCGAATCTACGACACGGTAACCGATTCTTCGCAAAAACGACATAAGTCTGTGCCAAACTCCCTAGACCACCAAATGCAGCTCATGAAGACGCGTTTGCTGTTCCATATTTCATCAAAATCCGTTGCATATTAAGAAAAATATCAAGTAATGCTTACTTTGGAGTGGGCGACATTGTTGTTGTTGTAACCACGTGATCATGCCCCTTGACTATAGTATCTCATTAATGAATCTACCTACCAGAAATTGCATTCTTCAGAATTATAATTCTATTACGTTACTACATTACTAGAAATTGCTTTCTTCAGAATTATAATTCGATTAAGTTACTCCATTAAGATGGCCTTATATATGCCCCCTGATTAATACATATGTTTTATTTTCAGAGTACCTGTCCCTTTACTATGACTCGTCTTATGATAGCTCGGTTCAAACGCTGAATAGTACAGAAGAAATAATCAGAAACACATCGGCCGCCGATCTACTAGACACATATACGAATGATGAGCAGAGAGATATCATACATGGACAGTTGAAATATTGTCCATTTACAAGTATGTGCCGAGTGACGTTATCGGGCAGCCTGCCGGATTTGTCAGGGTTGTATTTGCAACGATCGTGCTGTTCTGATTCTGGCTGCAGTTGTAATTTTTCGACTTGCGTGGAACAGCAAAACTGTTGCCCTGATCTAGTTCACATCAACAGTACAGAGTTACCTCTGTTAGACACGGGTGACATTACCCGGCCAATGTGCATTCCAGACTTTGTAACACCGCCTGGTGAATTTCGTTCGGTGTACGGACTTCTCGCAATTGCCCAATGTCCACCGTATTCCGATTCCGATTCCGCCCGCGATGCTAGCTGGAAATGTGCCCGAGAATATACGGTTGGCGACCTGTCATTTGCGGACGTGGTTCCTGTAACCGACAACGTGAGTGGCATCACGTACAGGAACCAGTTCTGTGCTCTCTGCAACAACATGCACACGGACCAACTTATATACTGGGACGTTTATCTGAAAGTGTTGACTGGGACCATCACTGTCTCTTCGGAGACGGATGCAATCAACTCAGCATTGGAACAGTACCAGCTTATCCTGTCGTATGTAAATCCCGCGACAGTTGCTGCAGTAAACAGCTGCATTCTTGACGTTATATCAACATGCAACGTCACAGGCTTCTGGACGGAATACAATGAAAGAACAGAGCGGGCCTGTCTATTTTACTCTCTTCCATACAAGGTTGATGAACGGTACTATGGTAATGTTTTCTGTGCGATTTGTAACGGACACACACCCCAGTCGGCCACCTGCCCTGACGACTTCCATTTTAGTAGCGACGGGATTGTGTCGTTTTCGGTGCTCCTGAAGACCAGCGTGGAAGAGACGAGCACGGACGAAGCGACACAGTGCGAGTCGGGATATGTTGAGGACAAACTAAAGGTAAAATGTTCCTATGATTACATAATATGTCTGAATAGTTGTGTGGCTGTGAGTGGATAAATTGACCTCCTGGGTTTTGCGACCTGCGTATATTCAGATCAGCATGTGCACCCGCGCATCCACAATGGTGGGTCCGACACCAAAACATGATACAGTGGAACCTCTCTAAACCGGACACCCTGTGGACATTTAGAGATGCTTCACTGTGAAACATGCATATAACTACTTCAAAATATGCGCTGGTGTACCGTTCCGAACTTTCGGGCCCTTTTCTTACACAGCCATTTCGGCTTTCATCGGTAAATCCATCAATTGAAATTTCCAGACGATCATAAATTTTCACTTACGAACATCTTAGTCTTACGAAGTTTTGTGAAACTGGCCCCGGCTTCGCAAAACTGCCGCATTTTCGGGCTCGCTCAAACACCACACATTTCGATTATGTCTGGTAATCGATAACTGTCTTAAGGTAGTATCTCACTGGGCTGCCACAGATCGCGACTAGTTGGAGACACAAAATTGCGAGAAAATACGCGAATTAGCGACAATTTTCACTTGGAATCACACTGAATTGGTACTTACGACACGTTTGCGCGCGACAGTTATGCGTGACAATTGAGAAATAGGCAGTTCCAGCCTGTCTCGCGCCCGGAATGTCAGATTCTCATTTTTGTCTCCAATCAATCACAATTTAGTTTCATAGGTCGCCAACCCCTCACAAAGTTGTCTCACATTTCTGGCACTTTCTGACCCACGGAAACTAAATAGAGAAGGGTTCGAGACGGGTTCGAGACACCCGCGACGACTCTGTGACTAACTTGAGAGAACATTTGTAACATATTCAAAATTTCAGCGACATGAGAGCGAGGCCCTACGAAATTGAGAACCCCTGCGAACGTTTCCAGACATTTTGGCAACTCCCTCGCGAATGCCGTTCGCAATTTGTCGCCAACAGTCGCAGCCCAGTGAGATACTAGCTTTAGGTGTTAAAATATATTCACCTCAAACATCTGCTTTTAGCATTTCGTTTGTGACGGGAAAATTAGCTATCAAAGACGAGGCGATAATTGTATGTCCAAATAAATGTCACACATTTGTGTGGGCTGTGGAAGGATACATTACGTGTTAAATCGGGCCAAAATCCCATTACAGTTTCAGTGGATCACTGCAATAAACATCAGTAACTCAAATTTTACAATTTGTGACTATTAAGTATCATCCAATAACCTTGAATTATCTAATACGTCCTTTTATTTTGATTTGCGTCACAGCATTTCGACATAGCCTTCCGTGAACTTTACTTCAGATTCCTTTGTTATACTGGCAGAATGATCAATAATGACGTCACGGGAAAACCCGAACTTAGAGTATCGTAAATTACTCCTATATGTGTTCAACCAATCAGGTGGCGATGCGTGAAGCGGGTTGTGTGAGATTCTTTCGGACAGAGAAATTCCTCTATGACGTTGGTAGCTAAAATGCGTGTAACTAACAATGTACTAAACACAGATGTTTAAAGAGAATACATTTGGGGGCCTAATGCATTAATCTATTGCGAGAGACCTAAATCAGTAGAAAAAATAGAAACTTGCTGTGCTTGAGCGAGCCCGAAATGAAGCCTGGCTAGGGCATTTTCACAAACTCTTGTCTACCTTGGAAAAGGCTATACCACGAATTGTATGGAAATGGTGGGTGGGGTAATGTTTTCCAAATGAGCCAAGTATTGGGTCCCAGGTCCGAGTATTCCACCTGTGGCTAAAATAACATAGTTAGAACATATTTATGCAAATAATATCGAATTACAGCTCATGTTCCTGGGTCGGACACACTATCGTATCTTAGCAAATGAAATAATGTGTTTAAGGCTCTAACGTCAATATTGTAGTGGCAAGTTCGTATGATCATTTGAGAATGATCGATATCCTGCAGAAATACATAGAATGCATAGAAAATTAAAATTTTAAGCATGTTATTTTTTTTATTATACGAGGTCGTGTCCGACCAAAATTAGAAGCCTTGTTCATATATATATATAGTTATACCGATAAAAGCCGAAACACGCCGAATGCCAGTGGTTTCTTACTGTCAAAATAAGGAAAGAAAACTTTTTCAATATTTGGCCAATCAAATTTCCAACATGCTTTGCTTTCAGACCGATTATATCATCAATGTTCAACCACAAACTCCAATTTCGGATTCTATCGATTCAGGAGACATATACCAATTGTCTGATGCCGATAGAATACATGTACGTGACCTGCATTGATCTGTTCCAACATTTAAGTCATTGAACGCCATACTATTGCGCAATCTTCCTACGAGCCATGAAACCGGAGATACTCGCGTGGCGCGCCATTTGATTGGATAGCCATTTCCTGCGATGTGTCAAAATCCACTACGACAGCCCCCTGTCACGTTATTATTAGATGTGAGCCAATGAGCGCGATGTAAAGAGGTTTACACGTCTATGTAAGGATGTGTAACTGTTTTCCCCGCTTTCACAGCTCGATCATCCATGCGAGAATATTTGACTTTTTCAGACGATATATAAATGGTTGACTTGCATTGGCGGTTCTGGTGCCAGTTTCACTAAACTTCGTACGACAAAAATGTTCGAAAGTGCAAACTTATGATAGTCCGTAAATTGCACATTAAAACTGTTTTCTTGTAAACAATTATTGGATCTACATTTATTGAGCATAGGCTGCATATGCAGCCTATGCTCAATACATGTAAATCCATCAATTTACATTTCCAGACGGTTGTAAATTTGCACTTACGACCATTTTAGTCGTAAGAAGTTTAGTGAAACGGGACCCAGGTCCATTACATTAATCTAAACAAAAAGTAATTTAGGACCCATTGTATTGTTATCGTTAAGCAAATAATGGTTGCATTGGTTAAAAACGTATGCTATTAGAAGCTCCGTTTCTCACCTTGTAAATTACCGTACTTATACGAGTAATTCGTGGGAGCTGATGTAAATTGTATGTTGGTAACAATGCACACAAACCACCAGAGATACCGAAATAACCAATAAAACACCGAACTATGAACAGTTCTTCAATAACCTCTGATTTGTCGAGGTGGTTTCGAATCCCAGAGAAAGTCATACATAATATTTATACACATTGTTTTAAAGTCACTCTTTTTAGTAACGTTTCGACACTTTAATAAAAAGAGTGACTTTAAAACAACGTGTATTAAATGTGCTTCCATTCGGAGGTTATTGGAAATTACTAATATTTATAATGTCATTTAAAGTACATTTTCCTGTGTTATCTAACGCTGTTAGAGGAAATACTAGTTTAGCAATGCAAAACTCTTAATAACTGTTATTTTCCCATTGTTGTAAGTTTCCCACGTTTCCATACGTCTAAGCACTGTTTGCATTCCCTTATTTTTGGGATTAGGTTCAATTCATGCACGCTGTTTTTTTTAGTTTTTTTTTAAATAAATACCTACTGTTTGTGCCCTGTCTGCAGTCCTCGAAAAGTGTTTTTCATCACAATATGTAACAGTTGAATGCTTAATTGGCCCATTTCTAAGTAGTATTGATTTAAAGTAATTTAAGAAGGGCCTAACTGTTTCCAAAATTATATATTGTACTAATTAGTTCTTCTAATCATTCTTTAGACCTTGATTTTGCATGTATGTAAGACCAAACTCAATCAACCATGTAATGTTTTTACTTCAAATGTAGTTACATATAGAGAATAGTATGTTAGTGTCGTGAATGGGAAAAACATATGGCAAGGCTTAGGAAACGGGATGGGCGAGGCTCTGCCGAGCACATCCCGTTTCCGTGCCGCGCCAGATATTTGTTTCCCATTCACGGCATTAACCTACTATTCTATTTATCCCGTCAACACCTACTAATGGCTTTAAAATGCAAATAAATAACCCCAGCCATCGAACATATTCATACGTAGTGATTAGGTCGTATTGACAGGATATCAAAAATGTTTCACAGCACGGTGTTTCAAGGCACATACGCACTGTGTTGACGGGATACATTGTAATAGTCGTACAAGTTTGACTTACATGTACCATAACATAATTTCTTATGATATCAATAAACTGGCTTAATGAATATCATGAAGCTATAAATCATCACTCGTGGAAGGTCATCTATTTATAATAATAAGTATGGTTTATGCAACATACACATATCTAGCCAGGTGACGATAGTTCAATGTTTTCAACGAACATTATCCATTAACAGTAGCTACATGTACATCTATATATATTGGTACGAATGACAGTCATAGTCAAGCGACCAATACTGTCGTTGTCAATGGTTTCTTGTTTACTAACATGAGCTCTGTTTCATATACATTCCAGGGAATCTGCCAAAAGCTGCACTGCCGCCATATGAAATGGTTGTCGGGCGGAAAATGCCAGAGAGTAATGGATGTATCACAGACATTACTATATACTGCAATGGTACGGATGACGCCAAAGAAGAAGGTTACGATGCAAGAAGCTAATCTGGTGGCGGATGAGGTTATCACGTGGTTTTCAAACTTTGCTCAAAGAGGCATGCTGCTGCATTCAGGTGACGCGTTAATGGCAATGTCTCAGCTGTGTGGCGCCCAACTACTGTACATTGTCGAACCGTCAGATGGCGAACTACCAAACCGCAGTTTACACCACTATGATATTAGACTTCAAATGGAAATAATATCATTAGATGAGCCCGATGATATTATAGATCAAATATTATTCCTTGAAAATAGCTCGATACCAATGGCTCTAAATGAGACGGGTTCTGTGATGTTTAATATAAAGATTATTGACTATCAACCGGAAAGCCACTTCAACGTTGTGACCACAGTCAGTAACCGATATGATGACGGCCTATATCATTCCGAGGAAGAAGCGATGGGCTTACCATTGTTTGAACTCATTGCTATACATGATAATTTAAATGAAGACTGGCGGGATGAGCACACAGTGATTCCGCATATTCGCAGAAATGACCCGCTTGCTGGGTGTGAGTCAGTCGTACAGACCGTGCGCATCACACACGCTAGACTTGGATCGTGTCCGGTGATTAAGTTGGCCAAGGAAACATACAACTGGAACATCACGAAAGATGGCATCTACCTAACTGATATTGATCAGGAAATTAATGACACGGAGTTTATATTTGAACCATTTGACACAGTGATAGTTGTATGTGCAGATACCTTTTCGTCAAAAGTTAATGCATTTCTTCGACGCTCGGCTGTAGTAACAGCAGAATCCAGCGCCGAAGGAATATTGACCATTGTTAGCTTGAGTGTATCCTTGCTCTGTCTTGTACTAGCATTTGCCACGTTCTGTCTCTTTCCGATACTCCGCACCCTGCCTGGTAAAAACAACATGGCTCTCATAGCGACCATATTCATGGCCCAGACCATGTTTATCATCGGAATGTATGCCGCCCTTGATGTGGCGTCTACTGTATGTAAGGTCCTTGGACTGTGTATCCATTTCTTCTGGCTGCTGGCGCTAATGTGGATGAACGTGTGTACGCTGCACGTGTTCCGCCTGTTCGCCTTGACACCCGGATCCATGTCTAGGGACGCCGGGTGGAAGTCCTTCTTCTGGTACACCTTGTATTCTGTTTGTGTGTCCTGTGTGTTTGTCCTGGTCAATGTTGTAGTGTCACTGGTTACTTCTGACATGTCTGATGTCGGGTATGGAGGTCGTATATGCTACATCTCTGACGCCAGAATGGTGGGCTACACGTTTGGCATACCGGTCGGCCTGGTCGTGACGTCTAACCTTTGCATGTTCCTCAGCGTCGTCATCAAAATAAAACAGGCACCCAAGATAGAGAAGAATGTCAAGAACCAGCGTAATGACATCGTCGTTTTCGCCAAACTCTCGTCGTTGACGGGCGCCTCCTGGTTGTTTGGTTTGCTGTTCGACTGGTCTGGGATCTCTGTGTTCTCCTACCTTTTCATTCTGTTGAACGCCAGCCAGGGTCTCTTTTTGTTACTGGCCTTTGTCTGTAACCAAAGGGTGCTCAACATGTACAAGAGTCGGATGTTTGGTGGACGGGAATTTGCAGGTTCTATGACGCCAAGCATGAAAGATACAAGTACCACAGTGGCATAGATCTGTAGCCTATTTCACCAACATTGCAAAGTATACTTTTCTAGCAAAGTATACTTTAAGGGAGTATAATAATTTATTTTCCTGAAATGCATTATTTCATATAGACCTAACCACTGCATATATTTGATGACTAAACGTATGCAGAATTATTATACTGAATTTATCACATTACAAAATTGCTGTGATAATGTAATAGGTTCAGTATAATATAAATTAATAAATTTATCCTAAAATTGAAAATTTCTCCCTCAAAGTATACTTTGCTAGAAAAGTATACTTTGCAATGTTGGTGAAATCGGCTACTGACTAAAGTACACTCAACAGTATTGACATCAAATTCATCACTACACATCACACAGATCACTATTCGGCTTCGTTGTGGTCTGGTACGGACGAATGTGTAGTTAATATCCACCTACAATCATAAATAACTATCTGATGACGGTATATTGTGCCAGAATGGATTAACTTTTTGATGCTTGTTAGTTTAAAGGACGAGTGTTTGCATGTAATTTAAAGTTCATTTCCAATTAATGTATTTCTCTATGACATTTTCTAAACCTACCTGTATTGTAGAACCTACATGTACGTTCATTCTTATGGCAACATACATGTACGCCTGATTGTTTTTCTTTAGTGTGTAAGCCTTATTATCTGTTATATAGACAGCTGCGCGAGCTAACTGGCTGGAAGCCTATCTAAATATACATACATGTATTTATCAGGTAACAAGCTTTGTATTGGCCGAATACGTACTGACTTATAACATATTGCTGTATCAGGAATTGACCTGATACGAATAGCCGGGTCACGTGACGCCGTCCGACCAATTTAACGTCAATGTTTAAGCCGTTGTAACCAGGATATTTGTATCAGTAGCCGATTTCATCAAAATTGCAAAGCATACTTATCTAGCAAAGTATACTTTGAGGGAGTATTCATTTATTTTTCCCGAAATGTATTATTTCATATAGAACTAACGACTGCATATAGTTCATGATTAAAACTATTCAGAATTATTATACTGAATTTATTACATTATCACAGCCAAAATGGCTGTGATAATGTAATAAATTCAGTATAATAAAAATTAATAGATTTATCCTTAAAGGTATATGTCCACTCAATAGGCACAACATGTTCTTTATAGGAATTAAATAAGTGTATAATTGTGTCACTATTTCACCAGTTCTAGTGGCCGCTTTAGAGCTATAATCATTTAGTAATATGTATTTTACTGATAGTGACGCGCGTCGGTATCAATGTATTTTCTATGCAAATCAGGTATGTATTTTTTAATTATTTATTCTAATTAAATGCGTCACATGAAAAAATAATATTTTCGACAGATTATAAAGTATGATAATTGCACATCAAAAAATAAATACATAGTTTAAATAGTAATGTCCGTTAACATTTTAAGGAAACACGGTTATCGCCCCTGATATCAGTGTGGAAAGTTACGTCTGATATAACATTATAAGAATGCCAATCAATACGTGTGGTAATGGAGAATAATGTTTAGTTTGCCAGAAAATGTCTCAGATGATGTTTCTGATATAAAAAAACATTTTGTGCCTACTGAGTGGCAGGCATGTACATTTAAATTGAAAATTTCTCCATCAAAGTATACTTTGCTAGATAAGTATAATTTGCCATGTTGGTGAAATAGGCTACAGGTCAATGCCAGATACGGCATTATGTTATCAGTCAGTACGTATTCGTTACCTGATAAATCGAGTTATTATCCGAGAGGCTCTATTGCCCGAGAGCTGGTGGCACGTTTATTTACAATGTTGAACCCAAAAGGTTCGATGAGCGATTCTGATATAAAAGTTTGTGGTGAATTCAAAAATTAATTTCTTACGAAAATCAGGTGTGCCGTTTTCTGGCAAATTCAAGATGGCCACCAAAATTGCAATTACGGATTTATTGCAGCTGTTGATGTGTGTCTGAGACGTTCTCCGCTTTCATAGAAATTCAATGTAAAAAAATACTCACAGTGTATGTAAAAGGTGACACGCCAGAACAACCATAAGAAGGGGCTCACATGGGTGTGCAGCCTGACCTGGGACTACACTGATCTAAAATGCCACTTTCTTCTTGGTAGGTCAAATATAGATAGTGTTTTCATTCTGGTAGATGGATATTGCGATATAAGAGAAAATACAATGGCTTAGCCAGGGAGTGGGGGCGGTTCGATTTCGCAAACCCATACATATTAAACTAATAACCTGAAAGTGACTAAAATGCAAGAAGCGGACTGCAGATATCACGGTTTACTCTCACACCCCCTACCGAACTCGCTTAACAATATGCACCCCGTCAACAAAATTCTTGCTACGCCAGTATTAGAGAGTTGTACGGAGCCCCGCAGGGGACATGGATTTGTTTTTATTACTTCGTTCCCTCAACTTAACAATTCGTTCCCTCAACTTAACAATTCGTTCCCTCAACTTAACAATTCGTTCCCTCAACTTAACAATTCGTTCCCTCAACTAAACAATTCGTTCCCTCGAATTAACAATTCGTTCCCACGATATGACAGTTCGTTCCCTCGAATTAACAATTCGTTCGAACGAAATGACAATTCAATCCCTCAATTTAACAATTCGTTCTCTCGAATTAACAATTCGTTCCCACTATATAACAATTCGTTCCCAAGAATTTAAAAATTCGTTCCCGTGGGAACGAATTGTTAAATTGAGGAAACGAATTCTTAATTCGTGGGAACGAAATGTTAATTCGTGGGAACGAATTGCTAAATTGAGGGAACGAATTGTTATTTCGTGGGAACGAATTAATAAATAAAATAATTATAAGTCCCCTGCGGGGCTCCGTGGAGTCGAGGCGCATCGGTCAATATAAATGGGAATGGAAAGTGCAGTCCAACTTCCGTTTGGATCCTTGCCATATATTGTTTCCCATTAACGGCACTAACCTACTATTCTCTATATAACACGACTGTTTGTGATACTGGTAGCCGCAGTAGCGAGAGAATCAAAACCATGAAGCGCCAGGTCCTTAACGCGGTTGAACAAAACATACACGTACAACATTGATATATCCACGTTATCACTTTTCTTTTCACGGTTATGTAAATCTTAGCAAAGACAGTATTTTTTCACTCTTACTATTTTTATCAAAATTTAATAATGAGACTATTTTTATATTTCATAAAATTCCCTAAAATATCGATTTTATTAAGAAACCAAGTTATATCATCACATCATCATCCATGTGAAGAGGTCTGTGAGAATTTAACTTCGGGAAATGCAGTTATAATACAAGTGTCTATCTTGTAGAAGAAAAACTATTTTGTTCGTGAATTGACTTCGACGCGGTTAAAGAAAGTTTTCGGCACGGAAATATCAGCAGGTATTGTGTTATACAATGAGGGATCGTAGTTAGTTATTTCCCTTTGCAAATCTATTTATAGAAATCCAATCCTATCGTTTATTTTAGCGTTTATTTCTTACTGAATAGGGCAAACATTAAGACAGCGAACAGGGTAGACTCAGATCAGACTGCACATCTGATCTGAGTATATACAGTTTGCAACAACATTAATAAGTGTCACAATATGAATCTGACAAATAATGCAGTTCATGATCAGACTGTGCAGATATGTATGTTGCGACCAATGTATTTCCAGTTCAGCAGCACAGACTGATCATGATCGGCACTGTTCGCCCTTCTATCAATGAAAGACACATCATGCTTCTTACAATCAATGCATATAGATCATCATCAGGAGTGTGTTATTTGATCAGGAGCTACACAAACCGCATAAGCCCCATTTGTCAAGTCACAGCTACATATCACATTTCAGAATTCGTTTTCTGTTCTTTTTATCCCCTCGCGACAGGCAAACAGCGACATAGAGTTGGTCAATGCACGTGCGTACCTGCGTACGTGCGTGCGAGCGTAAGTTAGTAACACCTTTAATTTTTCATTAACTTATGAACCGCTCCACCGATTGTTATTATATTTGGCCACATTGTGTGTCTACAGATGGTGCTTTTTTTTGCATACGACCCACTTCGGGCCGCCCAATTTCAAGGTAACTGAGGACATATGTTTACCTTGTTTGTAAGTCACATGTGTTAAAGTTTTTCTTTTTTGTTTATTTCATTATCAATACTACCAGCGAGGGGGTTAGCTTCGTAATAACGATGCCCTTGTTTTTGTTTGTAAATGACGTCGAAAGCTTCGAGGAAGTTAAAATATTCAATTCCTCATGTCCTATCAGACGATATTAAGGACACAGTGACATTTGGCAGTAATTAGCATTTATAAATTATCCATCATAATCGCCAGCGTTCGTAACTATGGCCGTCACGGGAGAAACCGGCTTACGGCGCGTGTCACCAGTGTAGATGTTGGTATAAACATGTTTTATTAAATAGTAATTACATCATTTTTCGGTATACAAGCAGTGTAAAGAGGATTGGAACGAAAGATGGCTATTATATAGAGTTCCTCTCCTTGAGTGTAGATGTTGATTCTCCAGCACACTATGGCGGCTCGATAATCACCGATTCGGTCTTCTATAGTCATGATCGGTGCTTTATTGACTGAATGGTGAACAGTGCAGACCCGGATCAGACTGCGCGGATGCGCAGGCTGATCTGGATATACACTGATCGCATATCCCATATCACAGCCACAATTATACCATTTGTATGTCGCCGCTGGGACGGTACTGATAAAGGCACAGGCATTCGACGTGTCGGCTTTCATCGTTATAGCCCTATATATATGAACAAGGCTTCTAACTTTGGTCGGACACGACCTCGTATCGTAACAAATTCCGCGATTGTATTAACGCTAATGTGAATATTTTGGCGGAAAGTGCACATGTTCATTGGAGAATTATTGTTATCTTGCTAAAATAACATAGAACATAATTATGCAAATAATATCGAATTACAGCTCCTTTTGCCAGGTCGGACACAACCTCGTATCATAACAAAATGAACAAGTGTTTATGGCTCTAACGTCCATATTGTAGTGGCAAGTTCATATGATCATTTGATAAGTACCGATATCCTGTATAAAAGACATATAATGCATATAAAATTACAAGTTTAAACATGTTATTTTGTTATGATACAAGGTCGTGTCCGACCAAAGTTAGAAGCCTTGTTAATATATATAGAGTCATGACTTAGTTTTCTTGTTTCAAGATGTAGTATTTGCCAAACTTAAAATAAATTAACTACGGAAATGTTGCGTTTAAATGGTTCCAGATGAATACTATGTCGATCTGGTAACGGATGCATTTTCTAAATGTAAATAATGACGAATACGGCTTTGGTTCTCAGGCACGGGGTTTGTGGAATGTGACGCGGGATGGCTGATATTTTTTAAAAATGATTTGTTTGAAATGTTCGTCTCTGATTTTTTTCAAGGCGCCAGTTGCATAAATGTACTTTAAAGTTACAAAAACCTCTTTAGACGTGAAGAGTCGCACAAAATATTCATCAGACATGTTTGGATTTAACATATAATATTTTTGCTCGGTAGAGTTTTGTATTGACCATGTGGTGATTTTATGGTAACTTTTTTATTTCTCCATGACGATAAAATGCTCGACGCGCATCAAATTTTCTGACGCCGCGATATCTGAGAACCAAAGAACAGTTTGTATGGCCTAATGTATCGACATATATACCCAGACATGTAGAATTTACAACATGGCACGTATATATTGTGGCAATTGACCATATGAAGGTTTTGGCCAGTGTAGTTCCTGATCATAAACTACATGTACACTCATGTTGCTCCATTTGTTAACACAAAGAATTGTTCACATGTATTCGCAAACTGGGTGTAGCCCCTGATAATGATACACATATGTAACTGTGACTGTAAAAATGTGGCTTATGGCTTGTGCGACCAGTGTAAATTCATAAGGCCATCGCACAATCTGATCAGGATCTGGGGGCCGTTTCACTAAACTTCGTACGACTAAAATGTCGGTAAGTAGAAACTTATGATAGTCTGTAAATTTAACATTAACAATGTGTTCTTGTAAACAATTGATGGATTTACATTTATTGAGCATAGGCTGCATATGCATCCTATGCTCAATAAATGTAAATCCACCAATTGAAATTTACAACTATTCTAAATTTGCACTTACGAACATTGTACTCGTACGAAGTTTAGTGAAACGGTCCCCAGCACTGTTCGCTATTACATCAATGAAAGGTGAAAACAAGCTGATTCTTAATATTAACGCCACAGTTGGTAAACTATCAGAAGGTACAATGTATATATAAGTATATAAATACTATACTAATGCAACCATGAGTTGTTGCGTTTACTAGGGATTTCAAGAAGTTTGTCTGTTTAAAGTATACAAGGAGTCCTTTGACTTGGACGCACTTGGAACCGACCAAATGTTAGACATATCACAGTAAACGCAACAACCCGTGGTTTTATTCATTAAACATTCAGTGTGAATGGAATACACTTCTTTTTTATGATAACAGGGAACCTACTTCAGCAAATGATGGGCGAATAACATATGATCTTGGCAGACTGCACGGATGCACAGGCTGATCAGTGACAGTAGCCTATTTCACCAACATTGCAAAGTATACTTATCTAGCAAAGTATACTTTGAGGGAGTAATCATTTATTTTCCCAAAAGGCATTATTTTATATAGAACTAACCACTGCATATATTCGATGATTACAAGTATGCAGAATTATTATACTGCATTTATTGCATTGTCACAGACAAAATGGCTGTGATAATGTAATAAATTCAGTATAATAAAAATTAATAAATTTATCTTTCAATTGAAAATTTCTCCCTCAAAGTAGATCTATACTTTGCTAGATAAGTAAGTATGCTTTGCAATGTTAGTGAAATAGGCTACTGGTATTACGATGATCGCATATTCGCAGCATCGTCTATTTTCTCAGCACGTCGTTTATATTAGGCTAAACTGGTCGCGTGTGCATTCTTGGTCATGTTTGTCTCGTTTTGCGTTACATCCGATACTGATTGGACCGTTTTACACTGTATGTACGTGCTTCAAATGCCAACAATATGAAATGGTGTGAGATAAGTAAAGAACTGTGTTTTCGATGGTGCCAGTGCTATCAATAATCAGCTATGAACATGCATCTGACTAGGAATAAGACAGTGTGTGATTGGATGTTATTTTTATTCTACTAGTGTTTCGTTTGTAAATAATGACCATCAGGTCAGAACAATAAAGTTATTCCATGAACTGACAGTGGGCGTTGGTAACGTATTCAAAGTTACAACAAATAATAGTATTAATTAATGAAACCTTTCTACAGATGACGTATACGTACACTCAGGTTCAGAAGTACGATACAAATTTACAATTTTATTTTTCTATTCTGCTGCATAACTTTCTACGCATATGTGAGACCGAGTTCGTGACTATGGTGTGTCGGGCCACATACTGACATGCGGAATTAGTCCCCACAATGATGCGCCTGCTGTTCTTGACGTGTGTTACCATAACGATCAGGTCTGGGTCCGGTAGTTCCGTGAAGGACCACGTCCATTCCACGACCAAGTGGTCTCCTCATTTGGACGTTAACGCAGGTAATATATAGGCCAGTTCCATACGCTATTACTTCCCTTAGAGTTATTATCTAACGCAGGTAATCCATAGGCCAGTTCCATACGCTATTACTTCCCTTCGATTTAGTATCTAACATATGTAATATACAAGCCAGTTCCATACGCTGTTTCTTCCCTTAGATGTATTATCTAACGCATGTAATATATAGGCCAGTTATATACGCTATTATTTCCCTGAGATTTATTATCTAATTCAGGTAATCTAAAGACCAGTTCCATACGCTGTTACTTCCATTAAATGTATTACCTAACGCAGGTAATCTATAGGCCAGTTGCATACGCTATTACCTCCAATAGATTTATTATCTAACGCAGGTAATCAATAGGCCAGTTCCATACGCTATTACTTCGCGCCAGATTTATTATCTAACGCAGGTAATCTATAGGCCAGTTCCATACGCTATTACTTCCCTTAGATTTATTATCTAACGCAGATAATCTACAAGCCAGTTCCATACGCTGTTACTTCCCTTAGATTTATAATCTAACACAGGTAATCTATAGGCCAGTTCCATACGCTATTACGTCCCTTAACTTTGTTATCTAACGCAGATAATCTATAGGCCAGTTCCATACGCTATTACTTCCCTTATATTTATTATTTAACACAAGTAATCTATATGCCAGTTCAATACGCTGTTACTTGCCTTAGAGGTTAGAAGACACCAAATGGTGCGAAACCGTCCAGGGCGTATGCAAATGTAGTCCGGTATAAAAAAAATAGTGCGGGTGTTTTCAGGTCACAGACACCGTTTGCTTGCAAATATTGATCCATTACTACCCAGTTTCACTTGAGGAACATTTTGGGGGTGCCTTTAACACCATTTTTCAGCATATTTGTAGCATTTAAAAGAAAACACTGAACTTTTGGTCACTTGATGTAAACGGAGTTTCCGTGGCCAAAAAATGTACACAATATTGGAGGATATGACAAGGTTGGAATTTTCTTTCTTAGGAGTAAGTGAACCTATTTTTTAGTTCATGCAGAACCAGTACAGACTGGCTGCAGGTCATGTACAAGTGGGTCCCACAGCATCCATACGAATAGTGAAAGTAGGAGAGACTGGCCTTATTGGATGGCATTCGGCTAAATTATATCGTAAAACTATTTGGTGGTGTCTAACCTAGAATTAGTATCTAACGTTACGAGCTCTTCAGCGGTGGAGATAATATATCACAGATATTCACTTCCGGTAAGTAAATCTGCCAAAGACTTGTATGTCCATGATCAGGAACACTCATAGTTCTCAAATAAATTTCATGCTGGCTTCTTATGTATGGTGCACCCGTTAACCGCGGCTATCATGAACATTCCTTATGTTTATTATCTTTTTTTTTGTCAAATATTGATTTTAATATGGGAGCTCAGAATAGTTTTTTTTGTTGTATTTGTGGACCGAATTTGAAGATTTGACTGTCAGCAATCATGTCCGTGCTATCTAGCCAGATGTTGTAGATGGGATCTATTTTGAAATCCTGGTAATCACTCCCCTACTCCCCTAAGGTCAGCTGACTATCGTGTCATAATGCACGAGTGATTGGGTCATTTCGCTAAAGAAACAAGTGAGCCCAGCGAACCGAGTTTGTGTATGCCCCAGTCAGTCATAGTGTCCCGTTTTGGCCGAGCCGTTGTGCCCCGTTACTGGCACGCAATACTTGCATATTTTCTAAGATCAAAGTCGGGTTATGTCTCGCTACAGCCACGTTCTAGCCTCGATGTCGCCACGATTTGCCAAATTGTGCCTTGTTATGCCTCGCTGCCATTGAGCTTAACATAGCATATCACAACGTACCACGACGTATCATAACGCACCACAACGTAGCAGAAACGTAGCACAACGTTGTACAACGTAGCATAACGCAGCTCATAACGTAGTACAACGTATCATAACGTGACATGGGGAACGTGGGTACAAATATATCAACGTTGATCACGTTTCATATGTTTTGGCAGTAATAGATCGTTCACACAAACGGAAAGTATGTATCCTGTGTAATCTTACATCTCAAGTGGTAGTATATCACGAATGATTAGACGAGTTATCACAATATTTATCAACATCAGGGAAGTTTGACAGGTGGCTGCCATTGAAATAGTGTTGCTAAGAGATCGCACTGGAGTGACATTAAAAGCACAAAATAGTAAATAAGGCAATAATAATTCTAACAACGAATGTATTGCTTTTATTATCGAACAATTATGAAATCAGCAACATAAACGTATATATATTCATGCAAAAATCGCTAATATCTTGTAATTGTGTTGGAACTATTTTCTTCGTGGAAAATATTATTTGTGTGATCTGTCCGGTATGACCTGCTCAACCAGCTTGCAATCCGGTACGATTTTCCAACGAGACTCGATACAGTTTCCTAAAACAGTAAAGGAGTGCATTATAAATATGTTAACCGCATTGTAATTTTGAAATTTGCGGCGTATATCCGCTAGCGCGTCGCCATTAAACAGATTTTCCGACCTTTCAAACTTACAATACAGTTAACCCTAGTATAACCTGACACTGCGTGGCATAACGTGACATGTGGAACGTGGGTACAACGAGGCCACAACGTAGCATACCGCAGCACAACATGTCAACAAACGCAACAGAACGTAGCAACCGGCGGCGGGATGCGTTATGTTCACGTACTGTCACGTTTTTGAGGTATTAGCGATATAACCCAATCAGGAGCATTATTTCTAGATAATCAATCAGCTCATATAGTTAAATAAACATTTTCTTAATTTCACACATGATTGGTGTAATTCAACGTTATATTTGTGTACTGGTTGAATTGTAAGAAATCCATATAGCCACATATAATTATTCTTATCACACTTCACCCATATTCCCGAATGTTACTATTAGGAAAACTAGACCTGGTACGGGTACGGGTGTGGGTTGTCCGTATGTACGCAGAAACTCGCGGATTGTCTCCTCGTACATGCGGACGAACTGCGATATAAGTAATACAAACAAGATAATTAGGTGACATTAATATTCAGTTACTTTACAACTTTAAAATAATGTTTCCGGAATGTCCGCCATCTTACATTCGCGACATAAATACAATGAAGTATGCTTTCTCTTCGCCGGATGTTGCTGCGCACATAGGGCCAACTGGGAAACTGGACAATTTTCATTTGTTATAATTGCGTTTATATAATTATATAAACAATTTACATGTTAAGCCCTGAATATGCACTATTTGTTTCTGAATATTATACAAAACGGGATAGGCTTTAGGTAGCATTTTTAGAGCGCATGAATATAATGAAGCCGCCTGGACAGTTCCAGTTTCCCAACGTGATCTGGACTTTCTTTGTAGCGTTACACGCCCGTTTCATAACGTATATTAATATATCGTGGAATGATTTATGATTTCAATATAGTTATATATATCTTTATACCCACTATGCGATACCAAGGGGGGGGGGGCATATTGCGTTGCTCTTGAGGTTCCGTATGTCCGTTCGTCGAAAAGTTTGTAAGAGTTTCTCCTATATGTAATATCTTCAATATTACGCGAAGGATTGCTTCAATACCTGGACACTTAAATCATCTGAACATTTGTCATACACTCGCGCCACCATTAACCATGACCTTTACCTTTGTCACCTTCGAAATGTCGCCGAAACACTTAGCCATGTTGTTACGTTGACACATTTGTAAGAGTTTCTCCAACATTTAATATCTTCAATATTGCACGAAGGATTCATTCAAAACGTGGACACTTGAATCACCTGAACACCAGTTACACACTCCTGCCACCATTAACACGACAATGATCTTTTTCACCTTTGAAATATTGTTGAAACACTTAGCCATTTTGCTAAGTCGAAAAGTTGTAAGAATTTCTCCAACATGTAACACCTTTAATATTACGCGAAGGATTGCTTCAATTCTTGGACACCTGAACATGTGTCACACACTCGCGCCAACATTAACACTATCTTGACATTTGTCACCTTCAAAATGTCGCTGAAACACTTAGTAGAGTTTCTCCAAATATAGTATATATGCCACGGGGGCATATCCATGTTTTACAAACATAAGTTATAGTTTCTCGTTAATATGCAATGGTTTTTATTTGACATCAACTGATGTCGGAGTGCGTACATCGTCGATATAAATATATAAAATGGCCGTTTGTGTATTTTTATTTCGTTTCAATCCACATGCTTTTGGAACATTTGTAAATTACATATATAAATAAAGGAAAATCAACTTCTGTGTTTTATGGTAACTTTACAGGTTATTTTGCCACTAACTTTGAAATAACAATTGTTATATTGCAAAAAGTGAACCAATTTTTAAACATTGATGACGTTATTTCATTAAGTTGTACTGAAAACAAAATTTACCACCACTAGTTTAACACAATGTATTTCAGATGACCCGCAGTATGACATATCACCACTGACGATTGATGATATAGAAGAAACAATACGGAATACATCAATCAACGACCTCCTGTACACATATACGAATGCAGAACAGCGGAATATCATACATGGGCAGTTGACATATTGTCCATATACGCCATTGTGCCGACTGACGTTATCGGGCAGCCTAGCGGACATGTCAACGTATAATTCACAACAGTCGTGTTGTGTTGATTCCGGTTGTAGCTGTAATACCGCGACTTGTGTCAAGCAACACAATTGCTGCCCTGATGTAGTTCACATCAAAAGTACCGACTTACCGCTACCAGACAAAGATGACATAGCCAGGCCAATGTGCATTCCAAATGAATTGACACCTCCTAGTGAAAATAGTTTACAGTACGGAAGTAGCGCAATTACGAGATGTCCGTCGGCTTCCGCCCGCGATGCGAGGTGGAAATGTGCCCGGGAATATACGGTTGGCGACCTGTCATTTGCAGACGTGGTTCCTGTAACCAGCAACGTGAGCGGCATCACGTACAGAAACCAGTTCTGTGCTCTCTGCAACAACGTGCACACGGACGAGCTTTCATTCTGGGATGTTCATCTGACAGGGTATGATGCGATTCTGGATGTCTCGTCCGAGACTGATGCAATTAACACTGCATTGAAATATGACCGGCTTATATTATCGTATGTAAATCCCGCGACAGTTGCTGCAGCAAAATACTGCATACTTGACGTTATATCAACATGCAACGTCACAGGCTTCTGGACGGATTTCAATGAAAGAACAGAGCGGGCCTGTTTATTTTACTCTCTTCATTACAAGGTTGATGAACGGTATTATGGTAATGTTTTCTGCGCCATTTGTAACGGACACACATCCCAGTCGGCCACATGCCCTAAAGACTACGAAATAAACCATATGCATTCAATTTCATTTTCGATTCTACTGAAAACCAGTGTTGAAGATACAAGCAGCGGTGAATCTACACAGTGTGGACCGGGATATATTGAAGACAAACTGAAGGTAATGTTCCCCGATGTTCCCTATTTGTGACCAGTGTATTCCATATCAAATATTACACTCCTGTAGCCTGATAACAATCTGTATACCTTGTTAGCAGCATGACGGGTTTTTCATTGATACATTGTTGAACAGTGCAGGGGCCTATTTCATCAACATTGCAAAGTATACTTTCCTAGCAAAGTATACTTTGAGGGAGAAATTTTCAAATTTAGAATAAATTTATTAATTTTTATTATACTGAATTTATTACATTATCACAGCCAATTTTGGCTGTGATAATGTAATAAATTCAGTATAATAATTCTGCATAGTTTTAATCATCAAATATATGCAATCGTTAGTTCTGAATGAAATAATGCATTTCGGAAAAATCAATGATTGCTCCCTCAAAGTATACTTTGCTAGGAAAGTATACTTTGCAATTTTGATGAAATCGGCTACAGATCCCGGTCAGACGGACCGGATATATAGGCTAATCGAGAATTGCATTGGTCGCAAAAAACAACATAACCATTTTTCTTCAGTCAGTACCACATATATGTTTGGATCGTCAGTTATCGTCATTAGATCACAAACAAATTGGCGTTATAAATGCTACACAACTGTGTTTGTGTTTTAAGTCCTCATTTCCATTTCGAATTTACTAAATGGAAAGATTATGACCTACGTTGTACATGACCTTGATAATCGTATCGATGATATTAATAATATCTAGCCAACTGTTGGGGACCTGTAGTACACCCGATCATCATATGATCCAAGCGTTCCTAAATGTGAACGGATATATGCATAACATGAATGTGAACATTCCCTCATTACTGCATCCTATGCGGCACATGGAGTGGCCAATATACCCCATATTAGTGTGTTAAAAATATCGGCCAGTTTCGCGTCTTGTGACGCTTGAAAACGAACTGAAAAAAAACAAAGTAGAACATTATGATACAATGTAGCTATCAATACATAGAAAATCCAGGACAATACACTCGTATACATTATGTTAAGCCAAACTGTGTTATATGTCTGTGTTCTGGAAGTTGTGTGCCTGTTTCTATTAAGAACACGAATCGCCATTGTAAATGATCTCATTTACAGAGAACGGCACATTATGTCACTTTTACCTAGCTCACCACATATTATACCGTATACATCCTATACTTTATTCTATTGCAATATACCTACATACTGCAGTGGAGCTTCGTATGGGGGAGTAAATATAACCCATATATATTAACATCAAGCACAGTGGAGTATGTAGGAAATTAATACATAGCTGATGTATATTTTGGAGATGTTAACAATATTACACAGATATCCGACTTGCAGTACATCTTGGTGTAATATAAACAAGAGGTGTAGCAGGCCCATGGCTTGATCATACTAAGATGGCAGAGCTGGCAGCTCCATGCACGGTATATGATACAGCAACGATAGACTATTCACATAATGTTATACATATATATCACCATCCTTAGGAAACAACTATGTTTAAATAAATATGATTCCCAGCGGTCCCAGCGATCCCATGGGTCCCATGGTAAACTAACATTCGTCAAGCATGAAGCCAACACAAGTGTTAAAGTGGCTGTTTCTCAGATGGTACTTCCTAAAATGCATTTCACAAACACAGTCGAGATATGTCAATGAATGTTGTATGAATACAGTCACTTGTCACAAACATACGTTTGTTAGCTCATTATCGCATTTGAATGGCAGTTTCCAATATCGTAAAAATGAACTCCATGAAATACCATGCTAAACGTTACTGTATGCCTATTGCGTCATAGATGTATGTAACAACCAAGCAAGTAGTGGCGTAATTACCACTGTGCAACGCTAGTTATGTTTTTTAAATAATAAAATAGGTTTTTATTTACTTCTACTTTCTTTCTTCATGTTCAGAAAAGCTATACAAATGTACTGTAAAATGCTTCTTTACCACCTGCTTTGCTCGCAATGTATCAACATCTGAGACACGGGGCCTTCATAGATAATGTGCTTTAATTTGTTTTCAAGATATGATAAACAATTCTACAACGATCAGGAACGTACTTTTCCAACGTTTCTGCACAAACAAATGCCGAAACGTTGAAAAAGAGGGTTCCTGTTTTTTAGAGAATTGTTCAACATTAATTATTAATTATTACTATTAATTATTGCGGAAAGCTTACAGAATATGTACTAACACCGTTTACACTCCAGTTAACAGTGTCATTCTAAATGGTGTTGAAACATGACAATATAATAACTTTCCAATTATGTAACTTTCATAGCCGCATATGACATTATATACATTTTCACTACACGTATTTCTATCACAATGTATTAGAAAATAGTTCTCTGGAAATATAATCCATTGGCCTGCAGACTGTTTCTGCCACACACAGCCAGTTTGATATGTCAAACACATAATATTATTGGAATGTAAATGTAATTAGGGAAACAGTTGCATTTTTCGCCAGCAGACCTACGCATATGTTCATGTGTTCTGTCTAGGCAGCAGTATCAATAACTATTTCTGGTACGATGTAAGTTAGTTGAGTACTACCCACATGTATTGCAATATCTGTGCCATTGCCATCAGGTTCGTTGCCATACGAATATATCATATGTTATCATATGTTCAACATATTTACGATTCAGACTGTGCATTGTTTAATATATTATGAGTTTGAGTATGTTTTAATTGGGTTCTCAGTTTCTTTGACCTCTATTTCACGTATGCATATACATGACTATACTAGAGCAAGTGATAGTGGCTCACCGATACCCCCGGCCGCAGCCTGGTCTGACCAACAAATATTTGTTCAGCCCATTGGCCTTACCATTGGGCATAGAATGAAAATGTTGATGATGATAAAGAGGCAAAGGCAGTTTCAAGTCAATCCGACTTATGTTACAGAGATAATGGGTACCCGAAAACTTGACGGACTGACGGAAAAATGAAAACACCTTTTTGTTCGAAATAACACTAATCATGACTACTTCTGGGTTCAGGATTTCGTCATCACCAGTAGCCTATTTCACCAATATTTCAAAGTATACGTATAGCAAAGCATTTCCCGAAATGCATTATTTCATATAGAACTAACGACTGCATATATTTGATGACTAAAAGTATGCACACAAATTAAGGTACTGTACCCATATGCTACAAATTAGTTGATAGAATACTGTAATATCGAACAGGTTCTCACATTGCACGCATGATTTAGACGCTTTAAAATAGTATCCGCCGACAACTAAAAGCTACATGATTCTTCCAACGTGTGTATATCGAAAATGAAACGAAAAACCAAGTTACATATTACGCCGGTTGGCACAGAGGCGTGTAACATATATTTGTTTTGTGTAGATCCTGATCATGAGTTGGAACCGTGCAATAGTTAGAATGGTAACAAAGTGTTGTTCAGAGAGATAAACATCGTCACTTTGGTTGAATTGTGAACGGTGTGTGCTCTGATCAGAGTCTTCTGTTCGAATTTTCCAGGCCGTGATCAATAGAACACTTATTATATAACATCGTTATCAGCATCACACACACTTACACATAAAACCGTATAACATGATGTATTTGAATTCAAATAAGACGGGACTTTCAACGTATGATTTATCGAAGCTGCTACAGACGGGATTTTCAACGTATGATTTATCGAAGAGCTGCTACAATTATCTTCATAGCGGCCATTTTGAAAATAAAATTACTTGACATACGGGTTGTGTGGCTCGTATATGTATGTAATATTAACAGATTCACATTTGATAGCTTCTGCACTTATTTCTGTTAGAAATGAAGATACTTTGCAACTGAACGTTAATATGCATATCAAATAGAAATGGCAAGATGCTTCACGGCTGCCATTTTTAAATGTAAAATGGCTGAATTACATAGGTAATGGGTTTTATTATCACCAACATGTTTACATCTGTGACAGTTATTGATAACATACTGTGTTGAAATATGGAAAATCAGGATGTTTCAAGATTTAATCTGTCGACCGGCAGTTACGTTATGTTTCATGGCGGCGATTTCGAAATAAAAATTGACGAAACTGATCTTCCATTTTCTCTGCTCATATTTCATGGTTTTAGTAAATGTCGTTATCTGCTGAAACTGCATAAGTAATGAGCCGTAATATAAAGTGATAGCAACTGATATAATGTTAATTCTGTCAGTTTCAGGCGTGGTGATCATATTGGAATTGGTGTTCATCTTGGTTTTGGGAAACCTACACCGGACTACTTTTTTTTCATTTCCCTGCAATATAAAGCTGCAGAAAATTGCGAAAGTTTACTTTCAACACGAATAGTTGACAGGAAAAGTTACATTCATGGATATCAGCCAAAAAATCGATATTCGGCCGCGGTTTTCGCAATCTTAACACGCATATTCGAATTCTACGATGGATTTCTTACAAGAATAAACATGATTCATAAAGTTCTACTCTGTATAGGGGGTGGTCAAGATGTTCAGCCTAGCTCCAAAGCAGTATAACCAGTGTGTATTTGGCCGATAATAGCAATCAAGGTGTATGATCACGTGGTTTCCGAACCCGATTTTCCGACGTGACGTAATCTGTGACGTCATTTTTACAGTAGATTCTCATTAAAATCTTCCTAACAAACGGACAGATTTTGATGATATGTAGCGCACCAAGTACGATGGCATATGTGTTTTATGGGTGCTCTGAAAGTTCTTTACAATAACTTATAAATTTCACAAAGAATCGAGTACCGTTTATTTCTTATATTCAAGTGCTCTAGTTTTTATTTACATTTACGGTAACCGATTCTTCGTCACAACGACATAATTATGAGATTTAAGCCGCCTCTACAATAAAGGGCAAAGTGTACCGCATATGCTGTGGTATATTTCATAATTGTATGATAGCCCAAAGACCTTCAGCATTATACACGCACCTGCTATAATGTCCAATACCAAGTTGTTGTTCTGTGTATCTATCTAAAGGGGTTGAGCTTAGAATGTGGTGTAACTAAATGGGTGGAGCCTAATTTAATGAGATGCCGTGCAATAATTGCCGTGCGTGTATCTAAAACGTATGGGCACTTACACGCACGGCAATTATTGCACGGCTGTTCCGAATGATGTCAACAGGAAATATGCCAGACAACGCGTATATGACGATAGCAACGGCCTTCACGACGCAAACATGGCAGGTGAAGGAACTTCCCCCCCCCCCCCCACCTGGCACTAGAATTCTGATTGGACCGTGTCAATTCCGTGGCAGGTCGAGCGATCAAAAACGGCTCCTGTCATTAATGAGCCGCGCCCACATAGAATTGCGCATGTGCCAATTTTCCATATTTGGCAAATGATACAAATCAGTTAGATCATAAAATTGCACGATCTAACTATTACAAAATATGTCATTCCATTCGCAAGATATTAAAGGAAATCTACTGTAAACACATCTAAGAAACATGACGTCATCAGGCGCGGATACAGAAATAATTGCAGTGGGGAGGGGGGGGGGGGGGGTCTGTAATTAAAATTCGGCGTACCCGACCTCCGCGCGCGCGAAATTGTAAAGTCGGCGGTCTTGGGGTCCTACCCCATGAAATTTCCAGATCGCCGCAGATGCGATTTCCTGACACCTAGGCCACGAAAAAAGTCATCCAACTATTCGAGTATTGTAGATTTTCTTCTTTTCTTTTTTTTTGCCGGGAGCCGGACCCCCTGGACTCCCCCCCCCCCCCCCCCCCCCCCCCCCCCCCCCCCCCCCCCCCCCCCCCCCCCCCCCCCCCCCCCCCCCCCCCCCCCCCCCCCCCCCCCCCCCCCCCCCCCCCCCCCCCCCCCCCCCCCCCCCCCCCCCCCCCCCCCCCCCCCCCCCCCCCCCCCCCCCCCCCCCCCCCCCCCCCCCCCCCCCCCCCCCCCCCCCCCCCCCCCCCCCCCCCCACGCCCCCCCCCCCCCCCCCCCCCCCCCCCCCCCCCCCCCCCCCCCCCCCCCCCCCCCCCCCTCCCCCCCCCCCCCCCCCCCCCCCCCCCCCCCCCCCCCCCCCCCCCCTACTGTATCCGCGCCTGGTCATGCCGTTCGGAAACCCACGTGATCCCCCACCTTGGCAATGTTCGGCGACGTCTAGATGTATATTATAGAGTATTACTCACACATGCACTGTTATTGAATCAATTGCTATCAATGTTTGTCAGCAATTGTTGACATAGAATATACCACAAAGTATCGAGTGTACAACAGATTACATCAATTCCAAGTATGTAACTATCTATCGTGATTACCCAACCACTATGTTCAGCATTTGTTATATTAGAAAATATTACGAGAGTGTTACTGCTATTGACATACATTTATTACACTCTTGCAAATGATTTGCACGGGGGTTTCGCTGTGAGAGAAAACCCGTAATCAACTCCTTACAAATAATACACCGTGAAGAGCACACCCGTAATTGCGCGCCTGTTTTCTTGGAAAAAAAATATTTTTATTAATCAAAATAAATTTATTTGAAAATTTGGAAAGGGTCTCGACTAATCTAGAATGTTAATGTCATTGAAAAAATTCAGTCACACAACGTAACGTCAACACGCGGGAAAACACGTCATTGTATAACTATTCATGCGCACATCACAATTCATTGATTATAATCTCAAAAAAATAGACTAAATATGCATATGTATCCGCCGTGGAAGTGTAATAAATTTGAATAGCGGAAATAATACACTCGTGTCCGTCGGCGTCCGTGCAAGCAACTAGTTCGCTACACTCACTCGTTGCTTCCGCGGAAGCCGACGCACACTCGTGTATTACTTCCCGCTATTCAAAATGTACGATGGAATATCCTCTATGTAACATTTTATAAGAAATTGGGAAAATGACGAAATGAGGAAAACATTTTGGTCTGTATACATGATCAGGTGTAAACCAAAGTTTTAAGGCTAAGAACGACAAAAGTATAAATGTGTCTACTCTCTAAATTATCAATATTATGTCGTAAAACCTGTTTATTACATTCTTGCAAATTATTTGCACGGGTTTCGCTGTGAGAGAAAACCCGTAATCAACTCCTTACAAATAATATACCGTGAAGAGAACACGGGTCCCGTAATTATGCGCCTGTTTTCTTGGAAACCACGAGCTACCATGCAAATTGTTTAATTTGTATTACAGTCAAAATAAAGTTATTTGAAAATTTGGAAAGCCTCTCGACTAATCTAGAATGTTAATGTGATTGAACACATTCCAACATGCACTCAAATATATCTGGTTCATGGAAACAGCTGCGTAATTTAGATTTCAAAAAGTTTACATGACGTCAATGTTTACGTCACACAACGTAATGTCAAAACGCGGGAAAACACGTCATTGTATAACTATTCATGCGCACATCACAATTCATTGATTTTAATCTTAAAAATAGACTAAATGTGCATATGTATCCGCCGTGAAAGTGTAATAAATAGGATATTCCACCGTACATGTTTGAATAGCGGAAATAATACACTCCGTCGGCGTCCGTGCAAGCAACTAGTTCGCTACGCTCACTCGTCGCTAACGCGGAAGCCGACGCACGCTCGTTTATTATTTCCCGCTATTCAAAATATACGATGGAATATCCTCTATATAATACTGCATGTGGTGCAATATTATGCTATAAACGCATTACATCTGGCAACGGTAGACATGAATGTCGATACCAAAGGCAACAATAGTATAATGAGATTTGCCGTTATCACTGTTTGTTTCTAGCATGAACATGTTGTTTCTTATCTTTTCAGGGAATCTGTCGAAAGCTTCACTGCCTTCATAAGAAATGGTTGGCGGGCGGAAAATGCAAGACAATAACGGACGTACCCCGAGTTGTATCTTACACTGCAATGGTACGGGTGACACCAGCGAGAAATGTCTCAATGTCGCGAGCCAATCAGATGGCGGATGGTGTAATCACGTGGTTTTCGAACTTCATTCAGAGTGGCATGACGCTGCGTGCAAGTGATGCGTTCATGGTCTCATTCTGGTCTAGTAGTAGCTTATGTGGCGCACAACTACTCTACTTCACCGACACGTTAACAGTTGAAATACCAAACCGCAATCTGCTATTCTATGACATTAGACTTCAAATGGAAATATTTTCATCAGACGATCCGGGTGATATTATAGATCAAATGTTATTACTTGAAAGTAGAACAATTGTAATGGCCCAGAATGGGTCTGATTATGTGTTTAACATAATGATTATTGACTACCAATCGGAAGCCCTTTTCAACATTGTGTCAACAATGAGTATCCGGTATCGTGATGCGCTGTATCGTGACAGACGGTACCATCCCGATGAGGAGGAACATATAGGCTTGTCGTTGTCTGAACTAATGGATATACAAAAATATATAAATGTAGAGGATGACCACACAGTAATTCCGCATATTCGCAGAAATGACCCGCTTGCTAGGTGTGACTCACTCGAACAGACCGTGCGAATCACGCACGCTAGACTTGGATCTTGTCCGGTGATTAAGTTGGCAAAGGAAACATACAACTGGACTATCACGCAACATGGTATCTACCTACCTGGTATTGATGAAGAAATTAACAGCACGGACTTTATCGTTGAAACATATAACACAGTTATACTAGTGTGTTCAGACGCTTTCATATCAAAAGTTAATGCATTTCTCCGGCGCTCCGCTGATGTACCAGCTGAATCCAGTGCCGAAGGAATATTGACCATTGTTAGCTTAAGTGTATCACTACTCTGTCTTATACTGGCATTTGCCACGTTCTGTCTCTTTCCGATACTCCGCACCGTACCTGGTAAAAATAACATGGCTCTCATAGCGTCCCTATTCATGGCCCAGACCATGTTTATCATCGGAATGTATGCCGCCCTTCAATTGGCGTCTACTGTATGTAAGGTCCTGGGACTGCTTATCCATTTCTTCTGGCTGCTGGCGCTAATGTGGATGAACGTGTGTACGCTGCACGTGTTCCGCCTGTTCGCCTTGACACCTGGATTCATGTCTAGGGACGCCGGGTGGAAGTCCTTCTTCTGGTACACTGTGTATTGTGTTGGTGTGTCCTGTGTGTTTGTCCTGGTCAATGTTGTAGTGTCCCTGATTATTTCTGACCTGTCTGATGTCGGGTATGGAGGTCGTATATGCTACATCTCTGACGCCAGAATGGTGGGCTACACGTTTGGCATACCGGTCGGCCTGGTCGTAGCGTCTAACCTCTGCATGTTCCTCACCGTCGTCATCAAAATAAAGCAGGCACCCAAGGTAAACAAGAACGTAAAGAACGAGCGTAATGACATCGTCGTTTTCGCCAAACTCTCGTCGTTGACGGGCGCCTCCTGGTTATTTGGTTTGCTGTTCGACTGGTCTGGGATCTCTGTGTTCTCCTACCTCTTCATTCTGTTGAACGCCAGCCAGGGTCTATTTTTGTTCCTGGCCTTTGTCTGTAACCAAAGGGTGCTCAACATGTACAAGAGTCTGATATTTGGTGGACGGGAATTGGGAGGTTCTATGACGCGAAGCATGAAAGATACACGTACCACAGTGGCATAGATATGTAGCCTATTTCACAAACATTGTAAAGTGTACTTTTCTAGCAAAGTATACTTTGAGGGAATATAATCATTTATTTTTACTGAAATGCATTATTTCATATAAATGTACTAGATATAACCACTGCATATATTTGATGATTAAAAGTATGCAGAATTATTATACCGAATTTATTACATTATCACAGCCAAACTTGCTGTGATAATGTAATAAATACAGTATAATAAAAATTAATAAATTTATCCTAAAATTGAAAATGTCTCCCTCAAAGTATACTTTGCTAGAAAAGTATACTTTGCAATGTTGGTGAAATCGGCTACTGACTAAAGTACACTCAACAGTATTGACATCAAATCCATCACACAGATCACTATTCGGCTTCGTTGTGGTCTGGTACGGACGAATGTGTAGTTAATTTCCACCTACAAGCATAAATATCTATCTGATGACGGTATATTAAGTCAGAATGGATTAACTGTTGGATGCTTGTTAGTTTAAAGAACGAGTGTTTGCATGTACTTTAAAGTTCATTTCTAATTAATGTATTTCTCTATGACATTTTCTAAACCTACCTGTATTGTACAACCTACATGTACGTTCATTCTTGTGGCAACATACAGGTACGCCTGATTGTTTCTGTTTAGTGTGTAAGCCTTATTATCTGTTATATAGACAGCTGCGCGAGCTAATTGGCTGGAAGCCTATCTAAATATACATACATGTATTTATCAGGTAACACGCTTTGTATTAGCAGAATACGTACTGACTTATAACATATTGCTGTATCAGGAATTTACCTGATACGAATAGCCGGATCACGTGACGCCGTCCGACCAATTTAACGTCAATTGTTAAGCCGTTGTAAACTGGATATTTGGGCTGGAACGCGCCGCCGACCGTTGTAGGTGAGTGCCCCTGGCGGCCCCCACCGGTGTGGAACCTGTCAAACAAGAACCAATATGCAGACAGTGTCATGTGGCACCACAAGGGCGAGTTTGTGATGTAAGGAAGCAGATTCTGCATGTGACCCTGGTCATGAAGCCTGGAGGCACTGTCCGCCACCCAGTTTTTAACACCTGGCATATGCTTGGCTGTCATGTGAAAATTATGGGCCGCCGACAGCCAAAACATGTACCTCAGACATCTCATGACCATGGTATTCCTACACGTCCCTTTGTTAATTGCTGACACAGTTACCATATTGTCAGAATGCAAGATTACCCGTTTGTTACCCCAGAGATGGGCCCACATATGTGCTGCCAAGACCACTGCCATCACCTCTTTTTCATTTATATGAAACGAGGATACCTCTGGCCAGTCCAGTTTCCAGTTGAGGTAAAACCAGTCATCGAGGAAGACGCCCCCTGCTGCGTCATTACATGCTTCGGTGAAAACACAATCAATGGGTTTATGGTCCAACAGGGTTGATCGACCATTAAACGTGCGGAGGAATTAGTACCACCAGCTCAGGTGCTGCTGGACCATATGCGACAGAACCGTGCGATGTGCATTATGCTTGAGCATGCCGATTTGTGTGAACATTCGCCGAAGAAAGACTCGTCCGCCACGTACAACACCAGCAGCCCATGACAACCGCCCTGCGAGGGACTGAAGTTGTCGTTTCGATGCGCGCTTGCGCGACATAAACATACGCAGTTCTGCCGACAATTGACTTAATTTGTCTTCGGGAAGACTGAGCGTCATATTGACTGAATCCAGTTCAATACCAAAGAAAACCAGTTTTGTCGTGGGGTCAGCCACTTTGCCCCAATGAATGGCAAAGCCGAGCTTCCGGAGAAGCAAAATCAGGCACTGCAGTGCCTCCGCACATGCATCGAATGATTCGGATACAATAAGAAAATCGTCTAGATACACTATAATATGGTCATACCCCTTCCGGGCCATAATGCGTTTCACCGCCTGAGTGATGCGGTGGAAAATTCCTGGAGCCAGTTTTGCTCCAAATGGGAGTTTAGTTTCACTTAAGGTGACAGTTTCTCCCCCAATATTCCACCTAAAGCCTGTGACCGACTGACTACTTTTCCCAATAGATACCGAGCGATATGCCGATTTCAGGTCCACCTTCGCAAAGTAGCAACCAGGTGACATAAGCTCCGCAGCATCATCGATGCGGGCAAATTTTTGCCGCCAGACAGCAGAGCAGTGATCATTGACCGAAGAACCAAACGGTCGAGAACAGTCGTGTATGAGTCTCACCCCTCCATCACTCTTGGGGATGGCTGCCATGGGACTTATTATCAGGGGTTCCTCCTCACACACCACATAGTTACCGGATTCTATTTCCGACATGACCTGCTCCGTTGCTTGATGGTACAGAGGGCTATCAGGACAAGCCGATGGGTGGTTGTCGCAAGCGGCTGCGGACGGTACTATGCCCGGGTCAATTATTTCAAACCCATTCTCGATACCTTTCAGCAGATACTTACGGTCCACATCATCCTCAAGCTCATTATATTATTATTATGCCAAGCTGTAAGATTGAGACCAGATGTAGGTATAACCATAGTGTCTAGTTTGTTTCAAACGTATGCGCGGATGCCGGGTGTTTCTGACCACAGCCCGGCACAATGCACCTATGGTCAAAGCGACATGACTGATATGTGCATCCCTTGGAGTTGAAATTCCTACATACCCCTTGGTCCCTACCCTGGGACTTACCTGGTTTCGAAGGCTGCTGGTGCTGTGGTCGCTTACCTGTGACACTGTGGCCTAGTGTTGACTTGTCGCGGGGTTGTAGGCACAAGGTATGTAGATGCTGCACATCTGTGCCCCACCTAAACCCCATGGATGCCTGGAGGCGTCTGTACTCCCTGTCATACGCTAGGACCGATCCCATACTAAATCGTTGGATCAACTGGTACACCTTTGTAGTGTACGATAGGTAGTCCATGAGAGCACGCCCCACCAGTTTTCCATCACTAACCAACTTATATAGAATTACAAGATTGGCTATGGACCACTGTGTAAATGAGACGGTTTCCAGTTTAGGTTTGCGGGGCCCCAGATTTTACAATAATTTGCTGATCCCGTGACCCCCCAAGACCACCTCCTCATCCACCACATTGGGCACAAAGTCGCATATATCGTAAAAGTCAGACGTTGACCTACCTTGTGCTGCCGTTGATATATGCACCTGCGGGTCACTCCAGGATGATGTCTGGTCGGGTACCGCAGCTCCCACACTATCCGTCACTTGTTTGCTGATGTAATAGTGAGTTTAATAGAGTAGAGTATGTGTCAGTATCACACTGCGTCACAGGCGGCGGTCCAACTGATGTGATGGGCGGTGGATTGGTGGACGACCCTTCGTGTTGCATTATTGGCGGGACGGCCGATTTAATTCCTTGCGCAATATGTATTATGCTAGCACTCATGAGCAAAAGAAGACATATATAGAAAACAACAAGTATTGCTTAGTTTATGTTGTTTATGTAGTGTTACTAAGGTGTGGCAGTAGTGTCCGTGACTGGTGACTAAAAACAAAATATTTTCTAAATTCTAGTACATACACTATTCATAATACGCCGGCCATGACATAATTATAATGGAACCCTTGGCGTATACTTTATATAATTAATTACACTTTAAAAGCTAAACATCACCCTTAACGAAATGTTCAATTTACAAAGTGAATAATTATTACTGAAATTAAAATTATGCACTTATTATTTATATTTATAATTATTTATTTACTACTACCCTCCGGAAACAAATGGAGAAGTAGAATGTAAATAACCAAATATATACCCAAAACATTATTAATGTAATTTCCAAATTATGCACTTATATTTCCTTATTTACTGGTACTACCCTCCGGAAACAAATGGAGAAGTAGATTGTAAATCTTTAAGTGTATGCACATGTACCCACATGGAACTGATGTGACAGCAGATTGAATGCCACAAGACTGGCACATTCAACTAGTTGCATGTGCCAGGCTCCGCCATTTAAGTACTCTAAAATGAGCGGGCTGTCACATACAGTTCGGCGAGAGGTGAGGATCCAGCCACGGACCTACTTCATGCGAGCTAGGGAAATTCTGGGAGTTTGAGGTGCTGAACTTATACAGAGCACCCTGTAAAGTGTTTAACATTATATCATATCCTAAGGTGGAAAGGTGCACATCATCACGATAAAAACCATCAATAGACTCATGTATTTCAGGATAGTGAATAACTGCACAAGAGTTATCCACCAAGAATTTGTGCTAATGTAACTATTTGTCCTTTGCCTACATTTTTCCAATTGCTTATGGTTTATTTCATTTCTCCATTTTTTTCTGGGAAGTATGTGTGACCAAACCAAGAGCGTGTTTGGTAACCTGACCATGAGAGTACTGAATACTGCTTTCAAATTGACATTTAATTCATGTATGGGTATTTGACCAACATCATTACCAGCACAGTGCACGACTAGTAACTCCGGGGATTTGTTGTGTAGTTTCAACATCTCACTAACTGCAGCATTAATATCATGCAGGCGCATACCCGGTTTCGCCAGCCAAAAAATAGTCCCTTTTAATCTTCCTAGACCCAGGTGTCAAGGTCATTACCAAGGTCAGGAATGATCGAGACAAATTGTCTCCCCCAATTATCATAGGAACCAAGTATACTTCAATTGTTATGACGTTATGGCCAATATAGCTTGATCCGACGAACGAAAAGTGGTAACAATGCAGTTGAAGTGTAAGGGATAGGCCAGAGTAGATAAGTACACGTAGTCACTTAATCACTTATAATGTACACTATATTACATGGGGAACACACAGGAATACATGATACATTGATATGCGAACATCACTGTACTGTGCATGATACTATTCAATTACTACAAGGTTGTAAGCCAATCGACTGTTATACTTTAACGCAACTTAAAAGCTATAGACGAATAAACTCGGTATGTGGTATCTCAATGGTCCCGTAGTGGACAATAGTATGAATGCACAAGTACTTTGATGATCGCTAATCAAAGTGAAATAACATACAAGTATAACATGGCATAACGAACATTGGAGGACAAATGACAATATCTGAGCTACCCCAGTGCTGGCGTATCTCAATAGATAGTGTAACCTCTGAGTATCAAGGTCCCAAGGTCTGCCTCACCCGCAATATGAGGTCTAGTCAACAATATGGCTATAATCCAACTTCAAGTGGATTAATCCATAAACAATATATGTAGTCTTACTACAATCCTTTAGCCATGATATGCCATGATAGGAGTATTACCATACACTATCAAAGTATACATATGTATTGCCTATGCAATATATTTCCAAAGTATGAATGTCAAAGTCAAAGCCGGATGTGGTTACATCACATGATAGTCAATAACGATAATGTTCCGGAAGCTGGTTCCCGGAAGTAAAGTTCCACAGGTAGTATTATCTCCGGAAATGGTGGACCAGATGTAAAGTTCCTATGGTATCACTCGACTGTAGCAACCCGGATGTGGTAGACCGGATGTAAAGTATCCATGGTGAATCAATGGGTTGTAATACCGGAAGTGGTAGACCGGATGTAAAGTTCCGATATAATACAAAATGGCGATTATCACGTTGGCTAAGACGCCGGGAAAAGTTTCACTTAGGTGACATTCAACTCGGTGGTAGTAGAATGATATGATATGTGTGTATGGCGTTTCACTTCACTAAACTATGGCTGTGACTGTCTGCTGAACGCGAGGTAGCTATCACACACTGCTCTATACAGGCCTGTACCCGGAGCTGCTACACACACTGCGCCAGACAGACGTACGGACACTCGGACGACCCGATACTCTGCACTGACTGGGGTCTGCCCTCAAACGAGTGGACCAAAACGTCCAATGTGGCTCGCTGGAGCGTTCTCAAGAGGCTACAAAAATGAAATGAATCTCCAATTACTGGACGAATACGCACAGACAGACAGACAGGATGCACAACAGACTAAAACGGGATCGAGCAACGGCAAATCACAGCTGAAATAAAATGTTCTAGGTACATACCAAAATCCTCCGTGTCACTGGTGAATACAGTACTAGTCTTCTGTAACCAGAAAATATGTGTCCCGCCAACACATAGCGAGACATCGCTTATATACGCACCAGTGAAACCATGCACGGAATAATGGATATGCCTACCCCTCGTACGACATCTCACATAAATACTACAAAACCATGGCTTTTGCCATGTCACCGTGGGTTATATTTGGCATAAATATATGTTCCCACGCCTTAAATTCAACCAAACCAGTGTACAGCCCTCGTGGAATAAATACCATCCAACATGGTATACCCCACATTACCATAAATCTGCACACTATAGACCCAGATCTCATAATCCGAAATCTACTCGACTGGTCTCGACAATGCGAAGGTCGCTTCTTGGCCCCCCCACCCCCAAACCCCTCCATAACGGTCCTAAACGGCTATCACACTACAAATGAGAGTGTAGCACATACTAAACTCAAATATCGTGGTCATTTACGGAAATATCACGACACAAAACATCACCATTATGGGATCTGATATATAACGTGTTGGCCAGTACCAGGCTATGATGAAACACTAACCCGTAGCATACATAACAGGGCAGACCATGGTATGGTCTGCGCTGTATACTGGCTTCACCTACAGAAGGTCCCTTATATGGTGAACAACTGACACGCGGACAAACTCGGCTGGCACGGACAGTGGACATCCGTAATACTAAAAGGTCTTCTGCCTAGCGAAACCAGCACACGCAGTCAACGAGTTCTCTACCACACACACGCATAGTCTGTGGCAAATATGGCGTGACATCAGTAAAACATTGCTCATAAAATAGACGTATATTTAAATCCGCAAAAATGACACGCATAAACGTATTTCCACCAATACAACATAAGCCCCCTTATTACATGCACATTGCACATGGCAAATGTACATGCCAAACCACAGGTGTGCAAAAACCACAGGTGTGTGAAACCACAGGTATGTGGAATCACAGGGATGTGAAACCAATAATACGCACAACAATACAACACAGTACCACACATCACAAATATACAATTATACGGATTCCAGAATGTACAAGAATACACGTGTCACGCGACATATCTCCCCCCTAAACAAAAAGTGTTTACACTTTCGTGCATAATCGCGAGACACGTTGGCACAGCTGAATCTACCCCGATATCCTGCTCAGGTAGTCTGCCCACTTTATCTCATGTTTCCCTATATAGGTGTGTCCCGGTGCGTCCCTCAGGACATGGGTGAATTCCCGTAAGATCTCTTTGACTTGGGTCTTTTGTTTCTTGCCTAAATCAGGCGACAGGTCAACTTTGCTCTCCGTATCGGACTCTAATCCCCTGGGACATAACATGTTTTCTTCGGCACTACACCCACTTGGACTAGGATCCCCCTCTACTGTGTCTTCTATCACGGCCGCATTTATTACAGTGAGTATTCCCTTCCCCGGGTGCTCAGGCCTAGTCTCGTACCTCCTCTTTAACATGTTTGCATGAAAGGTTTTCAACTTCCCTCCCATGTCAACTCTATTGTCCCACTCATTAACTACCTCTGTTATGGGGTATGGTCCCTTCCACCTAAGAAGCAATTTGTTGTTGTCTGTCGGTAGTAGTACAAGTACCTGATCTGCCACTGCATACTGCCTACTACGGGTCTTACGGTTGTAGTACTTTGCGTACTTTTTGGACGCACTCTTCAAGTTCTCATGCGCGATTTCGCACGTTTTCTCGAGCCGTTCGCGCAAGTCGAGGACGTACTGATACGTCGTTTTGACGTTGTCCTCTATGTCCCTTTCGGACCACAGATCTCTTAGTATGCTCATCGGACCTCGAACGGTCCTTCCGTACAATAGTTCAAACGGTGAGAAAGCCAAACTTTCTTGAGGGACTTCACGATACGCGAATAAGAGCGCGTTAATGTATTTGTCCCAATCTTTGGGACGTTCGCTTGCCATTCTACGAAGCATTTGCTTTAACGTACCATTGAACCGTTCCACGAGACCGTTACACTGTGGGTGGTACGGTGTCGTGGTTAATTGTCTCAGCGATAACAATCTACTAACTTCCTCCATGACTGCCGACGTAAATTGACTACCCCTATCGGTGAGCATCTCCTCGGGATACCCAGTCTACTGAACATATCCACGAGAGCTTCCGCGACTCGTTCGGCCTCGATGCCTGGTAGTGGTACCGCTTCTGGGTACCTAGTTGCATAATCAACTAACGTTAGTATGTAACGATTCTTCCGATCGGTAGCTGGAAAAATTGGCCCTACAATATCAACTGCGACTCGTTTGAACGGAGTGTCTATCAACGGCATAGTTCCTAACGGAACCTTGGTGATGTGTCCCTTTGACACAGTCTTTTGACATATGTCACAAGACCTACAAAACCGTGTAATGTCACTGACACGCCTGGCCAATAAAATTTCTGATAACACTCGATCAGTTGTCTTCTTAACCCCTAAATGGCCCGCCATGATTGATTCATGTGCCACTTTCATCACGGTAGTCCTAAGTGATTTTGGGACTACCAGCTGATGGTACATCCTACCTGACGCTATCGATTCGAAATTACGATACAACAAGTCTTTTCGGTATGCGAATTTCGATTTGTTTCCGTTCTTACTTGACCGTACCGTTCCGTCTTTTGCATTATTTCGAACTGACGTCAATGTGACGTCATGTGCCTGCGCCTCTTTGAATTCATCGCGTGATACGTTCGCGATTGCGGTAGGGACTTTGAGGGTCTTATATGATTCGTCTCGGGCTGTCGTTTGTGACCTAGTTTCAACTGCGCACGATTTAGCGCCTCTAAAATCCGATATCACCGGTAACTCTGACCCGTCTACATTACCTATGGTAACATCATACATTGTATCTGTCATGCAAAGGGCTTCTACCCGACCTTTGAAAAAAGGTGTATCTAGATCTACCCGGGCGGTAGGAATTCCACTCATTTTGCTCCTATTTACCAGCATGCATGTTGAAACTTTGCTTAAAAACTGATCTGGTTGTACTAAGCTTTCCCTGACGACCACCCCGGTACACCCAGTATCTCGCATTACTGTGACTTTTTTTCCCATTTAATGTGCCCTCTGCTACGGGTATTGCCTATCCATACCAAATGTACATCCGTTAATCAACTCCGGCTGTATCTCGCTACCTGAACATACAATAGTGGTGTCGGTATCAACCACACAGAAATTTCCTTGGTTTTCCCCTGGTTGTTCGTGTTTTGCCATCTACCTCTACCTCTGCCTCTAGGGTGCCTTCCACTTCTACCTCTATTTCTACCTCTGTACCGACCTCTCTGTTCTTTATCTGCAAAACTTACATGTTTCTCTTCCTCGACTGCTGCTGCTTTGTAAGCTGAGGACCGGTCACGCTTAGGACAATCGTAGGACATGTGACCTTCTTTGCCACAATGGTAACATGTCCCGCGATGCCTATCGTAGCCGTTCCTGCTGGTACTTCTGTCATAACTACCTCTTCTCGGGCTTCTATTGTGGTCTCTATTCTGATATCTGTCCCTATCTCGACTCCTATCTCTGGATCGATTATCCGCACTACTTACCTTGCGCCTCTGGTTATCTACTGACCTGTACTCAGTTCTGTTGCTCGTACTGTTCCTCTGAACTACATACTTGCTACCTCCTCTAGCTTCTGCAAAGTAATCTGCCTGAACCGCCATCTGATCTATCGAGTCAAATGTTTTCTCTTTGAGAAATAAGTAGAGCTCACGACTGCATATACTTAACATCTGATCTCTGATCATGTAGTCTAATACTCCTTCATATGTTCTATTCACCTTACCTAACTCAAACCATCTTATCTAAATAGTTCTTTGACCGACTGACATATTGCACAAATGATTCACTGTGATCAGGTTTGGTGTTTTTGAACATGCGTCTGAACCCATCTTCCGTTAGATCAAAACATTTCAACAATGCGGATTTCAACTTATCATAGTCAAGAGCATCATCAATAGGTAGTCTAGAATATACATCTAATGCCTTGCCCTTCAATAAAGCACTCAAGTGTAGTGACCACTTATCTCTACCCCACCTTTGAATTGCTGCGTACCTCTCAAATCTAGCTAAGTAGCTATCCATGTTGTCATTATTCTGATCAAAATGTGGCAGCTTCGGACCGAATGCTCTGCCATAGTCCCTATCATGTCTCTCTTCATCTACTACTTCTCCCCTTTCTACTTTTGCCATTTCTACCTGATGCTTAGTGTCTAGTTCTCGCAATTTGAATTCTAGAGCTAACTGTGCTTCATTGGCATCTAATCTATCTTTCCCCATCTGTCGCTCAACCTCTTTAGCTAACTGCTCAGCATCTAACCTATCCTTCTCAGCCTGTCGCTCAACCTCCTTAGCTAACTGCTCAGCATGTAACCTATCCTTCTCAGCCTGTCGCTCAACCTCCTTAGCTAACTGCGCAGCATCTAACCTATCTTTCTCCATCTGTCGTTCAACCTCTTTAGTCAACCGCTCAGACTCTTTAGCCAACCGCTCAGCATCTAACCTATCTTTCTCAGCCTGTCGCTCAACCTCTTTAGCCAACCGCTCAGCATCTAACCTATCTTTCTCAGCCTGCCTAGCCTCTAGTCTTTCCTGTCTTTCTCTCTCCTGCTCGTCCTTTACAAAGGCCCTTAACTCTGAATCTGCTAGCCCTAAGCTTTTGCCTATGTCCATTAGCTCCTTAATGGACGACATTCTCACTCTCAAATCAACTCCGGATTATCGATTTACACGCTTTACCCGACGGTACACAAGGTCTCTAGCACTCAAATCACTTGGTGATTTGTGCGAGTCTCTTGCTTCACGTCTATAAGGTTAAGGTAAATCAATCCGGTCTCTACTCCTAACGACGGTATAAGTTTCTCAATCGGGTAAGTAAATCCGGTATATGTATGGTATAATGTAATGGTATATTTACAATTCCCCCTCTATGGTACTGGACACAAATATTGGGGACTGGTTATAGACACCTGGCAGGATATAGTATTGTTCATACACAATATAATAGTGGTAGTAATCTCGCCTCAGATGCAGAAGTGTCTAGTGCTAACCTAGAACACCCGCTGTGCCATCATCACAGGGAGGTACTATTCAACAAATCCAAAGTTACAATGACCCTTACATCCACTATCTCACCAGATCGTCTCAACTCTATACTTCTGTACCTAGGTAGTCAAATCTGTATGTGGTGATGTATTAGTGCCTAAGTGTAGGAGTGCATCTTACATTAACTCCCAAGGCAAACAAATACAAGATTGAATTTTGACGACGCTAGGGGTACAGCTATTCTAGCCTCCTTACTTCAACTGCTTTGAAGAAACTGATTATAAAAAGAGGAAACAAAACCCCACTTCTGACACCATTGTCAAGGTCATTACCAAGGTCAGGAATGATCGAGACAAATTGTCTCCCCCAATTATCATAGGAACCAAGTATACTTCAATTGTTATGACGTTATGGCCAATATAGCTTGATCCGACGAACGAAAAGTGGTAACAATGCAGTTGAAGTGTAAGGGATAGGCCAGAGTAGATAAGTACACGTAGTCACTTAATCACTTATAATGTACACTATATTACATGGGGAACACACAGGAATACAGATACATTGATATGCGAACATCACTGTACTGTGCATGATACTATTCAATTACTACAAGGTTGTAAGCCAATCGACTGTTATACTTTAACGCAACTTAAAGCTATAGACGAATAAACTCGGTATGTGTATCTCAATGGTCCCGTAGTGGACAATAGTATGAATGCACAAGTACTTTGATGATCGCTAATCAAAGTGAAATAACATACAAGTATAACATGGCATAACGAACATTGGAGGACAAAGACAATATCTGAGCTACCCCAGTGCTGGCGTATCTCAATAGATAGTGTAACCTCTGAGTAATCAAGGACAAGGTCTGCCTCACCCGCAATAATGAGGTCTAGTCAACAATATGGCTATAATCCAACTTCAAGTGGATTAATCCATAAACAATAATATGTAGTCTTACTACAATCCTTTAGCCATGATATGCCATGATAGGAGTATTACCATACACTATCAAAGTATACATATGTATTGCCATATGCAATATATTTCCAAAGTATGAATGTCAAAGTCAAAGCCGGATGTGGTTACATCACATGATAGTCAATAACGATAATGTTCCGGAAGCTGGTTCCCGGAAGTAAAGTTCCACAGGTAGTATTATCTCCGGAAATGGTGGACCAGATGTAAAGTTCCTATGGTATCACTCGACTGTAGCAACCCGGATGTGGTAGACCGGATGTAAAGTATCCATGGTGAATCAATGGGTTGTAATACCGGAAGTGGTAGACCGGATGTAAAGTTCCGATATAATACAAAATGGCGATTATCACGTTGGCTAAGACGCCGGAAAAGTTTCACTTAGGTGACATTCAACTCGGTGGTAGTATAATGATATGATATGTGTGTATGGCGTTTCACTTCACTAAACTATGGCTGTGACTGTCTGCTGAACGCGAGGTAGCTATCACACACTGCTCTATACAGGCCTGTACCCGGAGCTGCTACACACACTGCGCCAGACAGACGTACGGACACTCGGACGACCCGATACTCTGCACTGACTGGGGTCTGCCCTCAAACGTGTGGACCAAACGTCCAATGTGGCTCGCTGGAGCGTTCTCAACGAGGCTACAAAAATGAAATGAATCTCCAATTACTGGACGAATACGCCAGACAGACAGACAGGATGCACAACAGACTAAAACGGGAATCGAACACGGCAAATCACAGCTGAAATAAAATTGTTCTAGGTACATACCAAAATCCTCCGTGTCACTGGTGAATACAGTACTAGTCTTCTGTAACCAGAAAATATGTGTCCGCCAACACATAGCGAGACATCGCTTATATAGCACCAGTGAAACCATGCACGGAATAATGGATATGCCTACCCCTCGTACGACATCTCACATAAATACTACAAAACCATGGCTTTTGCCATGTCACCCGTGGGTTATATTTGGCATAAATATATGTTCCCACGCCTTAAATTCAACCAAACCAGTGTACAGCCCTCGTGGAATAAATACCATCCAACATGGTATACCCCACATTACCATAAATCTGCACACTATAGACCCAGATCTCATAATCCGAAATCTACTCGACTGGTCTCGACAATGCGAAGGTCGCTTCTTGGCCCCCCCAAACCCCTCCATAACGGTCCTACGGCTATACACTCAAATGAGAGTGTAGCACATACTAAACTCAAATATCGTGGTCATTTACGGAAATATCACGACACAAAACATCACCATTATGGGATCTGATATATAACGTGTTGGCCAGTACCAGGCTATGATGAAACACTAACCGTAGATACATAACAGGCAGACCATGGTATGGTCTGCGCTGTATACTGGCTTCACTACAGGAAGGTCCCTTATATGGTGAACAACTGACACGCGGACAAACTCGGCTGGCACGGACAGTGGACATCCGTAATACTAAAAGGTCTTCTGCCTAGCGAAACCAGCACACGCAGTCAACGAGTTCTCTACCACACACACGCATAGTCTGTGGCAAATATGGCGTGACATCAGTAAAACATTGCTCATAAAATAGACGTATATTTAAATCCGCAGAAATGACACGCATAAACGTATTTCCACCAATACAACATAAGCCCCCTTATTACATGCACATTGCACATGGCAAATGTACATGCCAAACCACAGGTGTGCAAAAACCACAGGTGTGTGAAACCACAGGTATGTGGAATCACAGGGATGTGAAACCAATAATACGCACAACAATACAACACAGTACCACACATCACAAATATACAATTATACGGATTCCAGAATGTACAAGAATACACGTGTCACGCGACACCAGGTGTCCCCCTTCAGGGCGTTGTAGAGCACGGTCATATGCATCTCGGATGATCGATGAACCCATAATCCAGACGGTGTAAGGTGTACCTAAAATTATCTTCAGTCATACAATTTACAGACTAGCGTATGTAGCCTTTGTATGAATCCGAACGCCACCGACCTATCGATTTGATATGAAGTTCGGATTTTCCTTGCCGATACAACTCTGTGGCCCCACCAATCCTCAGTGAATGAGATTTGACGTGGGTTGAATCAATGCCACAGAACTGTAAAACTTTCCTCAATACAGACCTAAACTGAAATGTCGTCAATGGTCTGCCATTGTAATGGCAAAATAACGGACCATCAGTTTTGGGCCGTACTTCCAGATATAGCTGTAAATTAGTATACAAATAAGCATTAGATTTTGTAATCGAGATGGGGATATGTACACCTTTCCCATGTTGGTCAGTTTTCGATCGGCGCACTGTTAAAGAAACCATATCTTTGCAAACTGTTATATCATTTATTGCAATGACGTCCCGGAGAGACTTGATGTTGCAAACAGCCAGTTCACTAACCCTTAAAAGTGCACAAAAAGCTAACGAGTATACAGATGAAAGCAGTTTTGTTTCATAGTCAGACACACATATGTAGCCGGACTGATTTCGGGTCTATTTGTCTATACATAATTTTGTCCATTGTTCACCCTTTTCGTATTTTAAGGCCTTTTCGTATTTTATACCCTGGTGAGTTGTTTTTCCTTTCTGCACGAGAATTTTACAAACCTTTGATTTCGACATAGATTTCCCAGCTGAGAACATCAAATTCATTATTTCTTGGCGTGTGGTAACCACAGACTGATCTACACTCCGACACCTGTTTTGACTCTATGCTCACACAATCATGTTATTAAAAGTATCGAACATGGCATCCACTTAGTCATTACTGTCGCCCTAACCAAGGGAGGTAATGGCAGGTAGATTACACATACATGTATCAGACTGGACAAGATCTGTTGTAGCATAGTTCCAGTTATTGGTAGCCGAACATCTTTTGTGCCCTTTAGTCTATGTAGACCTTCTAACAGACGCCGTACAAGAAAATGCTGCGTGTCATCTTTAAAATTGTTAATTTTATTTGTGTAGCTAATAGCAGCTACATGACAATTTACAGTTGTGTAAGCATAATTTCTTTGGGACATGAATGCAATGTATTCCATTATTTGTAATAATGTTGGCGGCCATACCAGTTCATATTGACTAGTATTACGAAATCTTTCAAACGACAACAAACCGGCGTTGTAAGTGTTATGTGTGTTAATAGACACTGCAGCTTCCAATAGCCTGTTTATCTCTAGTTGAAAAGGAGATGAAATGCCAACGGAACTAACTCTGGTGTCCTGCTGGCATGTTCTGGAAGTAGACGGTTCAGTCTGTCCCACTGAAACCGACTTATAGCATCAGATATTGCATTTTTTATGCCATTAATATGAAATGACCTGATCTGGATATTATTCTGAAACAACATTAATACAAGCTGTCTAATAAGATTCATGACTCGTTTGTTTTTTGAGGATTTTTTGTTTAGGATATCGACCAATGCTTGGTTATCAGATCTGATGATGACCTTTGTCCCCATTAATTTTGACTTCCAGACAAAAAATGCCATACATATTGGAATCAATTCCAAATACGTGATGTCTAGGAAAATTTCGTCTTTCCAGTGTTCTGGCCATTTGAAAACACACCAGTCACCGTGCAAATAAGAACCACAGCCCAAATTCCTATTCCCAGTAGCATCGGCATACAATGTAAGTTTTTCATTGCTGGTCCATTCTAGATCACTGAAAATGCTTTTACCATTATAGTCGTTTAAAAATTGCAACCATATCTTCGCATCTTCCCTGATGCCTTCAGAAATACGTATTAAATGAAATGGCTTTTTGGCACGAGACATGGCATCATACAATCTGCGATTAAATGCACGACCAGCTGGAATAGCTTTAGCAATGAAATTTAGACGACCCACGACAGATTGCATTGTTTTAAGTGAAACCTTTTTTCTGGATATTAGGTCGTGAAGCCTTGCTCTGGCAAATTCAATTTTTTCTGCTGGAACTGTAATCATACCTTCTTTTGAATCAATTTCCAATCCTAGATAGCAAATTTTTGTTGCAGGACCTTCTGTCTTATCACGGTTAATGGGAACCCCTATGTCATTGCACACATGATCAAATGCCGTCATCAAGTTTAAGCAATCATCAGTGCCAGCAGCCCCACAAAACCAAAAATCATCAAGGTAGTGGTCTAAATATTTAGAATTTGCATACCGAGAAACAGCCCATTCAATAAACGTAGAAAAATTTTCAAAAATAGCACAAGAAATTGATGCACCCTGTGGAAGCACCTTCTGTATCCAATAACCCTGGGGAGATGCAATCCCCAACAGGTCGAAATCTCCTGGGTAAACAGGGCATAAATTAAATGCCGACTTAATGTCCTGTTTACCCATAAGGGCGCCTTTACCCAAAGATTGTAACATAGTTATTGCATCATCAAACTTAGAATAATGAACTGTACATTCAGTTTCATCAATAAAGTCATTTACACTCAGCCCCATTGGGTGTGACATATTTGTGATCAAGCGCCAACCACCCGTAGACTTCGGTACCAGCCCCACTGGATTAATTCTGAGATTAGAAATAGGAGGATATCCAGGAAATGGGCCTAACAATCGACCCAAATTTGCATCATTCATGAGTTTCTCTTCTAGTATGTCTGTATGAACAATAGCAGATTTCAAATTGTGCGAGTACATATGAATCCTTGGACCGGAGTATTGTAAGTGGAAACCCGATTTAAAACCATTTAGCAAAATTGTGGCTTCAGGCTGTTTGTAATCTATAAGCAATGCCCATAATCGTTCAGTTTTGATAGGCGTGTGGCCCAGGTCCCATAGCCGGTGGTGGAGCAGAGAACCGGACTGCTTGGTTTCTCTGTGGCGGCTGGAATCTAGGCCTGTACTTAAAAGGTCGTGTAAATCGGGGCATTTGCGACTGTGGTTGTACTGACGACTGGAGGTTTGGCTGTACAGGCGGTCTGAAACGGTTATTCGTTTGTTGACTACACATTACAGCTGGGTGAAACGCCAAGCATTTGATGCAGCGATGGAGATAATGACAGCTGGCATTTGCACAAAAACCCCTGTTGTTATATGTATAGCAAGGCCTTGTTTGACTGGTGCTAATCGATGGCGCATATATTTGAGGCTGTGACATGTATAACAGCCAAAGCTCACCGTCTATAGTAGCCCAATTTGAACTTGGTCGCCTTGCTTTTCGCAAGCGAAATTGCTCGTCATATTGTATCCATCCTCTACCAGGGGACCTATTTGCAGCCAAACGAATTGTATGCAAATAGTTCAATACACTTTGTGTAGAGACAGGGTGTTTGAGTAAATATATGCTCATGAAAATAATGAAAGCATCGGACCAGATTTCAATTTTGTCTATTTTCCTAACTTTCTTGCTTTGGCCAATTACTAATTCCCCATTTACAATTGTTATCTGTTGTTCATCTGTGTCATTGTTCTGGATCAATGAGGCAAGATCAATGAATTCCCCATTCCAAATTCTTTGTTTTGTTGCCTCCCCTACATGGGTGTAAAGCGAGTCACAAACTGATGTAAGAGCCGATATACCTTGACCATGCTCTGTGAATCGCCTGTTTTGCGCATGTTGTTCATCTCCGCAAGACTGGTCTGTTGTTGTGGTTGTGTGGTCTTCGCATATCTCCGGGGCCGGATCATCTGGCTGAATCACAGGACCCTTGTCTACTTCCGTTCCGTCCAACCTCCGCCTGGTCTGCGGCACTTCAACGGATGACCTTGATTTCCCCTTGCGTTTAGGCATTTTTTATGAAACAAAAGAAAATAACAAATTATGTAAGGGTGTTATTTACCGAGGTCCCCAAATACACTCACAAAGAACATCAACTACGTTGGTGGTGTCCTGGTGCGTCCCCCGGAAGGAACTGTTTCATGGATTCCGATTGATCAAGCCGCTCATTCAGAGTGGAGCCGACGGTGAGGTCACCCAAAGGACGCAATCACCTGGCTATTATTAGCTTGACATAACAGTTACAACTACTATTTAGTAAATGATTAAGTAATTGGAGCTATTATCATCATTACAAATGTGTTAAAAACAAAAAAAGTTGCTCAATGGCGGCCATTTTGTTTGTTATATTTTCAATAAATTATCAACAATTAGTAAAAATGATGGCCTAACGACATGTTAAACTACATGTAAAATTGAGGCTTTTGAAAGAAAATGCGACTGTATGCATATGGGTAGCACGACTACTACATTTCCATATATTAGTGCTACGCACGAGTCCACTCCAACTATTTCTGCATCATTTTCGTTACAGTGAAACCCAATAGGCCTATTGACAGACTTACAAATTAAACACCTCGGCCATTAAATTATGCAACGAAATCTCGGTCAACATATTTGCACTAAATCCATCAATTATTATCAAATCCCAAAACATCCATCCAATCTAGACATATCAACCATATTTGAACATCTATACAAACTTATGCTGTATTAATTTATCAAAATTATAATGATTTTAAGTGTACATTTTGTGATTTAATTTGCAATGAATTAATAAACGCTCACCAGATGTTCAATCGATTTCAACAAGGGCCAATCACATGTGGCGAAAACGGTACGACAAGCGTATTCAGCTATCATAATCAAAGTTGTACGACATGCGTCGTTCAACTGGAATTATAAGGCGTCGTTGACCCTTTGTAATCTTCGGGCAATCAATGGCAGATTCCTCTACCAACTGCAAGGCCTTCATGCTGGTAAACCCCCTCTTCAAAAGTTCATCGATACATGGTTTAGCTACCTTGTTCGTAAGGCAAAAGTTAATCACCTCGTCTTCATCATTCAACTCGGAGACGGCACCGATGCTGGTTCCCAGTCAGTTTACCAATTAATCCAGTTGATTACACGCCGGTAGATTTAATCCAATTGCGACTACAAATAAATCCGATGATTAAATTCCATTGTTTTCGCCCACGTGGCACTATTTACTCAAATTCCGTTGAACGGTAATCTCCCGTTAGAAATTATAATCGACACGATATATATCCATTTTCCCCACTTAATTCATTTAATTAATCCACGGTAACTTTAATCCCAGTAAATCCAGTGCCAAACAGATCACGCGCCTTAAAACCGTTCCATCGTTTGCGACCACGTGGTACTACAAACCGTAATCACTTCAATTTCTCAGAACTGATATTAGCATGCGTGAATGCTTGCGGCGAAACTTAGAATGCCGCGGGTCTAATCACCAAAGCCCCGCGCTTGGGGCCAGGCGCTCTGATTGGACAGAGACCGATAAGCAAAGCACAGCAATTGGACAATGTGAACGAGGCACAATCAGCGCCACCACAGACCCCGCGCTTTAACATGATTGGACAGCCAGCACTGCTAGGAACATGCGCAATGATAGGGCGATATTGTTGCTACCGGAGCGTACTTAGTGATGATAATCAAGTCCGCCGAGATCTCACGAGAAACGAGGATTGCGTAATCCAGAAACAAGATGGCGACTAGCAGTGACAACAAAGACAACATATGTTAACGTAATGATAAAAAACGGCATGTACGCTTACATTTAAAACTAGATAATCCCATAATCTGTATAGTTAAGCCGTTGTAACCAGGATATTTGTATCAGTAGCCGATTTCATCAAAATTGCAAAGTATACTTATCTAGCAAAGTATACGTTGAGGGAGTATTCATTTATATTTCCCGAAATGTATTATTTCATATAGAACTAACGACTGCATATAGTTCATGATGAAAAGTATGTATAATTATTATAATTAATTTATTACATTATCACAGCCATTTTGTAATACATTCAGTATAATAAAAATAAATAAATTTATTCTTAAATTGAACATTTCTCCCTCATAGTATACTTTGCTAGATACGTATACTTTGCAATGTTGGTGAAATAGGCTACAGGTCAATGCCAGATACGGCATTATGTTAGTCAGTACGTATTCGGTCAATACAAAACTCGTTACCTGATAAATCGAGTTATTATCCGAGAGGATCGTTTTCCCGAGAGCTGGGGGCACTTTTATTTACAAAACATTCAAAAAATCATCTCTTACAAAAATCAGGTGAGCCGTTTTCTGGCAAATTCAAGATGGCCGCCAAAATTGCAATTACGTGTTTATTGCAGCTGTTGATGTGTGTCTGAGACGTGCTCCGCTTTAATAGAAATTCAATTTCAAAAATGACTCACATTGTATGTAAAAGGTAACACGCCAGAACAACCATAAGAAGGGGCTCACATGGGTGTGCAGAGTGACATGGGACTACACTGATCTCAAATGCCACTTTCTTCTTGGTAGGTCAAATATAGATAGTGTTTTCATTCTGGTAGATGGATATTACGATATAAGAGAAAATACAATGGCTTAGCCAGGGAGTGGGGCGGTTCGATTTCGCAAACCCATACATATTAAACTAATAACCTGAAAGTGACTAAAATGCAAGAAACGGACTGCAGATATCACGGTTTACTCTCACACCCCCTACCGAACTCGCTTCACAATACGCACCCAAAATTCTTGCTACGCCAGTATTAGAGAGTTGTACTGAGCCCCGCAGGGGACATGGATTTGTTTTTATTAATTCGTTCCCTCAACTTAACAATTCGTTCCCTCGAATTAACAATTCATTCCCACGATATGACAATTCGTTCCCTCGAATTAACAATTCGTTCCCACGAAATGACAATTCAATCCCTCAATTTAACAATTCGTGCTCTCGAATTAACAATTCGTTCCCACTATAGAACAATTCGTTCCTACGGGAACGAATTGTTAAATTTAGGAAACGAATTCTTAATTCGTGGGAACGAAATGTTAATTCGTGGGAACGAATTGCTAAATTGAGGGAACTAATTGTTATTTCGTGGGAGAATTAATAAATAAAATGAAAAGTCATGCAGAGCATGATGTTATTAGCCGATCAAATCAGGGTTCAATATATGTCCACATTTTAGTAGTTACGGAATCTCAGGGAAAAGTGAGAGAAGTGTTGATTTCCTCCCCAACCAAATTCTCAAGAAAAAAAATTGAATTCTATTAGAAAAATTGGGGCCCCGAAAAAAATATTAATAGGAAATAAAATTTGATGTAGAAAAAAAATTGAATTCTATTAGAAAAATTGGGGCCCCGAAAAAAATATTAATAGGAAATAAAATTTGATGTAGAAAAAAAATTGATAATTTTTTTAAAAAAATTGAAGAAAAAAAAAAAAACATTTGGAAAAAAAAATTGAAAAAAAAACAACATCATCCTATATTTATCGATATTTTTAGTTAACATGGAGCTACGGTCATGATATTAGTTAGGCATGCAGAAACATAATTTTAGCAAAGGGATATCCCATTCACCAGTCCAGTCGAATACAAATCTTACTTAACAAAGTGACCATTAATTAACGTACTCAACAAAATGTACCTGTCGAATTGACGTCATGCGTATTCAGGCACATGCCCAGATTGGCCTTGATAACGTTGTCACTTGTTTATCCCTTGTTTATCGATTTAAATGGTTTAAATCGACTCGAAGCTTACGTTCAACTGCCGCACAAACTCGATTGAACTGCACGCCTTCCAATGATTTAAATACGCAGCGCGTTTAAATAGTCAATTACGTTTGTTTAATGTGCGCACTGGTCATTTAAAAAGGGGCCCATCCGTGATTTTTTGCGCGATGTCGGGCGCAAGACAAACAATAATTTGCGGCATTGACAATAATTAAGGATGATTGCCGCAATCGCGCGTGCTGGATGCATCCCTGTCATCCCTGCATGATACGTAAACAAATCAAAGTTCGCTATGAAGGGCAATTTTTCGTTTTGATTGGTGGAAAATTTTGTGAATATTAACTAGCGTCAAATGACGCACATACGCGATCCAATGGGATAAACCCGAGATGCTGGGGTTGCTAGTCGGAGGAGATTTTGAGCAGAGGTCGATTATAAATTAGCCGAATAAACACATTTTAGGCGATTATACGTGGCTGAAACTTGTTCTGTTTAATAAATAAAAGCTTTAAATTAGCCCAATAATCGGCGTATGTTGGCGTATATGGCCATTAGAGCCAACTATGGACTTCAACAACAACAACTTCCGGGTTGAATCTCTTCCGGCGTTCAGCTCATTACGTATTCAAAATTGTGTTATTTGGCTATATTTAAAGTTTTAAACGGAGATAATTGCCAAAAATGCAAACTTTATCGCTTGATGCAATTTGGAAGTGATACAGCAAAATTCGCGTTCGTAGATTACCGAATAGCGGAGAAAAGGGTTGCTACAAACTTTTTCAGAATTCGATGGATGACCAATATATTAGCCGATCTATAAATATATCGGCTAATAATAATTCTAAGTTACCTGCGGGGCTCCGCGGCGTCGAGGCGCATCGGTCAATATAAATGGGAATGGAAACAAGTGCAGTCCAACTTGCGTTTGGATCCTTGCCATATATTGTTTCCCATTAACGGCACTAACCTACTATTCTCTATATAACACGACTGTTTGTGATACTGGTAGCCGCAGTAGCGAGAGAATCAAAACCATGAAGCGACAGGTCCTTCACGCGGTTGAACAAAACATACACGTACAACATTGATATATCCACGTTATCACTTTTCTTTTCACGGTTATGTAAATCTTAGCAGACAGTATTTGTTTTCACTCCGACTATTTTTATCAAAATTTAATAATGAGCCTATTTTTATATTTCATAAAATTCCCTAAAATATCAATTTTATTAAGAAACCAAGTTATATCATCACATCATCATCCATGTGAAGAGGTCTATGGGGATTTAACCTCGGGAAATGCAGTTATAATACAAGTGTCTACCTTGTAGAAGAAAAACTACTTTTTTCTTGAAATGACTTCGGCGCTTTTAAAGAACGTTTTCGGCACGGAAATATCAGCAGGTATTGTGTTATACATTGAGGGATCGTAGTTAGTTATTTCCCTTTGCAAATCTATTTATAGAAATCCAGTCCTATCGTTTATTTTAGCGTTTATTTCTTACTGAATAGAGCAAACATTAAGACAGCGAACAGGGTAGACCCAGATCAGACTGCACATCTGATCTGAGTATATACAATTTGCAACAACATTACTAAGTGTCACAATATGAATCTGACAAATAATGCAGTTCATGATCAGACTGAACAGATATGTATGTTGCGACCAATGTATTTCCAGTTCAGCAGCACAGACTGATCAGGATCGGCACTGTTCGCCGTTCCATCAATGAAAGACACATCATGCTTCTTACAATCAATGCATATAGACCATCATCAGGAGTGTGTTTTTTGATCTGGAGCTACACAAACCGCATAAGCCCCATTTGTCCAGTCACAGCTACATATCACATTTCAGAATTCGTTTTATGTTCTTTTTATCTCCTCGCCGACAGGTAAACAGCGACATAGAGTTGGTCAATGTACGTGCGTACATGCGTACGTGCGTGCGTGCGAGGGTACGTTACTAACACCTTTAATTGTGTAATAACTTATGAACCGCTCCACCGATTGTTATTATATTTGGCCATATTGTGTGTCTACAGATGGTGCTTTGTTTTGCATACGACCCACTTCGGGCCGCCCAATTTCAAGGTAACTGAGGACATATGTTTACCTTGATTGTAAGTCAAATGCGTTAAAGTTTTTCTTTTTTGTTTATTTCATTATCAATACTACCAGCGAGGGGGTTAGCTTTGTAATAACGATGCCCTTGTTTTTGTTTGTAAATGACGTCGAAAGCTGATACAAGAATCGGAGAAGTTAAACTATTCAATTCCGCATGTCCTATCAGACGATATTACGGCAGCTCATACACAGCCCTACATGCCATACAACAGCGACATTTGGCAGTAATTAGCATTTATAAATTATCCATCATAATCGCCAGCGTTCGTAACTATGGCCGTCACGGGAGAAACCGGCGTACGGCGCGTGTCACAAGTGTAGATGCTGAACCTCCAGCACACTATGGCGGCTCGATAATCACCGAGTCGGTCTTCTATAGTCATGATCGGTGCTTTATTGACTGAATGGTGAACAGTGCAGACCCGGATCAGACTGCGCGGATGCGCAGGCTAATCTGGGGATACACTGATCGCATATCCCATAATTCATTTGGCCTTTATCAGTACCATCCCAGCGGCGACATACAAATGGTATAATTGTGGCTGTGACTTGAGAAATGTGGCTTATGGGATATGCTATCAGTGTATTCCCTGATCAGCATGCGCATCCGCGCAGTCTGATCCGGGTCTACACTGTTCACCATTCAGTCAATAAAGCACGGATCATGACTGTAGAAGACCGACTCGGCGATAAAGGGACACTGTGATGTTTGGGACCGGCGTATTCACAGATGAGCCTACAGTTGATCACTGGATCATGATGAACTACACGTGGAGCATTCGTCATGACTTAACTTTCTTGTTTCATGATGTATTAATTTGCCAAACATTAAAATAAATTAACTACGGAAATGTTGCGTTTAAATAGTTCCAGATGTATACTATGTCGTTCTGGTAACGGATACATTTTCTAAATGTAAATAATGACGCATACGGCCATACAAAGTACTTTGGTTCTCAGACACGGGGTTTGTGGAATGTGACGCGGGATGGCTGATATTTTTTAAAAATAATTTGTTTGAGATGTTCGTCTCTGATTTTGTTCAAGGCGCCAGTTGCATAAATGTACTATAAAGTTACAAAAACCTCTTTAGACGTGAAGAGTCGCACACAATATTCATCAGACATGTTTGGATTTAACATATCATATTTTTGCACGGTAGAGTTTTGTATTGACCATATGGCGATTTTATGGTACGATTTTATTTCTCCATGACGATAAAATGCTCGGCGCTCAGGGAATTTTCTGACGCCGCGATATCTGAGAACCAAAGAACAATTTGTATGGCCTAATGTATCGACATACCCAGACATGTAGAATTTACAACATGGCACGTATTGTGGCCAGTGTAGTTCCTGATCAGAACTGCATGTAATCTCATGTAGCTCCATTTGCTAAAACAAAGTATTGTGCACATGCATTGGTTAACTGGGTGTAGCCCCTGATACTAATATAGAGAATAGCAGGTTAGTGCCGTGAATGGGAAAAAATATCCGGCAAGGCTCAAGAATTTCTTTATTTCTCATCAGAAGTATATGTTGTGACCACTCATTTGAACCGTCTCGCCGATACGGTTCAAATATGAGTGGTCACAACATATACTTTAGTTCAGAAATAAGGAAAATAGATAGAGAATAGTAGGTTAGTGCCGTGAATGGGAAAAATATCTGACAAGGCTTAGGGAACGGGATGGGCGAGGCTCTGCCGAGCACATCCCGTTTCCGAGCCGCGTCAGATATTTTTCCCATTCACGGCACTAACCTACTATTCTATTTATCCCGTTAACATCTACAAATGGCTTTAAAATGCAAAAAAAGTAACCCCAGTCACCGCATATATTCATACGCGGTGATTAGGTCGTATTGACAGGATATCAAAAATGTTTCACGGCACCGTGTTTCACGGCACATACGCACTGTGTTGACGGGATAAACAACTATATGTGACTGTGACTGGAGATATGTGGCTTATGGCTTGTGCGATCAGTGTAAATTCAAATCAGACTGTGCCATCGCAGGATCTGATTTCATTGATGGAATAGCGAACATTACTGGGGACCGTATCACTAAATTTCGTACGATTAAAATGTTCGTATGTGTAAAATTATGATAGTCTGTAAATTTCACATTAACAATGTGTTCTTGTAAACATATGCATAAGCAGTCTATGCTCCATACATGTAAATCCATCAATTGAAATGTACAGACTATTCTAAATCTGCACTTACGAACATATTAGTCTTACGCTATTCCATCAATGAAACGTGAAAACAAGATGATGTTTAATGTTAACGCCACAGTTGGTAAACTATCAGAAAGTACAATGTAAATATAAGTAATATAAATACTATACTAATACAACCAGAGTTGTTGTATTTACTACGGATTGCACGACAGTTTGTCTGTTTAAAGGATACAAGGAGTCCTTTGACTTGGACGCACTTGGAACCGATCAAATGTTTGACATATCACAGTAAACGCAACATCCCGTGGTTTTATTCATTAAACATGCAGTGAGAATGGAGTACACTCCTTTTTTCTGATAACAGGAAACCTACTTCAACAAATGATGGGCGAATAACGTATGATCTGTGCAGACTGCGCGGATGCACAGGCTGATCAGTAGCCTATTTCACCAACATTGCAAAGTATACTTTGAGAGAGTAATCATTTATTTTCCCAAAAGGCATTAGTTCATATAAAACTAACCACTGCATATAGTTGATGATTACAAGTATGCAGGATTATTATACTGAATTTATTACTAATACATTCAGTATAATGAAAATTTATAAATTTATCCTTAAATTGAAAATGTCTCCCTCAAAGTATACTTTGCTAGATAAGTCTACTTTGCAATGTTGATGAAATGGGCTACTGGTATTACGATGATCGCATATGCGCAGTATCGTCTATTTTCTCAGCACGTAGTTTATTTTAAGCTAAACTGGTCGCGTTTGCATTGTTGGTCATGTTTGTCTCGTTTTGCATCCGATACTGAATGGGCCGTTTTAAACTGGATGTACGTGCTTCAAATGCCAACACTATGAAATGGTGTGAGAGCAGTAAAGAACAGTGTTTTCGATGCTGCCAATGCTATCAATAATCAGCTACGAACATGAATCTGACTAGGAATGAGACGGTGTGTGATTGGATGTTATTTTTATTCTTCCAGTGTTTCGTTTGTAAATAATGATCATCAGGTCATAAACATAAAGTTATTTCATGAACTGCCAGTGGGCCTTGGCAACGTATTGAAAGTTACAATAAATAATAGTATTAATTAAAGAAGTACGATACAAATATATAATTGTTTTCTTTTCCGTTCTGCTGCATAACTTTCTACGCATATTTGAGACCCGAGTTCGTGACTTTGGTGTGTCGGGGCACATACTGAGATGCGGAAGTAGTCCCCACAATGCTGCGCCTGCTGTTCTTGACGTGTGTTACCATGACGATCAGGTCTGTGTTCGGTAGTCCCGCAGAGGAACACGCCCATTCCACAACCAAGTGGTCTCCTCCTTTGGACTTTAACGCAGGTAATCTATAGGCCAGTTAATACGCTATTGTGTCCCTTAGATTTGCCATCTAACGCAGGTTATCTATAGGCCAGTTCCATGCGCTATTACTTCCCTTCGATTTATTATCTAACACAGGTAATCTACATGCCAGTTCCATACGCTATTACTTCCCTTATATTTATTATCTAACGTTGCGAGATCTTCAGCGGTTGAGATAAAATAGCACAGATATTCACTTCCGGTAAGTAAATCTGCCAAAGACTTGTATGTCCATGATCAGGAACACCCATAGTTCTCAAATAAATTTCATGTTGGTTTTTTATGTATGGTGCACTCGTTAACCGCGGCCATTATGAACATTCCTTATGTTTATTATCTTTTTTTGTATCGAAATGTCGTCAAATATTGATTTTAATGTTATTTGTTTTAGTGATTTAAATATGGGAGCTCAGAATAGTTGTTTTTATAAAACAATTGTGTTGTATTTGTGGACCGAATTTGAAGATTTAGCTGGCAGCAATCATGTCAGTGCTATCTAGCCAGCTGTCGTAGTCGGGTTCTATTTTGAAATCCTGGTAGTCACTCCCCTACTCAGGGATATTCAGATTATTTAACAATGTGAGCTGACTATCGTGACATAATACACGAGTGATTGGGTCACATCGCTAAAGAAACAAAAGCACGTTGTGCCTCGTTATGCCTCGCTGCCACATAGCATATCACAACGTACCACGACGTATCATAGCGCACCACAACGTAGCAGCAACGTAGCACAACGTTGTACAACGTAGCATAACGCAGCCCATAACGTAGTACAGCGTATCATAGCGTGACACTGCGTGTCATAACCTGACATGGGGAATGCGGGTGCAACGAGGCCACAACGTAGCATAACGCAGCACAACATGTCAACAAACGCAACAGAACGTAGCAACCGGTGGCATGACGCGTTATGTTCACGTACTGTCACCTTTTTGCTACATTGTAGCCACGCTGTACTACGTTGAACAAATTATTGTTACGTTGTTGCCACGTTGTAGTACGTTGTGGGGAAAAGCCAGCGAATTTTTAACATTTCCAAAATTAAAATTTCCATTGAACGTTTTGTCACGTTTCATCACGTTTTAGCCACGTTGTTCCACGTTGTAGCCACGTTTCCCAACGTAGCTAAAGGTGGCGGCCAAAACGTGACTGGGATATTAGCGATAGAACCCAATCAGGAGCATTATTTCTAGATAATCAATCATCTCATATAGTTAAATATACATTTTCTTAATTTCACACATGATACTTTATAAAACGAAAACATGGAGAATATCTAGAATTGTGTGATTTTCTTTCTGGAGGCGGACAGTAGTGCAGGCGAATTAGAGAATATGAGTCTGAGAACATCATTTGATTGGTCGAAGGAAACACGCCATTGTGACGTTACTGATGTCATTTAACCATATATGGTAAACACGAGAGTGGTGTAAACTAGCTACTCCACAGAAACGAGTGGTATAATTCAACGTTATATTTGTGTAAACTACTGGTTGAATTGTAAGAAATCCATATAGCCACATTCAATTATTCTTATCAGACTTCACCCATATTCCCGAATGTTACTATTAGGAAAACTAGACCTGGTACGGGTACACAAATTCGTAATGCAAATTACATAGTTATGTGACATTAATATTCAATTACTTTACAATTTTAAAATAAAATTTCCGGCATGTCCGCCATTTTACATTCCGGATATAAATGCAATGAAGTATGATTTCTCCTCGCCGGATGTTGCTGCAAAATAGTGCCAACTGTGCAACTGGGCATTGTTCATGCGTTATATTTGCGTTTATATAATTATATAAACAATTTATATGTAAACCTTGGAAATTCACTATTTTTTTCAGAATATTAAAAAAAACGGGTTGGGCTTTAGTTAGCATTTTTAGAGCGCATGCATATAATGAAGCTGCCTGGACAGTTCCAGTTTTCCAACGTGATCTGGACTTTCTTTGTAGCGTTACACGTCCGTTTCATAACGTATATTATTATATCGCGGAATGATTTATGATTTCAATATAGTTTTATATATCTTTATACCCACTATGCGATAGCAAGGGGGCAGGCATATTGCATTGCTCTTGAGGTTCCGTAAGTCCGTTTGTAGAAAAGTTTGTAAGAGTTTCTCCAACATGTAATATCTTCAATATTACCCAAAGGATTGCTTCAATACTTGGACACTTGAATCACCTGAACATTTGTCACACACTCGCGCCACCATTAACAATGACATTTACTTTTGTCACCTACGAAATGTCGGTGAAACACTTAGCCATTTTATTACGTTGACACATTTGTAAGAGGTTCTCCAACATGCAATATCTTCAATATTGCACAATGGGTTGCTTCAAAACGTGGACACTTGAATCACCTGAACACTAGTTACACACTCGTGCCACTATTAACACGACCTAGACCTTTTTCACCTTTGAAATATTGTTGAAACACTTAGCCATTTTGTTAAGTCGAAAAGTTGTAAGAGTTTCTCCAACATGTAATATCTTCAATATTACGCGAAGGATTGCTTCAATACTTGGACACTTGAATCATCTGAACATGTGTCACACACTCGCGCCACCATTAACACGACCTTGACATTTGTTACCTTCAAAATGTCGCTCAAACACTTAGTAGAGTTTCTCCAAATAGAGTCTAGTATACCACTCGGGCATATCCATGTTTTACAAACATAATTTCTAGTTTATCTTGAATATGCAATGGTTTTAATTTGAAATCAACTGATGCCGGAATTTGTACATAGTAGATTTAAATATATAAAATGGCCGTTTGTTTATTTTATTTTGTTTCAATACACATGCTTTAGGAACATTTGTAAATGACATATATAATTAAACGAAAATGAACTTCTGTGTTTTATGGTAACTTTACTGGATATTTTACTGGCCACTAACTTTGAAATAACAGTTGTTTTATTACAAAAGGTGAACCAATGTTTACACATTAATGACGTCATTTCATTAAGTTGTACTGAAAAGAAAAGTTACCCCCACTAGTTTAACACAATGTATTTCAGATAAACCGCAGTATGACATATCACCGTTGACGATTGATGATATAGAAGAAATTATACGTAATACATCAATCAACGACCTCCTGTACACATATACGAATGTAGAACAGCGGAATATCATACATGGACAGTTGACATATTGTCCATATACGCCCTTGTGCCGTCTGACGTTATCGGGCAGCCTAGCGGACTTGTCAACGTATAATTCACAACAGTCGTGTTGTGTTGATTCCGGTTGTAGCTGTAATACCACTACTTGTGTCAAGCAACAAAATTGCTGTCCTGATGTAGTTCAAATCAAAAGTACTGACTTACCGCTACCAGACAAAGATGACATAGCCAGGCCAATGTGCATTCCAAATGAATTGACACCTCCTAGAGAAAACAGTTTACAGTACGGAAGTAGCGCAATTACAAGATGTCCATCGGATTCCGCCCGCGATGCGAGATGGAAATGTGCCCGGGAATATACGGTTGGCGACCTGTCATTTGCGGACGTGGTTCTTGTAACCAGCAACGTGAGCGGCATCACGTACAGGAACCAGTTCTGTGCTCTCTGCAACAACGTGCACGCGGACGAGCTTTCATTCTGGGATGTTCATCTGACAGGGTACGATCCGATTCTGACAGTCTCGTCCGAGAGTGATGCAATTAACACTGCATTGAAATATGACCGACTTATATTATCGTATGTAAATCCCGCGACAGTTGTTGCAGTAAAATACTGTCTACTTGGAGTTATATCAACATGCAACGTCACAGGCTTCTGGACGGAATACAATGAAAGAACAGAGCGGGCCTGTCTATTTTATTCTCTTCCATACAAGGTTGATAAACGGTACTATGGTAATATTTTCTGCGCCATATGTAACGGACACACACCCCAGTCGGCCACCTGCCATGAAGACCACGACACAGCGGAGATGCAGTCAATTTCATTTTCGATTCTACTGAAAACCAGCGTTGAAGATACAAGCAGCGGTGAATCTACATAGTGTGGACCGGGATATATTGAAGACAAAATGAAGGTAATGTTCCCCGATGTTCCCTACTGATATGATATGTATACCTTGTTAGCAGCATGACGGGTTTTTCATTGATACATTGTTGAACAGTGCAGATCCTGGTCAGACGGAATGGATGTATATGCTAATCGGGAATTGCATTGGTGAATATGTGAGGCACTGTTGTACAGTAGTAATCAGATCATGATTATGTAATACCGGTAAACGACCCAACCATGATCCTATTCCACACTGGTTAGGCTTGGCGCTAGGATTTTAGTTGCACATGACATGACAGATTTCAATTTTGCAGCGTGCAGATTTCAGAGAAAATGGCTGAAAATGACAACAATTTACAGATAAGTGTTGCATTTACATTTATAATTACTGTATATAAAGGATTCTAGCCTCACGAGTGGTCTTACGGAATGCACACGCGTATCCGACACATGTAAATACACTGGTGTAATAGAAATTGAAGAAGAAAATCAAAATACAGTTTGGGTCGGTAGCAAGAACAAGATAATTATAATTTTTTTCACAAAGTAGCACGGATTTACCATTTATGACCATATCTCACACAATCAATTAATCCCCAGCATTTGGAAGTGTCCAGTATATGTAGGCAACTACATTTCCAGAATACAGTTGACAAAACAACACACTGGATGCAAAATACGGCCTGTTGTTTACTACAGCTATGGGCAATGCCGATTGACAGACAGCGTGTATATTTTTGCCGCACTAGTTTCCATGAGTTGAGATACGGCGTCGTTTGAGCGCGTCCAACATTTTATTTTCCAAACAATAATAGTTTATAGGAATGAATGGCCTTTTTGTGGAATTTATCGGGGTATAAACTTGGATAAGTCGCGGGAATACTGGACGAAGGCCGGAAGGCCTCGTGCAGTATTCCCCCGACTTTTCCAAGTTTATATCCCCGATAAATTCCACAAAAAGGCCATTCATTCCTTATAATTCCAGCATTTGAAATAAATTCATCAAGAAAATGTGTTTATTTTCCGTTTTCTTAAGAATTATTTTAACTGCACCTCACGGTTACGGAAAGTAGTTCGGTGTGGGAGTTTACTGGGATATAAATTTTGGACAGAGACTTGGTACGGGCCAATCAAATGTTAGGGAATTGTGTAGATATTTTTGTGCTGGAATTATTGACCTATATTAGTGACATCAGATGCTTATTATTGCAAATGATGCACGCTCAGATACACATTGACTAAACAGTCAGTTATCGTCATTAGATCACAAACAAATTAGCGTTATAAATACTACACAACTATGTTTGTGTTTTAAGTCCTCATTTCCATTCTGAATTTACTAAATGGAAAGACCATGACCTACGTTGTACATGACCTTGATAATCGTATCGATTATATTAATAATATCTAGCCAACAGTTGGGGACCTGTAGTACACCCGATCATCATATGATCCAAGCGTTCCTAAATGTGAAGGGATATATGCATAACATGAATGTGAACATTCCCTCATTACTGCATCCTATACGGCACATGGAGTGGCCAATATGACCCATCTTAGTGTGTTAAAAACATCGGCCAGTTTCGCGTCTTGTGACGTTTGAAAAAGAACTGAAAAAAAAACAACAAAGTAGAACATTATGATACAATGTAGCTAAACATACGTAAACAATCCAGGACAATACACTCGTATACATTATATTACGCCAAACTGTAGTATATGTCTGTTTTCTGGAAGTGTTGTGCCTGTTTCTATTAAGAACACGAATCGTCATTGCAAATCATCTCATTTACAGAGCAGGGCACAGTGTATGTCAATTTTACCTAGCTCACCACATAACATACCGTATACATCCAACACAGTAACTGTATTATATTATGAGACACTATTGCAATATACCTACATACTGCAGTGGAGCTTCGTATGGGGAGAGTAAATATGACCCATATGTATTGGTATTTAGCACCGTGGAGTATGTAGGAAATTAATACATAGATGATTTATATTTTGGAAATGTTAACAATATTACACAGATATGTGACTTGCAGTACACCTTGGTGTAATATAAACAAGAGGTGTAGCAGGCCGATGGCTTGATCATACTAAGATGGCAGAGCTGGCCACTCCATGCACCGTATATGATACAGCAACGAGAGAATATTCACATATATATATTATACATATATCTCACCATCCTTAGGAAACAAATATGTTTAAATAATATGGTTCCCAGCGGTCCCATGGGTCCCATGGTAAACTAATATTTGTCAAGCATGAAGCCAAGACAATTGTTAAAGTGGCTGTGTCTCAGATGGTACTTCCTAAAATGCATTTCATAAACACAGTTGAGATATGTCAATGAATGTTGTATGTATACAGTCACTGATCATAAACGTGCGTTTGTCAGCTCATTATCGCATTTGATTGGCAGTTTCCGATATCGAAAACATGAACTCCAGGAGATACCATGCTAAACGTTGCTGTATGCCTATTGCGTCATAGATATATGGAACAACCAAGCAAGTAGTGTGGTAATTACCACTGTGCAACGCTACTTATGTTTTTTAAATAATAAAATAGTTTTTATTTATTTTTACTTTCTTTCTTCAGGTCATTCATAGGGTCATATATGTTCAGAAAAGCTATACAAATGTACTGTAAAATGCTTGTTTACCATCTGCTTTGCTCGCAATGTATCAACATCTCAGACACGGGGCCTTCATAGACATGGTGCTTTAATTTATTTTCCAGATATGATAAACAATTCTGCAAAAATCAGGAACGTACTTGTTCAACGTTTCGGCACAAACAAATGCCGAAACCTTGGAAAAGAAGGTTCCTGGTTTTTACAGAATTGTTCACAATCTCGAATTATTGCGGAAAGCTTACAGAATATGTACTAACACCTTTTACACTGCAGTTAACAGTGTCATTCTAAATGGTGTTTTTAAACTGGTGTATTTCAGTAAGAACATTAGTAAATGTTTTCACTTTACTACACTACAAGCCATGTATATCTTGTTATGCCTCATCACGATAGTGGCGGGGTCATGGAGTGGCGCGGGCATGGCGTGTTACTCGTGTCCGTCCGTCACGTGTGCCCGTCCGTGAATTTAGTAAATTAATAATTGAAATGAGAACTTACAAACACAACACAGCTGCATAGCATTTACAACGCATTTTTTGGGGAATAATTTATGACATTAATGACGATAACGGATTTAGTCAATGAACATCTAAACGCGCATCATTTCCAATAATAAACACTGTTGTCAGTTAAATGCATCATTGTTTGGAAAATAAAAATGTTGGATTCTCCCGAACGGCATTGTATCTCGACCCTGGAAATCGGCATTGCCCATCGCTGCAGTAAAAAAAAAAGTGGCCACATTTTGCATCCAGTGTGGTGTTGTCGATTTTTGTTCTGGCATTGTATATGTACGCATGCATTTGACAAATCCAAGTGCTTGGGGGTCAACTGATTGTGTGTTATATGCCCATAAAAGGCGAATCCGTGCTATGTTTGCAAAACGACCAAATCTGTATGTCGATGCTCTTCTTCAATTTCGATTACACAGCTTCAAATAGTGTATTTACATCTGATACTTGTGGGCATTTCATAAGACCATTCATGAGGATGGAATCCTTTATATACAGTATTTATAAATGTAAATACAGCACTTACCTGAGAATTTTTGTCAGTTTCAGCCATTTTTGAAGAAATATGCTCGCTATAAATCCGTAATCTGTCCTGTGCAACAGCAATCCTAGTGTTAAGCATAATACCCTATTAGACATTATTCTGTACGATGCTTACTGTTCGAGTTACCCCTACCCAGAGTAGAACTTTAAGAAATACATATGTCTGTATGTGCAATTGATCGTAGAAATCGAATCCGCGTGTTAAAATTGCAGAAACCGTGGCCGAATGCTGTAAATTTGGACATTTCCATGGTTGCCGTAAATTCCCTATGGACAAGGTACAGACACAATGCTAACAGTTGTTGCAGTGATTACTGTCAATACACTTGTGGTAATATGATTTTATTAATAGGATACACGTATGTTTCACTCGGGATAATATTTATATGTAAATTTCAGAAATTAAGCGAAAGATTGTGGTAACCATAGCATCCGATATTCTAACAAATCAGCAACAATTTCCTTCGGCAGCATTTTGTACGACGTTTATTTTGCGAATTACCCCACTCCCAGAGTAGAACTTTATGAAATGCATATATCTTTATGTAACAGTCATCGTAAAAACCGAATCCGCATGTTAAAATTGCGAAAACGCCGATCTAATGCCGTAATGTTGGACATTTCCATGGTGCGTTGATTACTGATAATACATTTGTGAAATATGATTTCATTAATAGGATGCGATGCACACATTTCATTAGATTGTTATGAGATTTCATACGAGTGTACATTATTAATGAAAGTGAAACTCATTCATCGGTGGCATATATATATTCACCGCCAGGCTAACGCAATAACTGCGCTTTTCTCATAGCTGTTAGAATGTACAGTTTACCTTGTATATTGTCACGCCAGATTGTTAATTGTTGTGTCGGAACACCAAGCACGTTGTGGAAAGTGACAACAAGGTATATAGTTACAATGATGATGTATTTACAAGTAATGATATACACAACTAATGAATAGTCAAGACAGTACTGACAACTTCCTCTCGATGGTTCACTAAAGCACAGTCACACAACCAAGGCACAGTCACGATTCTGGAACAGGTAAGTATCGTGTAACAATGTTCATCACGTTCAAGATACGAACATAGAGTTTCTGTTATCTAACTCAGGTTTCCGCCATGATGACGGTGACGTTATATGACGTCGTTCAGTTACATTACTTAGAATTATTACTTAGATATCAATGTTTGCTTAGAAATTGCCTGTATTTGCCTACAGCAATAACATACACAGTTCAGGCTGATACGGCGTGTTTTCCAGTCTGATACGGAAATTTCTAGTCTGATACTGCCATTTCTAGTCTGATACCATCGTTACTAGTCTGATACCGCCGTTTCCAGTCCGATACCACGTCTCGCGCGCGTATTAAACCAGTTCCTTTGGGCATGCGCATTGCGTATGTTTACTTTATCGGCTGCGTAAATTTTGACAAATGCTTGGAATTTAAATGTGTAGGCTCTGTATTTCATAATTCAGTCATGGATAACGGTATATATTTTAATATAGGATTATCACAACTGCCGGATGATTGATATTGAAATTGATATCTAAGTAATCTAAGTAATAAAGACGTGTCTTGTTTGATATCGGCCTAGGTATCGTCCCTAGGTAACTTGGTATCAGTCTTCGACCTTCGGGCCGATACCTAGGCCGATATCAAACAAGCCACTTATTAACCTGTAAGTATTAACGACTACTTGGGCGGATGGGGTGAAGACATAACATGGGTAGACGTCCTTTGAGATTCATCTCGTCCTTGGACAGAATGACGTCACCGGAATAATACCACGCTCGCTACGCCCTGGTTCACACGGAGCAGAGACCCCGCTGGTACACGGTGTCGTGTAGTGGACCCCGTAATATAATCGGTGCAGCTTACTGGTTCTACGCAATAACACCCGATAGACGTGCCGTCGCTGGTTGCCTGGCTGGCTGGCTGACTGGCTGGGACTACAAAACACCAACGGTGTTGTTACCAGAGTGTAACGTGTTATAGTCTCCATAATAGTCACAGCAGTGCACATGAAATCATTATTATGATTGCATGGCAATACTAATCAACCTCGTAAATTACAATGATGAATCATGATAAATTGCAATGTGCACACAGATATTTTCACTAGTAAGAAGGGGTTGATGGAATTTATATGTCGGAGAATGCGATATAACACATTAATGAACAGCCACTATCGCTAGTGTACCCAACGATATATATATTCACAGCCATATATGTGAATATCGACGTCATTCACAGTTATTTACCATTAGTAAACAAACATTTAACGCGACTGGCCTTACCCTGATCAGACTGCCCGTGGCCAACTGCGCTAATTTAATAACTATGCAAAGTATTTTCTTGTGCAGACTCACAGTATGACATTACTAATGATAAACACTGTATACTCTAATCAGACTGTAGGATTCCACATGCTGACCTAAAGCATCAGTGATTGAAATAGATTATACTTCACAGCATGTCCTTATTACAGCTTACTGACGTATAAATCAGTGCATTTAGAGCAGAACTGTCTGATCTGGTCTATCCTGGTCGCAATAGCATTATCACTATTTATCATTCACTGTGAACGTAGAACATAGAACACTTAAACATCGTTATCGGCATCACACTTACACATACAACTGTTTAACATGATGTATTTGAATTCAAATAAGACGGGACTGTCAACGTATGATTTATCGAAGAGCTGGAGCTGCTACAGTTGGGATTTACAACGTATGATTTATCGAAGAGCAGCACCAATTTTCTTCATAGCGGCCATTTTGAAAATAAAATTATTTGACATACGGGTTGTGTTGCTCGTATATGTATGTAATATTAACAGATTCACATATTGATAGCTTCTGCAATTATTGCTGTTAGAAATGAAGATACTTTGCAACTGAACGTTAACATATAATTATATCAAAAAGAAATGGCAAAAGGCTTCACGGCGGCCATTTTTAAATGTAAAATGGCTGAATTACATAGGTTATTGGGTATTGGGTTTTATTATCACCAACATGTTTACATCTGTGACAGTTATTGGTAACATACTGTATTGAAATATGGAAACTCATAATGTTTCAAGATTTAATCTGTGGACCGGCAGTTACGTTAAGTTTCATGGCGGCGATTTTGAAATAAAAATTGACGAAACTAATCTTCCATTTTCTCTGCTCATAATTCATGGTTTTAGTAAATGTCTTTATCTGCTGAATCTGGTTAAGTTATGAGCTCTAATATAAAGTGATAACAACTGATATAATGCTAATTCTGTCATTTTCAGGCGTGGTGATCATCTTGGAATTGGTGGCCATCTTGGTTTTGGGAAACCTACACCGGGCTACATTTGTTTTATTTCCCTGCAATATAAAGGTGCAGAAAATTTACTTTCAACACGAATGGTTGACAGGAAAAGTTACATTCTGGTCGACATTATAAATATTTATACTTTCTTGTTAATTTAACGGTTACCATTAAGATCAGCCAAAAAATCGATATTCAGCCGCGTTTTCGCAATTTTAACACGCATATTCAATTCTACGATGGATTTCTTATAAGAATAAACATGTTTCATAAAGTTCTACAGTGAGTAGGGGGTGGTCAAATGTTCAGTCTAGCTCCAAAGCAGTATAACCAGTGTGTCTTTGGCCGATAATAACAATGTTCGGTGACATCTAGATGTATATTAGAGATTAGATTAGTGGTACAATATTATGCTATAGGGTATACGCTACCTAATATTCAGTAAATATAAAATAATGACTATCTAAAACATACATTTAAATATTATATCGAATATATAAGTATCGCTGTTCTGTCATAGGTGCGGTCTCAGTGACCAGTCACAAGTATACATGTACTAGTTGGCAGTCGACCGTGCGTAGCGCCTTACCTGATCTTTGATTGATCAGATCCCTGATCACACAGGCACAGTTGCATCATATAAGTAATGGCTTGTCATCGATGACTGGCATAGACAAGGCTTATCCGGACAACGCAAAATACGTGTACCTTACGTATCTATCATTAAACTCTAAGATAATACACATGTGACAAGGGCATATGTATAATGGCATGTACGGTAGGCTCTCGAACTGTATTGTAATGTGACACCGTCACACAATGACTGTTTTCGTGTTTTCTGTTTTAGTGTTTTTTGTTTTCGTGTCTTCAGTTTCAGTGTCTTGTTTGTTTAATCGTAGGTTTTGAATCTTCTAAACTGTTGCATTGTCCGCTCTATCCTTTCGATATGAATCCCCGAAACGTGTATGTACTTTTACATGTTTTTCCCCTGTTTTTTTGTGTTATCTATACCCTATGAAAATGAGCATACATGTAAATATTTAAGTTCCAACCAACACCTTATGCCTTGTTGGATCGCACCACATCTCGCTCGCTGCGTTTTAGTCCAGGCCCTGCCTAAAACCCCGTATACATTTCATCCGCAAGAGATTTTGAAACTTGATTTGAGTTATTGGACCATTTATCTTCAAAAATCACGGAGGTGCTTTTGCGAAACCGGCTGCGAGAACGCACCAGAAGAGCAAATCCAAGATGGCCGCCAGAAAACGTATTGCAAATGTAAATATCAAACTACACATCATATTAATTTGTGAAACACATCGTTTTATAGGTTTTATGGTGTGGGGAATCCGTTTCTGACATCGTATTCGTTGTTAAAGGTCACATTCACAAGATCAAGGTCGAAAATCACCAAAACCCCAGACACAAATTCCAGATTCAGACCCCCTTCCGCCACATACACAGCCCGTCACCTCACGGTCCCTACCCATCGCCTTGTACATGTACAAAACAACCTCTCTACAACAGCAATTCATGGAAAACCTCAAACTGGCTGTTGTACAGAGGTGGCTGTTACAGAGAGGAAACTCATATAGTAATTCAGAGCTACAGTTAAGGTGCGTACTTTTATAAACATCTTGCCAGTTTTGGTGAATAATACACAAAATCCCCCACAATGTTGATCAAATTACGCACATTAATTGTGGCTCTGGTAATTCATCACGTTGGATCTTAGAATTGTGGCTGTTAAATAGAGGTGGCCGTTGTAGAGAGGTGGCTGTTCGTGGATGTTCGACTGTATATCGTAGATGATATATCTGTCACTTTAATACATCATATAAACCAGTGTTGTTAATATTGAAATAAAATCACAGCGTTGTATTGATCTTTCGCGCCACTTTCCAATCACGGCGTGTATCGTATGTCCATTAATTTAAAGTACCGCGCTGTTAATATGTAACACACCAATCCAGCATTGCGTTTGCCTATACCGATTGCAGCTGAATGTTGCACGTTACAGTTGGTTTCTGACTGTCAACTTAGCAGCATTGCTACACATTTTCATAACGAGTATTGAATTCAAAGAGTGTTTATATATAATATATGTAGTTGTATACGTTGTTGTCAGTTTGTCGTATACATATACACAGACTGTACGAGAATGGCGGAGGGCAGGAGCCAGCAGTCTACTCCTGTGTGTGAACATGTTGGGGTTCTACTGACACCGGGTATCTCAACAGAGTTTGATCCCACGAAATGCATCATCTGCCAAGAATTGGGTGATAAGCATAAAACAACACAACCAAAAGAAGCTGGTCGAGAGAGTATGAAGCGTGCTGCGTCAATCAGGAAAGATGTAATCAGCAAAAGACTGAGAATAGCAGAGGGTGGAGGCACAGCATATGTGTACCACAACACTAACAAGTGCTTCAAGTGGTATACACATATGCAAAAACTGAAAGCAATTGAACAGGCTGAAGCTGTTGCTCAGCATGTAGACACTGAAATGGAACAGATAGAAGACGAATGTACACAACCCATGATGCGTCGCAGCTCTGTCACACCGAGGGAAGCAGCGAGTTGTGAGAGAGATCCAACACTGCTGAAATGTGTTGTGTGTGGCAGTGATAGGGTTCAAGTAAACCGTGTATCGTTGCGAGACAAATTCAGAATTAGTGAGCGAGTTGCAGCGCAAAATTTTCTGACTGCTACTAAACATCTGAAAGATGAGGTATTCTGTAGAGTCGCGGAGCTAAGCAGTGTTGAGGATGTGTTTGCATCAGATTTTTATTGTCATGCAATTTGTATCAGACGTTACTTGCATACATATGAGCAAGATGTACAGTCCTCTAGTAGTATACCTATTGACGAATGCAATTCGAATTCTGCGGTCAAACATACTTTGTTTTTGCAGGCCTTAGAGCACATTGACCCTCTGTTGCAAGAAGGGTATGGGTTTACTGTGAAGGACATCACTAGTTGTATGTATCATTTAGATGACACTCTTGATTTCATAATATACAACCGCGATGTTAAAAAGTTACTCGAAGACCACTATGGTGGCAAAATTCAATTTGCTCCAAATCCTAGGCGAAATGAATCCGAACTTGTTTTTTCATCCAACATCACAGCCGCGGACTTAGCTATTAAAATTAAAAATCTTGACGCTGTTAGACACGTTGGTGAATCATTGAACAAAGCCGCTAAACAAGTCGATTATGGTCTGGACGACAAGTTCTGTGACGCTGAAGAACTTAAGCATTCCTGGAAAACACGATAATCCCTGACGAATGGCTGACATTCTATTCAGCATTATATGACATTCCCAAATCAATGATGGCCAAATGGAAATGATGCAAATGCCAGATGAGGAAGAACATGCATTCTGTGATGATGGTGAAGACACTTTGTTTGACGAAGAGGATAGATGGGCTTTGAAAAATCGCCATTCCAAACTCAATTGTCATTTCCAGATGACATATAACCATATTCACCACGGCCGGAGGAAAACCCCACTCCACACAATGCTAGGACAATACATGTATGGGAAGACACGCAGCAGGGAGATACTGACAACACTGAACAGAGTAGGTACCATCGTCTAGCTACAATGAAGTGAAGCGATCAAGGTGTCTCATGTGTGCTTACACAATACAGTCATCGGAGGTCACTGGGGTGCCCATTCCAAGCCATTTTTCCGACGACGGCTGGGCATTTGGCGCCTTTGACAATGAAGATTTCGAAGATAATTCATCCATTTCAGGTACACAAGGCAAACATTATACAGCACAGGCTCTATACCAGGAGACCACTTCGCCAGCCAAGTCAAAGCCTTTTGTAACAAGCACGAATCTCTCGAAATTCGCACGTCCGTCAAAAGAAAAACTTCCCTGTCAAATTGTACCCTCTCACACAAACCGTGATGAAGCCTACCTTACCACCCAACTTTAGGCTTGTAGATAACATTGACGTGGACATTATATCGGATGCTGAGAAAGCTGTAGAGCAGTCAGCCAATACCGAATTTGTCATATCACTCATTCGCTGTGGACTCCCATACTCTGCTGCTGCTCCTGGCGAGCTTCCTCCTTGGGGTGGAATTCATGCACTGATCACAACAGCAAACGTGCCACTGATGAGAGTTGGGTTTCTTCCTGTTATCCCCTCACCTGTGACAGAATATGCCACTGTCCGCAAGGCACTGACCAATTTCCAAGCATCCCGGCGCCAGTTGAATCAAGATACTATGGCCATAGTTTCTGATGAGGGTGTATATCACATTGTTGTTGATATAGTCATGAATGAGCCGGGCACTTTCGACGACCTTTTTCCAATGTTAGGAATGTTTCACTTTGTTAAGGTACTTTTGCGGTGTGCAGGGAGGTATCTTAGTGGCAGTGGAATGAGCGATGCCCTTATTGAAAGTGAAGTTTTCGACCGAAAACAGTTTCAACTGTGCTCTCTGGTGGCCACTACGTCAGGTCATTAACAGGAATGCTGATCGTATCAGAGGTTCTTGAATCTCTCATGTGGAATGCATTCTGGCAGTCCAATGATCCCACGTCTGTACCATTTGTCCAGTCTGCCATTCAGCTCAAGGATGTGTTGCAAACAAAGAGGCGGGAGGGGTCTGTCCCAAAGTTTGAGCAGGTATCTGCTGATGCTGCCGATCTCCGTCAACAATTCAACACATTTGTCCAAGGGAAGGGTGCCAGGAGAAATCGGATTATGCCATTACTTCGTGAATTTTCAGAAGATTGTTGCAATAATCAAGCAGCTGATTGTAGCAGACCGTGATGGTAACTGGCAGCTGCATGTCGGAACAGTGAAGGCTTCAATGGCCATCCTACGTGAATTTGATGCTATCAATTATCTGCGGTACGCATCATGGTACTTGGAGAGGATTCAGGTTCTGGAGGTCACCTATCCCACACTCTACCGCCGGTTCTGTATGGGCCAGTTTGTTGTGAAAGACCGACCTGGTGCGGTATTTGCTGCCGTGGCAGGGGATATGAAGCTGGAGCAGTCGCAGAACAGATTATCGCAGGGTCCAGGTGGACACGTGATTGTTGGGAGCGCTGGAGATGCTGCTGTTGTGGCCGAGTTTGGGCTTCTGTTTCATGAAATCCTCGCGATCAGCAATCTTCTCCAGTTACTCACCAATGCTCGACTCATGGATCATCTGGAAACGACAATACAGCATGAGCTCGGTGGCCGAAAGGGTTTGATATTTGACCGAAATGTGACACGATTACTAGAGTTTGTGAAGGCCCGGGAAAACCCCTTCATTGTTCTGGCACCACACGTTCCACTCTACAATATCGTGACAAAGCACATTTTCAATGACATCGTTAAGGTGAGACTTCTGAAGGCACTGGAGAACGGTGACATAGCGTACCGGAAATTTCGTGATGAGCGGTACGTGGTCAGGTCTAAGAAACTCAGCGTCACCATATCTAAGGTGAATCTCCCTTCCTTTGACTCACAATGTACAACGAAAACCAATACGGTTCCAACCAGGACTGCCGTTTCCGCACAGGATATCGCATCTGCACAGAGGGAGGCAGAAATCGCTACACTTCGCGGAATGTCGCCAGAAGAGCTGTATTCGCATGACCTTCTGCAATCTAGCCAACTATTTGTGGGCGACATCACAACAAAGCCTGATAAGGCAAAGTTGGTCACTGAGCTTGAAAATAATCTTACCTCAAATGATTACCAATTCACAAAAGACAGTCCACTAGCAACACATGTCTTGCTTGACTTTATGTCAAAAATCAGACAGTTTCCCAATCTCCGGTCTTTGTCTGCACATTTTGGTGGAGTCATACAAGAAGTTCTGAAGAGTGCCCGTCGAGTATGTCCAACACAGGAAATGACGCACATAGTATTCGATAGCTACAATGAATTGAGCATCAAGGATGGCGAGCGGAACCGTAGAGCTGGTGATGATATCGCTGTCGATTTGGCCGTCGTGGATGAGTCTGTGCCTATTCCACACCAGTTAGACAAGTTTGGGCATCTAGTCTCAACAAACAGAACCTTCAGCTACTGGCGCGGGATGTGGCGGAACGGGATATGCATGACGTGGTATTGAGTGGAATGGTGGTCAATGAAGAGTTAACGTCTGCGAGACTGAAGTTGGCTGGATCACCTGCGAGTGATCTGGCTGATCTAAACAACTGGCAGGAGGAGGCAGACAGTCGCATAATAGCTCACGTGCACTGGGCAGTCGGGAGGGGCTGTGAGAAAGCGATCGTAGTGTCTAATGACACAGATACTGTAATTCTTCTCCTGCGCTACATTAGCTTGTTCAAAGAGGGTGGTTTGCAGGAGCTTTGGGTTCAGTACGGGACTGGGGAGAAGCGACGGATGATTCCGCTTCATGTCATGCACCTCAAACTAGGAGAGGAATTATGCCGTGTACTCATCAAGGCACATGTCACGACTGGAGACGATGCACTCAGCAAAGTTGGCACAAAGCATGCCGCACTCGTATGCAGACCGGCAATGCTTCTCTCCAGCTTCGGCGAGTATCCCGTGCTCTCTGAAGCGGAGCTACATCAGGCAGAACTATATCTCGTCCGTGTATGGGCCGGTGCCACAAGCAAATCCACTGCAACTACATTTGACCAATTACGACTTGACGTCCACAGGCATTCAGTGGTAGGGTTAGAGGGGCTACCACCCACAACAAGTGTCATCCGAGGACATCTAAAGAGGTCATTTTATGTGATCCGCAATGCTCTCACTTTACTAGCTGATACCAACCAGCTCGACCCTCTTGAGTATGGTTGGATCAGCCGCAATGGGAGCTTACTGCCACTTAAATCGCTAAAACCAGTCCCCTCCAAAATCCTTACCACTTGTGGCTGTAGTGGAAAATGCAATTCGAAGCGATGTTCATGCAAAGCAGCAGATGTTATGTGTGTGATCTACTGTCACAAGAAGGTTGTTGAGCCGATCTGTGCAAATAGATAAACACATGCACAGATACCTCATTTGCACCTTTCTCGGGTCTGATTGCTGGCATATATTCCATGTATTATTTCGAACCATTATGGAGCTAAGGTTAAACATATCTGAAACATCCACAATATGATGCAACACATCTGCCTTTCAAATCAAATGGATGCTTAACAGGAGACACATATTTACGTATAGTAAGTGATACTGCAACGGTACTGGCACAGTGGCTGCTTAAGACATGTATTCATATCGGCACCATTTAGTAAAGACCGGGGGCCTGTACTACATGTTGAACTGTATAATTTACTATTTTTTGGAGTGCTGTGTACAATTTCATTGGTGAACAATGTGTCAGCCAGCCTGATAATAAGTTGTACAATAACATAATTTGAAGTCATCCGTTTTTAAATGCTTTTTTTCTTTGACCTTAACCTTTGCATGTGACATTGACATCCAATCACGAAGTAGATGCCACAAATGGATTTCCCACGCCAACACACATATAAAACAATGCAATCCACTTACTTTTACAGCGTATGGATCAAAATCTGGATTTACAATAGGTGGCTGGCGGCCATTTTGGAACTTGATATTGTGAACGTGACCTCTAATCATGAATACGATGTCGGAAACGGATTCCCCACACCCTAAAACCTATAAAACGATGTATTTTACACACTTATATGCTGTGTAGTTTGATATTTACATTTGCAATACGTTTTCTGGCGGCCATCTTGGATTTGCTCCCCTGGCGGATTCTCGCAGCCGGTTTCGCAGAAGCACCTGTGTGATTGTTGAAGATAAATGGTCCAATGACTCAAATCAAGTTTCAAATTCTCTTGCGGATGAAATGTATGCGGGGTTATAAGCAGGGACAGGACTATTTATCGCATTGATCCGCGATGGCGAACGGAAGCTTCACTTTACGTAATACTGAATGATGCTGTACCTTAGTGAGATGCATAGCGAAGCTTCCGTCCGCCATGAGGCAGCCGCCGTCCAATGGTATATCCTTAATTGTCTGATATCAACTGATAAATATCAAATTATAAATCCAGGCTTAAAAGCAACACTTATATTACAATCTGGCGACATTCATCCAAATCCAGGTCCGGTTTCTGAATCTGAATCAACGTGCTCCGAATCTACATATTCCTACATGGATAGTATCAACAGTGGTCTGAGCATCATGCACCTAAATATACAGAGTCTATAACCCAAGATAGACATACTGCAGATAGAAGTTCAACCTTATGACATACTCATTTTTACTGAAACTTGGCTTTCACCAACAATATCCAATGACGTATTGCATATACCTAACTTTACCGATCCATTTCGCTGTGACAGAATAGGTAGGTTAGGTGGTGGGGTAGCAATCTATGTAAGGGAGGGCATGCATGCAACACCACGGGCAGATCTATCTGTCCCTGGCATTGAATCGCTATGGTTAGAACTATTAGTAAACAAAAGAAAATTATTAATAGGAGGCATATATAGGCCACCGGATTCAAATAATAATCAGTGGGCATTGCTTGAAGAAAGTATTGATCGCGCCTTCAACCAAATATGCGAAAATGTAATTATTGCAGGGGATTTTAATATAAATGTACAAAATTCTGACTCAAATAGAATTAGTACCGGTAGGCTTATTACATCATATAATGCGGAACAGCTTATCACTACGCCAACAAACTTTACTGAAAATTCAAGCTCTCTCATAGACCTAATAATTACTAAAGACGCCAGACATATACTTACCAGCTTTGTTGCCGATCCCTTCATCCCTGATCTTATAAGATACCACTGTCATATAGTTGCAGTATTAAAGATAAAGACGGCGAAAGTCACAACATATAAAAGGAAAGTCTGGCTCTACGATCGAGGAAATTATGACAATTACAGAACAAAATTAAACTCTGTCGATTGGAACGAAATTCTTAATTCAGGAAATTTAGATATTAGCTAGGTGCACAACCCGAAAAATGTGCTACTGGAAAAAAATGGCAGCCACTTACAAAATGGCCGCCGTAAAATATACGTATGACTAAATAGCTGGTATAAATGCACATAGTCACAATTCCTGTTGCTAAACCTATGTGCTATGGGTCACAGAATACATTCATACCATCAGGTGTTACATCAGGTTGTTAATTATTAAAAAATGGACATGACAGACAATATGGCCGCCAGAAATACACAAAAATAAAATAAAAATAAGTTGAACATTAAATAAAAGTTGCAATTTCTTTGGCAACAATTGCTGTAGCACGCATTATTCAGTCAAAATACAATCGTATGAGGTACACATTACTTCATGTTAAAGCGAGTGTGTCGCATACATTATTAATGCAATTATAGATTTTAGATGAAAGTATACTATCAAACAACTGTTATTTTTGGTCATTGAATTCAGAATATTTTACCAATGTTTTATGCATACATGTATTTTTCATCTGCTGAGTTTCTTTGTTTTATATACTGATATGTATAGTTCTTAAATTCAGTAATAACAAATAAAGAATAACACGATGTATGTGATGCATTCGCTTTAACATTCACTACTTGTTCACTGTTTATATATAGGATTCATCATCACTGCTCTCACTTATGTCACTCTTGCGATCCGGTGCATCGACAAGCAATATAGCATGGTACACCTCTCTTCACACATGAACATATATTACCACACCCTTTGGTACAACTGCAGGCAATCGATCTGGCCATTTATTGAGGCCATAGTGGTTCAGACGTTGTTACGGGAACATAGCTATCATCTTTGGCATTCCATCCGAATTCCTCAAATGAAGGTAGAGTTGGCTTAGGAATGTGCACCGACTTGTTTATTGTGGTTGCCAATGCTGCACGCTTTAGATGAGAACGGAATATGCCTTCCGTTGGTGGTAGAATCTTCAACAGTGCTGATTTGTTGTTCAGAAATTTGTGAGCTCGAATGTCAGCAAGAAATTGGCCGGCATCGGTTGATTTAGCATACACTCCAATCATCAGTTGCTTTGCTTCTTTGGCGACATTGTCATCAAGCTGGAATACGTCAGGAGTTTCGGCAAAGTCTTGCATCGCTGGCAGATGGATAACCATGTCTTCTTACTGGTATAATAGAAGAAACGTGTGGTGTCTCTTCCACTCAGGCTATGAATGAAGGGAAGGGATCGGCATCGAGATGGTCCTAATGCTACAGCTATATCGTGTATAGGCAGGTATGCATCACTGTCTGTTCTAATCCATATTTCTGACAAATCTTTCAGTAGAGATGCTGTATAATAGACTAAGATGAAAATAAAAATCACGTCTGTGTCGTTGCTATGAATGACCAAGCGTTGAGTGTGTTCATGATTAACACTGTGGGTTGCATGCAGCACAATTCGCGTGTCTGCTTCCTCCTGAGTGGATTCAAGTTCGGGGACAGGGGTAGAAGAACCATGACTAATTTTAAAAGTCTTTGTTTCTTCACTAAATCCACCTCCAAGATACAGATTGACATGATTCAGAGATGGAGCTTCAGTTTCGGATATCAACCAAGTGTCACATAGGAATCTCTGTAATCCAGCTTTGTTGGCTGGTACTGAAAAGAACTCGAGTTGTTCTGGAGAACGAATTTGTTCTTGTATATCATATACTTTGGGTTCAGATGGTTTGTTTAGGCTCCGTTTTTTACTTTTAGCTCTCTTCAAGCTTGGTGTCCTATATCTATCACAGCAAAAGTGAATCGATTCCGTATTTACCAGTATGTCTGAGAGCAAGATGTGCTTGTATCGCTGGGATATCTGCCCAAATATTTCATCTTTATGGAAAGACCAATGACGAATGGCAAACATAGCATCAACAATAACTGCTGTTTTGAGCTGGCTTTCTGGCAATTTGGCCACCGAACTCACATTCGTCTCTGTTTTCATGGCATTGACAAAGTTTGCTTTATTACCCGATCGCATCTGGCCATCTTCTGTGAATATTGATGGTGGATATTTGCTGCATCATGATTGCCAATATATTGTATACTATCAATTTTTCCACCACTTGCTGCAATCTGGATCATGCGAAGCAGAGGTACACTTTCGTAACTTTTTCCACTTTGTGGTTTTATTTTACGCGACTTTGACGTTTTGTTCTGAGTAGCAAATGTTTGTAGTTTCACAACTTTGGTTTTCTTCTGCTTCTGTTGTATTGAATCATTTAACGAGTCCTTACCGATTTGCTTAACATGCAAGAGTTGTTGTTGTACATTTGGGTCTGTCTTTTGACCAGTAGCTATGTTGATGTGGTTGTGTTGCAAATGGGCTCGTTTTGATTGCAGCAACTACCTTTAATACGTCATGACAATCTCTTTCGATTCTGACACGACCACTTTCACGATGCGGATTATCTATTTCTGGATCTAGATGTAGCATACTCTTTAATTCTGATGAGACAGTTGCAGTCAATGCCTTCGTATACACCCACTTACTTCGAGCCTGGGGATTAGTCGTTATTCCATCTTGTCCACATCTAGACGCCGTTGTAGTGACCCTCAGCTCTTCTACCAACAAAGGCACCTTGCATAAATGCCTGATCAACTTCCGGTGATGTTTCGGGCAGTTGTTCAACACATCTCACACATCACAACACCACCACCACCAGTAACTACATATATTAGAGAAGACCAATTGAAGAAAATGATATTAGTGTACTCGGACACATTAATAAATTGAAAAAAGTGTCGTCAATAATTTTGCAGGCATGTTACGATGTACTGCATTTATTTTGGCGGCCATCTTGGATTCTTTATCTACCAGTGATGTTTTCCATTCACCGATTTATCAAATAAACTCTATAACATAAAGAACCTTAGTATTGCAGTAAAATTTGTGACTATATCTTCAACGATATTCAATAAATATAGAAAATTCATATTTGACGGCGGCCATCTTGAAAACGGTTGTATATTTTTTCCAGTAGTACATTTTTCGGGTTGTGCACCTGGAAGTTGTTTGTGAAGGTTTACTGAACACATTGATACCACACAACCTTTTACAGCATCCCATGACAGGTGGAACCCCTTGGCCCCCTAGCTATATCACATCCGAAACAATCGCAACTACAATAATAGAGATAGCTACTGAAACAATACCCAACAAAATAGTCACTATACGACCGAATGATATCCCATGGTTTAATAAGGAAAAGAAATAAAATCCATAAACGAGCTAAAAATGTGAATACAGAACTAGCCTGGTCTAAGTTCCGAAAAATAAGAAACGAGGTTACGAAACTCATAAGAAAATGTAAATCGGATTATGAAAATAAACTAATAGAGAAGGTTAATGATTCCGAAACTTCAGTAAAAACATGGTTTAAACTTGCAAAACAATTGAAGGCTAAACAAACCTCCACGACAATTCCTACATTGCTTGATGGCGGAATAGAAGCACAAACAGACAAAGAAAAAACGGAATTACTTAATTCCTTCTTCTCAAAACAGTCCACCATTGATGACAGTTCTACTCCACTGCACCTCCCACACAACCGAATCTACCCAATATGACAACAATCACAATCTCTCCTACAGATGTAATCAATGCTATATCATTAGTCAATCCATCAAAAGCCAGTGGTCCTGATTTAATAAGTCCCAGATTGCTTCGTGAGGGCTCTCGTGAACTTTCAGTACCACTTTCTACATATTTCAATACATTACTAAGTATTCATACTTCCCCTCTCCATGGAAACAGGCGATGTAATACCGATTTTTAAAAAGGCAGATCCTTCAAGTCCACAGAACTACAGACCGATTTCCCTGCTTAGCTGCATTGGTAAGCTAATGGAATGATGTGTTCATAAATATTTGTACAATTTTGTGGCCTCAAACAATAAACTAACATCATGCCAATCGGGTTTTATCAAAGGTGATTCAACTGTAAATCAACTTACTTACATCTATAACGATATTTGCAAAGCAATGGATGAAGGAAAAGAGGTTCATACTGTTTTTTGCGACATATCAAAGGCGTTTGACAGAGTCTGGCATCGAGGCCTTCTTTACAAACTATCAAACATCGGAATCTCTGGTTTCTATGCTCGAATGGCTTAAGTCGTATCTGTCCTCTAGAAAACAACGTGTAGTATATAGTAACTCCGCGTCTAATTGGTGCACTATCAATGCAGGCGTTCCACAGGGATCTATTTTAGGACCTTTATTGTTTTTAATATACATAAATGACATAGTCCAAGAAATTAACTCCAACATTAGATTATTTGCAGACGACACAAGCTTGTACATAATAATCGACGACACAATATCAGCAGCAGCAGCTGCATTAAATAACGACCTAGAAACTATAAATCAATGGTCAAAAACATGGCTAGTGACATTCAACCCATGCAAGACAGAGTCAATGATTTATTCAAGAAAACATAATAAACCACAGCATCCAGTACTTAAAATGGACACTCGTCATATTACAACTGTTAATGAACATAAACATCTAGGAATAATTCTATCAGAAAACGGAAAATGGTATCCACACATCTCATCATATCTAAATAAAGCATGGCAAAGAATAGGCATATTACGATCTCTGAAATTCACCCTAAAAAGATCAGCTCTTGAACGCATGTATTTTTGTTTTGTTCGACCTCTTTTGGAGTATGGTGATGTTGTATGGAGTAATTGCACAGACGAATTAAAACAACAGATCGAAGCAGTACATATAGAAGCTGCGCGCGTAGTGTGTGGAGCTACTAAACTTTATAATATTGATAAATTATATCAAGATCTCAGGTGGGAATCCTTGGAAAACAGACGAAATAAACACAAACTTATACTATTTTACAAAATGGAAATAAACTATCATCACATCTTAGCGATCTATTCCTGAACAGATACAAGCGGATACCCTTTAGAAACGCTACTATACCATTAGACATTGTCGTACACAATTGTACTCGAATTCATATCTACCCCACACTATTCGTGAATGGAATAAATTGTCAGAACAGGAAAAAAATGCGCAATCAGTACCGTCCTTTAAGGCAATTATAAATAAAAATGTTACAAAATCACCCATCTTATACAATATAGGCTTCAGACAAGGACAAGTACTTCACGCCCGTCTTCGTTTGTCATAGCAGTTCCTTGAATTATGACCTTCATCGTAGATCTATAGTTGATTCTCCAAATTGTACTTGTGGTTCGGTAGAAACAATCAATCATTTTCTACTATATTGCGAAAACTATCAACGTCAAAGACATCTTCACTTAACAGACATTCCGTGTCCACCGATAGCCAACAATCTTCTTTATGGTAACGAACGATTATCATTTGAACAGAATACCACCGTATTTTTGCAAGTGCACAAATATATAATGTCTACAAAACGCTTTTAGGCCAGACTAAAGTAATTAAATTCCTAACTAAATATACTAACAGATAGGCGTATACATAATAATGGCTTGTTTTCAACTCGATTTCAAACCAGACAATCAAAAACAATCAAGTATAGTGGTCCAATTGTCACATATATATCAAAGACTTGTATACAACCAGACACTCTGTTGCTGCGACTTGTAAGGTAATTGATCTTCAACCAATGACAGGCTGTTGCCTCTGATAGATTGACTGCGGTCGCAGCGAGCGCGGGTGTTGGCCTATTGGTGATTTGATAATATTTGGTGTTGGTATTATAGAACCATATTTATCACGTGTATGCTCCATTTTCATTTTCAGTGATCATAAGATAAACAATATTAAACTATTTCCTGCCACTGTTCAATAACTATTGTGTAATATGGGCACCCTGTTGAGAACAAGGCCCTTACGACATACGCGACCAGCGTGGACCCATGTCAGCCCGCTCATCCGAGCGGTCTGCTCAGGGCGTACACTGTTCGTTTTCAGCTAATGTTGTAGCAATAATCACACCAGCAAGGCGAGTACATGCAAATCGTACTGTGTGAGGTACAATAAACAAAATATATATCCAAGTATTGTCAATTAACGCAATTGTCGTAAGGTCTCTTATCTCAGCCGGCGGCCCATCAACTGTCAAGGAGAAGAATTCACATAAGCTTTTACGAAGCTTGTTTTCTAATCCTTTTATCACTTGTCTTGTATATATGTAACCTGCTATATATGAAATAAAGTATTGTTTAAACTAATATTATGCTATAAACGCATTACATCTGGCAACGGTAGACATGAATGTCGATACCAAAGGCAACAATAGTATAATGAGATTTGCCGTTATCACTGTTTGTTTCTAGCATGAACATGTTGTTTCTTATCTTTTCAGGGAATCTGTCAAAAGCTTCACTGCCTTCATAAGAAATGGTTGGCGGGCGGAAAATGCAAGACAATAACGGACGTACCCCGAGTTGTATCTTACACTGCAATGGTACGGGTGACACCAGTGAAGAATGTCACAATGTCGCTAGCCAATCAGATGGCTGATGGTATAATCAAATGGTTTTCGAACTTTATTCAGAGAAGCATGAGGCTACGTGTAAGTGATGCGTTTATGGTCTCATTCTGGTCTAGTAGTATCTTGTGTGGCGCACAACTACTCTACATCACCGACACGTCAACAGTTGAAATACCAAACCGTAATCTGCTATTCTATGACATTAGACTTCAAATGGAAATATCATCATTAGACGACCCGGGTGATATTATAGATCAAATGTTATTACTTGAAAGTAGAACAATAATAATGGCACAGAATGGGTCGGATTATGTGTTTAACATGATGATTATTGACTACCAATCTGAAGCCCAGTTCAACATTGTGTCAACAGTGAGTAGCCGGTATCGTGATGCGCTGTATCGTGACAGATGGTACCATCCCGATGAGGAGGAACATATAGGCTTGTCGTTGTCTGAACTAATGGATATACAAAAACATGTAAATGTAGAGGATGACCACACAGTAATTCCGCATATTCGCAGAAATGACCCGCTGGCTAGGTGTGACTCACTCGAACAGACCGTGCGAATCACGCATGCTAGATTTGGATCTTGTCCGGTGATTAAGTTGGCAAAGGAAACATACAAATGGACTATCACGCAACATGGTATCTACCTACCTGGTATTGATCAGGAAATTAATAGCACGGACATTATCGTTGAAATATATGACACAGTTATAGTAGTGTGTTCAGACGCTTTTATATCAAAAGTTAATGCATTTCTCCGGCGCTCCGCTGATGTACCAGCTGAATCCAGCGCCGAAGGAATATTGACCATTGTTAGCTTAAGTGTATCACTACTCTGTCTTATACTGGCATTTGCCACGTTCTGTCTCTTTCCGATACTCCGCACCCTACCTGGTAAAAATAACATGGCTCTCATAGCGTCCTTATGCATGGCCCAGACCATGTTTATCATCGGAATGTATGCCGCCCTTGATGTGGCGTCTACTGTATGTAAGGTCCTGGGACTGCTTATCCATTTCTTCTGGCTGCTGGCGCTAATGTGGATGAACGTGTGTACGCTGCACGTGTTCCGCCTGTTCGCCTTGACACCCGGATCCATGTCCAGGAAAGCCGGGTGGAAGTCCTTCTTCTGGTACACTGTGTATTGTGTTGGTGTTTCCTGCGTGTTTGTTCTGGTCAATGTTGTAGTATCCCTGGTTATTTCTGACCTGTCTGATGTCGGGTATGGCGGTCGTATATGCTACATCTCTGACGCCAGAATGGTGGGCTACACGTTTGGCATACCGGTCGGCCTGGTCGTAGCGTCTAACCTCTGCATGTTCCTCACCGTCGTCATCAAAATAAAGCAGGCACCCAAGGTAAACAAGAACGTAAAGAACGAGCGTAATGACATCGTCGTTTTCGTCAAACTCTCGTCGTTGACGGGTGCCTCCTGGTTCTTTGGTTTGTTGTTCGACTGGACTGGGAACTCTGTGTTCTCATACCTCTTCATTCTGTTGAACGCCAGCCAGGGTCTCTTTTTGTTCCTGGCCTTTGTCTGTAACCAAAGGGTGCTCAACATGTACAAGAGTCGGATGTTTGGTGGACGGGAATTGGGAGGTTCTATGACGCGAAGCATGAAAGATACAAGTACCACAGTGGCATAGATATGTAGCCTATTTCACAAACATTGCAAAGTATACTTTTCTAGCGAAGTATACTTTGAGGAAGTATAATCATTTATTTTTCCAGAAATGCATTATTTCATATAGACCTAACCACTGCATATATTTGATTATTAAAAGTATGCAGAATTATTATACTGAATTTATTACATTATCACAGCCAAAATTGCTGTGATAATGTAATAAATTCAGTATAATAAAAATTAATAAATTAATCCTAAAATTGAAAATGTCTCCCTCAAAGTATACTTTGCTAGAAAAGTATACTTTGCAATGTTGGTGAAATCGGCTACTGACTAAAGTACACTCAACATTATTGACATCAAATCCATCACTACACATCACACAGATCACTATTCGGCTTCGTTGTGGTCTGGTACGGACGAATGTGTAGTTTATATCCACCTACAAGCATAAATAACTATCTGATGACGGTATATTAAGTCAGAATGGATTAACTTTTGGATGCTTGTCAGTTTAAAAGACGAGTGTTTGCATGTACTTTAAAGTTCATTTCTAATTAATGTATTTCTCTATGACATTTTCTAAACCTACCTGTATTGTACAACCTACATGTACGTTCATTCTTATGGCAACATACATGTACGCCTGATTGTTTTTGTTTAGTGTGTAAGCCTTATTATCTGTTATATAGACAGCTGCGCCAGCTAATTGGCTGGAAGCCTATCTAAATATACATACATGTATTTATCAGGTAACACGCTTTGTATTAGCCGAATGCGTACTGACTTATAACATATTGCTGTATCAGGAATTGACCTGATACGAATATCCGGGTCAGGTGACGCCGTCCGACCAATTTAACGTCAATTGTTAAGCCGTTGTAAACTGGATATTTGGGCCGATGTATCAGTAGCCGATTTCATCAAAATTGCAAAGTATACTTATCTAGCAAAGTATACGTTGAGTGAGTATTCATTTATTTTCCCCGAAATGTATTATTTCATATAGAACTAACGACTGCATATAGTTCATGATTAAAACTATTCAGAATTATTATAATTAATTTATTACATTATCACAGACATTTTGTAATACATTCAGTATAATAAAAATAAATAAATTTATCCTTAAATTGAACATTTCTCCCTCAAAGTATAGTTTGCTAGATAAGTATACTTTGCAATGTTGGTGAAATAGGCTGCAGGTCAATGCCAGATACGGCATTATGTTATCAGTCAGTACGTATTCGGTCAATACAAAACTCGTTACCTGATAAATCGAGTTATTATCCGAGAGGATCGTTTTCCCGAGAGCTGGGGGCACTTTTATTTACAATGTTGAACCTAAAAGGTTCGATGAGCGATTCTTATGTAAATGTTTGTGGTGAAGTCAAAAATTCATCTCTTACAAAAATCAAGTGGGCCGTTTTCTGGCAAATTCAAGATGGCCGCCAACATTGCAATTACGGGTTTATTGCAGCTGTTGATGTGTGTCTGAGACGTGCTCCGCTTTAATAGAAATGCAATGTCAAAACAACCATAAGAAGGGGCTCACATGGGTGTGCAGGGTGACCTGGGACTACACTGATCTCAAATGCCACTTTCTTCTTGGTAGGTCAAATATAGATAGTGTTTTCATTCTGGTAGATGGATATTGCGATATAAGAGAAAATACAATGGCTTAGCCAGGGAGTGGGGGTGGGGTTCGATTTCGCAAACCCATAAATATTAAACTAATAACCTGAAAGTGACTAAAATGCAAGAAGCGGACTGCAGATATCACGGTTTACTCTCACACCCCCTACCGAACTCGCTTAACAATATGCACCCCGTCAACAAAATTCTTGCTACGCCAGTATTAGAGAGTTGTACGGAGCCCCGCAGGGGACATGGATTTGTTTTTATTACTTCGTTCCCTCAACTTAACAATTCGATCCCTCAACTTAACAATTCGATCCCTCGAATTAACAATTCATTCCCACGATATGACAATTCGTTCCCTCGAATTAACAATTCGTTCCCACGAAATGACAATTCAATCCCTCAATTTAACAATTCGTTCTCTCGAATTAACAATTCGTTCCCACTATATAGCAATTCGTTCCCACGGGAAAGAATTGTTAAATTGAGGAAACGAATTCTTAATTCGTGAGAACGAAATGTTAATTCGTGGGAACGAATTGCTAAATTGAGGGAACTAATTGTTATTTCGTGGGAACGAATTAATAAATAAAATAATTCTAAATCACCTGCGGGGCTCCGTGAAGTCGAGGCGCATCGGTCAATATAAATGGGAATGGAAACAAGTGCAGTCCAACTTGCGTTTGGATCCTTGCCAGATATTTTTTCCCATTATAAACGGCACTAACCTACTATTCTCTATATAACACGACTGTTTGTGATAATGGTAGCCGCAGTAGCGAGATAATCAAAACCATGAAGCGCCAGGTCCTTAACGCGGTTGAACAAAACATACACGTACAACATTGATATATCCACGTTATCACTTTTCTTTTTACGGTTATGTAAATCTTAGCAGACAGTATTTTTTTTAACTCCTACTATTTGTATCAAAATTTAATAATGAGCCTATTTTTATATTTCATAAAATTCCCTAAAATATCGCTTTTATTAAGAAACCAAGTTATATCATCACATCATCATCCATGTGAAGAGGTCTATGGGGATTTAACTTCGGGAAATGCAGTTACAGTCGAACTTCGATGGGTCGAACAGCCTGCGGGGTTAAGTTCTAGTTCGACCCATCCGTTGTTCGACCCATCGGGATTTTCTACTGTAACCATTTCAGATCTACGAGTTGGTCAGTGTACCAAGTGAAACAAGTCGTCAATACGACACGTTGTTTCATATAAATGCGCCTACATTTGCATTTACGGTTGATTGTCACAGTCGTTTATTAACAGAAACAGGCTTTAATAAAATAAAGAAAAGCGGCAAACTCATGTGTGTTTGTATTTACATAGCCATTATACAGCAATAGAACATGAGAACAACAGAAAATGATTACGAAATACAATTGGCGGACTTGATTGCCCCGTCCGATACGATCATGCCCAGTCGCCCCATCACTACTTCGGACCCGGAACCACATTCACTGCATATCATAATTTACTATCACATGGAACCCAGTACAAGTTATACATGAAAGTATTTCTCTTCTGGTATTTTTCTTCAATTGTCTTAGTAGTCAATTTACGTTTCACGCCAGATTTCCCCGTAGCCGATCCAGATAGCACAGTGTCGCTAACCGATCCGAATATCCCCCCGGCAGAACCGGGTCCTTCATCGGATTGCTCGGTCGTAACTAGTGCATTTGTGGTAGACATTATTACGAGTCTGATGGTCTGTAAAATATGTTTTGCTTATATGGCGAATAAATCGGATGACACATCACACTCATTACTGATCATAGTAAAAACAGTTCATGTTGATTTACATCTTAAAAGGCCAGACGCTTGGATCATTAATTAAAACTGAGCGCTATTTAATTCCACATGTCCCATAAATTACCACTTTAATTAACTAACAACTTTGTCGACATTGGTCAATGCATAATTACCACGTATGCTGGTCACGACTGCCGTTATTGTATACGCTCAAATGACCACTTGAGATTTGTTTGACAACCGGTTAACAATAGGTGTGAAAGTCAATCAACTAGTCTGGAGACAATCGTCCGACATGTTCGAGTTTTTGTGGTGTTTATAGTGGATTTATACACGACCGGGCGTGACAGCGATTCGAGGCATTGAGGGTTGTTCGACTTTCACAAGTTCGACCTATACCGTGTAGTTTTAACGTATTTATATAGGAATTCTGCCGGGACCTAAAGGCTAGTTCGAGGCAAGCATGGCTGACGAGTTTACCAGGGTTCGACCCATCGAAGTTCAACTGTATAATACAAGTGTCTATCTTGTAGAAGAAAAAAACTATTTTTGTCTTGAAATGACTTCGACGAGGTTAAAGAACGTTTTCGGCACGGAAATATCAGCAGGTATTGTGTTATACAATGAGGGATCGTAGTTAGATATTTCCCTTTGCAAATCTATTTATAGAAATCCGGTCCTATCGTTTATTTTAGCGTTTATTTCTTACTGAATAGAGCAAACATTAAGACTGCGAACAGGGTAGACCCAGATCAGACTGCACATCTGCCCATTTGTCCAGTCACAGCTACATATCACATTTCAGAATTCGTTTTCTGTTCTTTTTATCCCCTCGCCGACAGGCAAACAGCGACATAGTCGGTCAATGCACGTGCGTACCTGTGTACGTGCGTGCGTGCGAACGTACGTTACTAACACCTTTAATTTTGTAATAACTTATGAACCGCTCCACAGATTGTTATAATAATTATATTTGGCCACATTGTGTATCTACAGATGGTGCTTTGTTTTGCATACGACACACTTCGTACGGGGTGCCATGCAGGACAGGTTAATTATGTGTACAAAACCAATTTTGTCCAGACAAAATTGAGTTTTGTAACACTAAAAATCACAAAATTCAATTCTGTGTCACAAAATTCAATTCTGTGTCACAAAGTTCAATTCTGTCAATTCTGTGTCACAAGATTCAATTCTGTGTCACAAAATTCAATTCTGCATACGTTTCGTATACAAAATTCATTTTTGTTATAAAGGATTGAATTTTGTAAGACAGAATTGAGTTTTGTGAAGAAAATTCAGTTTTGTGGGACAGAATTCATTTTTGTCTATGTCATCTCTACGTTGATTGGTTGAGATCGGTCTTAGTCCATTTTACTAGATGGTGGAGTACACTTGCAGGTTTAAATATTTCAATGCGAAAATATAACCCAATATATCAATATTATACTTCTTTATGGACAGTTATTTTGGTTATATTATGATTACAAATGAGTGGTCACACCATATAAGCATATATACTTTGAAGGAGAAATAAGAAAAATATTCAGAATTTTCCCTCAATTATGTAAACAGGGTCAAACATAAAGTAGCCAGGACATAGCTAGACATTAGAGCATGCCCATATATAGAGAATACCAGGCTAGTGTATTTTGATATCAAGTTTATCAGGCAAGGCTAGGAAACGCGTAGGAATTCCGACGCTTGCCGGGGAATTCCTACCGTTTCCGAGCCGAGCCTGATAAACTTGATATTAAAACACTAGCTGGTATTCTATTTATCAGGTAACGTTTTATGCTCGAAAATGACATAAAGCTGACGTCGTATTCTAACAGTAGATCTAACCTTGTGAAACAAATGGTATTGGATCTGTGTCTACTAGTTGCGAAGTTACGTGTTCGTAACTATGTGTCTACATGCATTATTTACAGTATACACCATCTTAGTATCCATGGTATCTACACACATACTACAAATGGTTTCCTCAAATTGTTCAATACACACATTCTGTTTATAAACACAGACAGCAGTCAGAACACAGGTCACAGCGCGTGTATTATTGATTTAACTCGGGCAGATGTACCTTGCGATACACAATAAATGAGGTCTGTACTCGCGGGAAATCTACATGTACATGAATTATGTGTACAATTATAACGCAAATGAGTTTAAATACGAATGGGTTTGTCAACGTTCGACTGTTTGGAGATAGTTGAAGCAAAATGGCAGAATGAGAAATGAATCATCGGCAGAATGAGAAATGAATCATCGACATTGAATGTGTAGATCGGCGACCGTGACCCATTTCTCCAGTGCAGTTTCTGACCAATGGTAGTCCTTCTTACATGCGTGTGCAGAATTGAATTTTGTGACACAGAATTGAATTTTGTTACACAGAATTGACAGAATTGAATTTTGTGACACAGAATTGAATTTTGTGGCACAAAAGTGAATTTTGTGACACAGAATTGAGTTTTGTGGCACAAAAGTGAATTTTGTGACAAAGAATTGAATTTTGTTACACAGAATTGAATTTTGTGGCACGAAAGTGAATTTTGTGACACAGAATTGAGTTTTGTGGCACAAAAGTGAATTTTGTGACACAAAATTGATTTTTTTGGAACAAAAATGAATTTTGTGGCACAAAATTGAGCCATGTCCCACTTGGCTCCCCGTACTTCGGGCCGCCCAATTTCAAGGTAACTGAGGACATATGTTTACCTTGATTGTAAGTCAAATGCGTTAAAGCTTTTCTTTTATGTTTATTTCATTATCAATACTACCAGCGAGGGGGTTAGCTTTGTAATAACGATGCCCTTGTTTTTGTTTGTAAATGACGTCGAAAGCTTCGAGGAAGTTAAAATATTCAATTCCGCATGTCCTATCAGACGATATTACGGCAGCTCATACACCGACCTACATGCCATACAACAGCGACATTTGGTAGTAATTAGCATTTATAAATTATCCATCATAATCACCAGTGTCGATGCTGAACCTCCAGCACACTATGGCTGCTCGATAATCACCGAGTCGGTCTTCTACAGTCATGATCGGTGCTTTATTGACTGAATGGTGAACAATGCAGACCCGGATCAGACTGCGCGGATGCGCAGGCTGATCTGGGGATACACTGATCGCATACCCCATAAGCCACATTTCTCCAGTCACAGCCACAATTATACCATTTGTATGACGCCGCTGGGACGGTACTGATAAAGGCACAGGCATTCGGCGTGTCGGCTTTCATCGTTATAACCATATATATATGAACAAGGCTTCTAACTTTGGTCGGACACGACCTCGTATCGTAACAAATTCCACGATTGTAGTAACGCTAATGTGAATATTTTGGCGGAAAGTGCACATGTTCATTTGAGAATTATTGCTATCTTGCTAAAATAACATAGAATATAATTATGCAAATAATATCGAATTACAGCTCCTTTTCCTAGGTCGGACATAACCTCGTATCATAACAAATGAAATCATGTGTTTAAGGCTCTAACGTCCATATTGTAGTGGCAAGTTCATATGATCATCTGATAAGTACCGATATCCTGCAGAAAATACATATAATGCATATAAAATAAATTACAAGTTTAAACATGTTATTTTGTTATGATACAAGGTCGTGTCCGACCAAAGTTAGAAGCCTTGTTAATATATATAGTCCTGACTTAGTTTTCTTGTTTCAAGATATAGTATTTGCCAAACTTAAAATAAATTAACTACGGAAATGTTGCGTTTAAATGGTTCCAGAGTAATACAATGTCGTTCTGGTAACGGATACATGTTCTAAATGTAAATAATGACGCATACGGCCATACAAAGTACTTTGGTTCTCAGACACGGGGTTTGTGGAATGTGACGCGGGATAGCTGATATTTTTTAAAAATAATTTGTTTGAGATGTTCGTCTCTGATTTTGTTCAAGGCGCCAGTTGCATATATGTGCTTTAAAGTTACAAAAACCTCTTTAGACGTGAAGAGTCGCATAAAATATTCATCAGACATATTTGGATTTAACATATCATATTTTTGCACGCTGGTGTTTTTTATTGACCATGTGGTGATTTTATGGTACGATTTTATTTCTCCATGACGATAAAGTGCTCGACGCGCAGGGAATTTTCTGACGAATTATCTGAGAACCAAAGAACAATTTGTATGGCCTAATGTATTGACATATATACCCAGACATGTAGAATGTACAACATGGCACGTATATATTGTGGCAATTGACAATATCAAGGTTTTGGCCAGTGTAGTTCCTGATCATAAACTACATGTACACCCATGTTGCTCCATTTGCTAACAAAAAGGATTGTTCACATGCATTCACAAACTGGGTGTAGCCCCTGATAATAATACACATATGTAACTGTGACTGTAAAAATGTGGCGTATGGCTTGTGCGGTCAGTGTAAATTCGAATCAGCCAGTGCCATCGCACAGTCTGATCAGGATCTGGGGGCCGTTTCACTAAACTTCGTACGACCAAAATGTCGGTAAGTAGAAACTTATGATAGTTTGTAAATTTCACATTAACAATGTGTTCTTGTAAACAATTGATGGATTTACATTTATTGAGCATAGGCTGCATATGCAGCCTATGCTCAATAAACGTTAATCCACCAACTGAAATTTACAACTATTCTAAATTTGCACTTACGAACATTGTACTCGTACGAAGTTTAGTGAAACGGTCCCCAGCACTGTTCGCTATTCCATCAATGAAAGGTGAAAACAAGCTGATTCTTAATATTAACGCCACCGTTGGTAAACTATCAGAAGGTACAATGTATATTTAAGTATATAAATACTATACTAATGCAACCATGACTTGTTGCATTTACTAGGGATGCAAGACAGTTTGTCTGTTTAAAGTATACAAGGAGTCCTTTGACTTGGACGCATTTGGAACCGACCAAATGTTTGACATATCACAGTAAACGCAACAACCCGTGGTTTTATTCATTAAACATTCAGTGAGAATGGAATACACTCCTTTTTTCTGATAACCTGGAACCTACTTCAGCAAATGATGGGCGAATAACGTATGATCTCGGCAGACTGCACGGATACACAGGCTGATCAGTAGCCTATTTCACCAACATTGCAAAGTATACTTATCTAGCAAAGTATACTTTGAGGGAGTAATCATTTATTTTCCCAAAAGGCATTATTTCATATAGAACTAACCACTGCATATATTCGATGATTACAATTATGCAGCATTATTATACTGCATTTATTACATTGTCACAGCCAAAATGGCTGTGATAATGTAATAAATTCAGTATAATAAAAATTAATAAATTTATCCTTCAATTGAAAATTTCTCCCTCAAAGTAGATCTATACTTTGCTAGATAAGTAAGTATACTTTGCAATGTTAGTGAAATAGGCTACTGGTATTACGATGATCGCATATTCGCAGTATCGTCTATTTTCTCAGCACGTCGTTTATTTTAGGCTAAACTGGTCGCGTGTGCATTGTTTGTCATTTTTGTCTCGCTTTGCGTCACATCCGATACTGATTGGGCCGTTTTATACTGGATGTACGTGCTTCAAATGCCAACAATATGAAATGGCGTGAGAGCAGTAATGAACTGTGTTTTCGATGGTGTCAGTGAACATGACTGACTAGGAATGAGACAGTGTGTGATTGGATGTTATTTTTATTCTACTAGTGTTTCGTTTGTAAATAATGATCATCAGGTCAGAAAAATAGTTATTCCATGAACTGCCAGTGGGCGTTGGCAACGTATTCAAAGTTACAACACATAATAGTATTAATTAATGTAACATTTTTACAAATGACGTATACGTACACTCAGGTTCAGAAGTACGATACAAATTTACAATTGTTGTCTTTTCTGTTCTGCTGCATAACTTTCTACGTATATTTGAGAACCGAGTTCGTGACTTTGGTGTGTCGGGGCACATACTGACCTGCGGAAGTAGTCCCCACAATGCTGCGCCTGCTGTTCTTGACGTGTGTTACCATGACGATCAGGTCTGGGTTCGGTAGTCCCGCGGAGGAACACGCCCATCCCACAACCACATGGTCTCCTCCTTTGGACTTTAACGCAGGTAATCTATAGGCCAGTTCCATATGCTATTGTGTCCCTTAGATTTGTCATCGAACGCAGGTAATCCATAGGCCAGTTCCATACGCTATTACTTCCCTTCGATTTATTATCTAACATAGGTAATATACAAGCCAGTTCTATACGCTGTTACTTCCCATATATTTATTATCTAACGCAGGTAATCTACAAGCCAGTTCCATACGCTGTTACTTCACTTAGATTTATTATTTAACACAGCTAATCTACAGGCCAGTTCCATACGCTATTACTTCCCTTATAATTATTATCTGATGCAGGTAATCTATAGGCCAGTTCCATACACTATTACTTCACTTATATTTATTATCTAACGCAGGTAATCTACAAGCCAGTTCCATACGCTGTTACTTCCCTTATATTTATTATCTAACACAGGTAATATATAGGCCAGTTCCATACGCTGTTACTTCCTTTAAATTTAGTATCTAACGCAGGTAATCTATAGGCCAGTTCTATACGCTATTACTTCCCTTATAGTTATTATCTGATGCAGGTAATCTATAGGTCAGTTCCATACACTATTACTTCCCTTATATTTATTATCTAACGCAGGTAGTCTACAAGCCAGTTCCATACGCTATTACTTCTCTTATATTTATTATCTAACACAGGTATTAATCTATATGCCAGTTCCATACGTGATTACTTCTCTTATATTTGTTATCTAACACAGGTAATCTATAGGCCTGGGGCCCTTTCACTAACGAACTAAGCAAGTACTTTTGTCATAAGTTATAACTTAAGTCCGAAGTACGTGCTTAGTCCGTTTCACAAAACATCTTAGCAAGAACGACAATCAAAATTTACGATGGAAAACTAAGACAGGTAGCTAGCAGTCTTAAGTTATAACTTAAATATTTAAGTCGGAACTTATGAAATAAACAAAGATGGATGCCCCCATGTGAGCCGAGGTGGAGAAAACAATTCACTGACAGCAGGTAAATGTTCACTTCATACGTACTATTTTAGCAATTATCTGCCATATAAACAATATATGCTTACATATAGATAGCCACACTTGTGCTAGTTACCCGTGTATTGCTATTTGTGATGTAGGTCATTTCGTTACCAGTATTCGCTATGCCCAGTTATCGACAACATTTACAACCACTGTAGATCCAGATGAGCCGGCTCGTAACGAACCGTCTGTATGCTGTTCATGTATGTCTGTTTGTCGGTTAGTGTCAGTCAGTTGGTCGGTGTCAGTTGGTCAGTGTCGGTCGGTGTCTGTCGGTCTGTCGGTCGGTCGGTGTCGGTTGGTGTCGGTCAGTGTTGGTCGACCAGTCGGTATCGGTCGATCAGTCGATCATGTGTATGCTGTACATGTATGTCTGTTTGTCAGATGGTGTCAGTCAGTTGGTCGGTATCAGTTGGTCGGTGTCAGTTGGTCAGTGTCGGTCGGTGTCTGTCGGTCAGTGTCTGTCGGTTGGTCGGTGTCGGTCGGTGTCGGTCGGAGTCGGTCAGTGTTGGTCGATCAGTCGGTGTCGGTCGGTCGGTCGGTGTCTGTCAGTTGGTTTCGCACGGTCGGTGTCAGTCAGTCAGTGTTGGACGGTCGGTGTCAGTCTGTCGGTTGGTGTCGGTCGGTCAGTGTCGGTCGGTGTAGGTTTGTCAGTGTCGGTCGGTCGGTCGGTCGGTCGGTCGGTAAACAATAACTAAGTTGTAACTTATGACACACTTGTTATGACCGTCTTAAGTTTGTGTTGTGAAACCAAATAAGCAATAACTTAAGTCGGTCATAACTTTTGTCATAAGTTATAACTTAAGTTCGAACTTATGAACAAACTAAGATTTGTTAGTGAAACAGTCCCCAGTTCAATACGATGTTACTTGCCTTAGAATTAGTATCTAACGTTGGAGATACAATATCACAGATATTCACTTCCAGTAAGTAAATCTGCCAAATACTTGTATGTCCATGATCACGAACACCCATAGTTCTCAAATAAATTTCATGTTGGCTTCTTATGTATGGTGCACCCGTTAACCGCGGCTATTATGAACATTCCTTATGTTTATTATCTTTTTTTTCCCGTCAAATATTGATTTTAATATGGGAGCTCAGAATAGTTGTTTTTATAAAACAATGTTGTTGTATTTGTGGACCGAATTTGAAGATGTAGCTGTCAGTAATCATGTCCGTGCTATCTAGCCAGATGTTGTAGACGGGATCTATTTTTAAATCCTGGTAATCACTCCCCTACTCAGGGAGATTCAGATTATTTAACAAGGTGAGCTGATTATCGCGACATAATGCACGAGTGACTGGGTAATTTCTCTAAAGAAACAAGTGAGCCCAGCGAACCGAGTTTGTGTATGCCCCAGTCATAGTTTCCCGTTTTGGCCGAGCCGTTGTGCCCCGTTACTGGCACGCAATATTTGCTTTTCTAAGATCAAAGTCGGGTTATGCCTTGCTACAGCCACGTTCTAGCCTCGATGTCGCCACGATTTGCCACGTTGTGCCTCGTTATGCCTCGCTGCCACTGAGCGTAACATAGCATATCACAACGTACCACGACGTGTTATAACGTACCACAACGTAGCAGCAACGTGGCACAACGTTGTGCAACGTAGCATAACGCAGCTCATAACGTAGTATAACGTATACAAACGTGACATGGGGAACGTGGGTACAAATATCTCACCGTTGATCACGTTTCATATGTTTTGGCAGTAATAGATCGTTCACACAAACAGAAAGTATGTATCCTGTGTAATCTTACATCTCAAATGGTAGTATATCACGAATGATCAGACGAGTTATCACAATATTTATTAACATCTGCGAAATTTGGCACTGTCAGGTGGCTGCCATTGGAATATTGTTGATAAGAGATCGCACTGGAGTGACATTAAAAGCGCAAAGTAGTAAATAAGGCAATACTAATTCTAACGACGAATTTATTGCTTTTATTATCGAAAAATAATGAAATCAGCAACATAAACGTATATCTATTCATGCAAAAATCGCTAATATCTTGTAATTGTGTTGGAACTATTTTCTTCGTAGAAAATATTATGTGTGTGATCCGTCCGGTATGACCTGCTCAACCAGCTTGCAATCCGGTGCGATTTTCAAACGAGACTCGATAAAGTTTGCTAAACAGTAAAGGAGTGCATTAGAAATATGTTAACCGCATTGTAATTTTGAAATTTGCGGCGTATATCCGTTAGCGCGTCGCCATTAAACAGATTGTCCGACCTTTCAAAATTGCAATACAGTTAACCCTATTATAACCTGACACTGCGTGGCATAACGTGACATGTGGAACGTGGGTGAAACGAGGCCACAACGTAGCTTACCGCAGCACAACATGTCAACAAACGCAACAGAACGTAGCAACCGGCGGCGGGACGCGTTAGTGACCAGTTAATTTAAAATTAACCATTTCACGCCCTCGGACAGTATGTATTTAAAGCTATATTCCAAATAAGTGGGCAGACGGCAATATGCGTTCGGCATTTGTGACCTAGACACACTAGAAGCTTTTACATAAACACAAATATGCTGCTCTATTCGTGCTCCTTACCTATGCAGGAATGTGAAATATCTTGGTGCAGCCTCTTTAAAATGATCCAATTCTGAGGTAAAATATTCACTTTAAAACCATGCCGTGCCACGCTACTTGCGGAACTACAGATTGAATGTTGTATGTGTTCTCAATCATCATCCAGAGGCAAATGTACTATCATGGTGCAAACCAGTTCCCATCCATGAGTTTTCTCTGAAATAAATTCTTGTTTGAAACTCCCAGAAAAATCTGTTGTTTTTATCAGTTTTTGTCACAACATACCCTCAATTCGTATTTGCCCATTTCTGATCAATGGGAACAGGTCAGATGGCCCTGGAATGAGCATTCATCAATTAATACGATGAGAAATCTGTATAAAATACAAAATCAACTACAAAATAATAATTAAACAATTAAAATGAACTTTAATCAGCAGAAAGTGTAATATTTATAAATTTCATCGGTGCCATTATACGAAACTGGCGGCTAACTGGTCACTGCTAACTTATGTTCACGTACTGTCACGTTGTTCAGGTATTAGCGATATAACCCAATCAGGAGCATTATTTCTAGATAATCAATCAGCTCATATAGTTAAATAAACATTTTCTTAATTTCACACATGATTGGTGTAAGTAAATCAACGTTATATTTGTGTAAACTACTGGTTGAATTGTAAGAAATACATATAGCCACATTTAATTATTCTTATCACACTTCACCCATATCCCGCATGTTACTATAAGGAAAACTAGACCTGGTACGGGTACGGGTGTGGGTTGTCCGTATGTACGCAGAAACTCGCGGATTGTCGCCTCGTACATGCGGACGAACTGCGATATAAGTAATACAAACTAGATAATTAGGTGACATTAATATTCAATTACGTTACAACTTTAAAATAAAGTTTCCGGAATGTCCGCCATCTTACATTCGGGATATAAATACAATGAAGTATGATTTCTCTTCGCCGGATGTTGCTGCGCAAATAGGGCCAACTGGGCAACTGGACATTTTTCATTTGTTATAATTGCGTTTATATAATTATATAAACAATTTACATGTTAAACACTGGATATGCACTATTTGTTTTTGAATATTAAACAAAATGCGATAGGCTTCAGTTAGTATTTTTAGAGCGCATGAATATAATGAAGCTGCCTGGACAGTTCCATTTTTCCAACGTGATCTGGACTTTCTGTGTAGCGTTACACGCCCGTTTCATAACGTATATTAATATATCGTGGAATGATTTATGATTTCAATATAGTTATATATATATTTATACCCACTATGCGATAGCAAGGGGGCGGGCATATTGCGTTGCTCTTCAGGTTCCGTAAGTCCGTTCGTCGAAAAGTTTGTAAGAGTTTCTCCGACATGTAATATCTTCAATATTACGAGAAGGATTGCTTCAATACCTGGACACTTGTGAATCATCTGAACATTTGTCACACACTCGCTCCACCATTAACCATGACCTTTACCTTTGTCACCTTCGAAATGTCGCTGAAACACTTAGCCATGTTGTTACGTTGACACATTTGTAAGAGTTTCTACAACATTTAATATCTTCAATATTGCACGAAGCATTGCGTCAAAACGTGAACACTTGAATCACCTGAACACCAGTTACACACTCTTGCCACCATTAACACGACCTAGACCTTTTTCACTTTTGAAATATTGTTGAAACAATTAGCCATTTTGTTAAGTCGAAAAGTTGTGAGAGTTTCTCCAATATGTAACATGTATTACGCGAAGGATTGCTTCAATACTTCGACACCTGAACATGTGTTACACACTCGCGCCACCATTAACACGATATTGACCTTTGTCACCTTCAAAATGTCGCTGAAACACTTAGTAGAATTTCTCCAAATATAGCATAGTATGCTACGGGGGCACATCAATGTTTTACAAACATAAGTTCTAGTTTCTCGTTAATATGCAATGGTTTTTATTTGACATCAACTGATGTCGGAGTGCGTACATCGTCGATATAAATATCTAAAATGGCCGTTTGTGTATTTTTATTTCGTTTAAATACACATGCTTTTGGAACATTTGTAAATTACATATATAAATAAAGGAAAATCAACTTCGGTGTTTTATGGTAACTTTACAGGTTATTTTGCCAATAACTATAAAATAACAATTGTTTTATTGCAAAAAGTGAACCAATTTTTACACATTAATGACGTTATTTCATTAAGTTGTACTGAAAACAAAATTTACCACCACTAGTTTAACACAATGTATTTCAGATAAACCGCAGTATGACATATCACCGTTGACGATTGATGATATAGAAGAAACCATACGGAATACATCAATAAACGACCTCCTGTACACATATACGAATGAAGAACAGCGGAATATCATACATGGACAGTTGACATATTGCCCATATACGCCATTGTGCCGACTGACGTTATCGGGCAGCCTAGCGGACTTGTCAACATATAATTCACAACAGTCGTGTTGTGTTGATTCCGGTTGTAGCTGTAATACCGCGACTTGTGTCAAGCAACAAAATTTCTGCCCTGATGTAGTTCACATTAAAGGTACCGACTTACCGCTACCAGACAAAGATGACATAGCCAGGCCAATGTGCATTCCAAATGAATTGACACCTCCTAGTGAAAATAGTTTACAGTACGGAAGTAGCGCAATTACGAGATGTCCGTCGGCTTCCGCCAGCGATGCGAGGTGGAAATGTGCCCGTGAATATACGGTAGGCGACCTGTCGTTTGTGGACGTGGTTCCTGTAACCAGCAACGTGAGCGGCATCACGTACAGAAACCAGTTATGTGCTCTCTGCAACAACGTGCACACGGACGAGCTTTCATTCTGGGATGTTCATCTGACAGGGTATGATGCGATTCTGGATGTCTCGTCCGAGACTGATGCAATTAACACTGCATTGAAATATGTCCGGCTTATATTATCGTATGTAAATCACGCGACAGTTGCTGCAGCAAAATACTGCATACTTGACGTTATATCAACATGCAACGTCACAGGCTTCTGGACGGAATTCAATGAAAGAACAGAGCGGGCCTGTTTATTTTACTCCCTTCATTACAAGGTTGATGAACGGTACTATGGTAATATTTTCTGCGCCATTTGTAACGGACACACATCCCAGTCGGCCACATGCCCTAAGGACTACGAAATACACGATATGCATTCAATTTCATTTTCGATTCTACTGAAAACCAGTGTTGAAGATACAAGCCACGATGAATCTACACAGTGTGGATCGGGATATATTGAAGACAAACTGAAGGTAATGTTCCCCGATGTTCCCTATTTGTGACCAGTGTACTCCAGATTAAATAGTACACTCCTGTAGCCTGATAACAATCTGTATACATTGTTAGCAGCATGACGGGTATTTCATTGATACATTGTTGAACAGTGCAGATCCCGGTCAGACGGACCGGATGTATAGGCTAATCGGGAATTGCATTGGTCGCAAACAAAAAACATAACCATTTTTCTTCAGTCAGTAACACATATATGTTTGGATCGTCAGTTATCGTCATTAGATCACAAACAAATTAGCGTTATAAATGCTACGCAACTGTATTTGTGTTTTAAGTCCTCATTTCCATTTCGAATTTACTAAATGGAAATAGTATGACCTACATTGTACATGCCCTTGATAATCGTATCGATTATATTAATAATATCTAGCCAACAGTTGGGGACCTGTAGTACACCCGATCATCATATAATCCAAGCGTTCCTAAATGTGAAGGGATATATGCATAACATGAATGTGAACATTCCCTCATTACTGCATCCTATACGGCACATGGAGTGGCCAATATACCCCATATTAGTGTGTTAAAAATATCGGCCAGTTTCGCGTCTTGTGACGCTTGAAAACGAACTGAAAAAAAACCAAAGTAGAACATTATGATACATTGTAGCTGTCCATACATAGAACATCCAGGACAATACACTCGTATACATTATGTTAAGCCAAACTGTGTTATATGTCGGTTTTCTGGAAGTTGTGTGCCTGTTTCTATTAAGAACACGAATCGCCATTGTAAATTATCTCATTTACAGAGAAGGGCACAGTATGTCACTTTTACCTAGCTCATCACATATTATACCGTATACATCATATACTGTATTCTATTGCAATATACCTACATACTGCAGTGGAGCTTCGTATGGGGGAGTAAAAATAACCCATATATATTAACATCAAGCACAGTGGAGTATGTAGGAAATTAATACATAGCTGATGTATATTTTGTAAATGTTAACAATATTACACTGATATCTGACTTGCAGTACATCTTGGTGTAATATAAACAGGAGGTGTAGCAGGCCCATGGCTTGATCATACTAAGATGGCAGAGCTGGCAGCTCCGTGCACCGTATATGATACAGCAACTAGAGAATATTCACATAATGTTATACATATATCTCACCATCCTTAGGAAACAACTATGTTTAAATAATATGATTCCCAGCGGTCCCAGCGGTCCCAGCGGTAAACTAACATTCGTCAAGCATGAAGCCAACACAAGTGTTAAAGTGGCTGTTTCTCAGATGGTACTTCCTAAAATGCATTTCACAAACACAGTCGAGATATGTCAATGAATGTTGTATGAATACAGTCACTTGTCATAAACATACGTTTGTTAGCTCATTATCGCATTTGAATGGCAGTTTCCAATCTCGTAAAAATGAACTCCAGGAAATACCATGCTAAACGTTGCTGTATGCCTATTGCGTCATAGATATATGTAACAACCAAGCAAGTAGTGGCGTAATTACCACTGTGCAACGCTAGTTATGTTTTTTAAATAATAAAATAGTTTTTTATTTATTTCTACTTTCTTTCTTCATGTCACTCATAGGGTAATATGTGTTCAGAAAAGCTATACAAATGTACTGTAAAATGCTTGTTTACCATCTGCTTTGCTCGCAATGTATCAACATCTGAGACACGGGGCTTTCATAGATAAGGTGCTTTAATTTGTTTTCAAGATATGATAAACAATTCTGCAACGATCAGGAACGTACTTTTCCAACGTTTCTGCACAGACAAATGCCGAAACGTTGGAAAAGAGGGTTCCTGTTTTTTAGAGAATTGTTCAACATTAATTATTAATTATTACTATTAATTATTGCGGAAAGCTTACATAATATGTACTAACACCGTTTAAACTCCAGTTAACAGTGTCATTCTAAATGGTGTTCAAACATGACAATATAATAACTTTCCAATTATGTAACTTTCATAGCCGCATATTACGGGGCGCCATGCAGGACAGGTTAATTATGTGTACAAAATTGAGTTTTGTAACACTAAAAATCACAAAATTCAATTCTGTGTCACAAAATTCAATTCTGTCAATTCTGTGTCACAAAATTCAATTCTGTGTCACAAAATTCAATTCTGCATACGTTTCGTATACAAAATTCATTTTTGTTATAAAGGATTCAATTTTGTAAGATAGAATTGAGTTTTGTGAAGAAAATTCAGTTTTGTGGGACAGAATTAATTTTTGTCCACAATAATTAGTTTGCGTAGGATAGTCTATGTCATCTCTACGTTGATTGGTTGAGATCGGTCTTAGTCCATTTTATTAGATGGTGGAGTACACTTGCAGGTTTAAATATTTCAATGCGAAAATATAACCCAATATATAAATATTATACTTCTTTATGGACAGTTATTTTGGTTATATTATGATTACAAATGAGTGGTCACACCATATAAGCATATATACTTTGAAGGAGAAATAAGAAAAATATTCAGAATTTTCCCTCAATTATGTAAACAGGGTCAAACATAAAGTAGCCGGGACATAGCTAGACCTGAGAGCATGCCCATATATAGAGAATACCAGGCTAGTGTATTTTGATATCAAGTTTATCAGGCAAGGCTATGAAACGCGTAGGAATTCCGAGGCTTGCCGAGGAATTCCTACCGTTTCCGAGCCGAGCCTGATAAACTTGATATTAAAATACACTAGCCTGGTATTCTATTTATCAGGTAACGTTTTATGCTCGAAATTGACATTAGATGACGTCGTATTCTAACAGTAGATCTAACCTTGTGAAACAAATGGTATTGGATCTGTGTCTACTAGTTGCGAAGTTACGTGTTCGCAACTATGTGTCTACATGCATTATTTACAGTATACACCATCTTAGTACATGTATCCATGGTATCTACACAAATACTACAAATGGTTTCCTCAAATGGCCCAATACACACATTCTGTTTATAAACACAGACAGCAGTCAGAACACAGGCCACAGCGCGTGTATTATTGATTTAACTGGGGCAAATGTACCTTGCAGATACACACTAAATGACGTCAGTACTCGCGGGAGATCTACATGTACATGAATTATGTGTACAATTATAACGCAAATGAGTTTAAATACGAATGGGTTTGTCAACGTTTGACTGTTTGGAGATAGTTGAAGCAAAATGGCAGAATGAGAAATGAATCATCGGCAGAATGAGAAATAAATCATCGACATTGAATGTGTAGATCGGCGACCGTGACCCATTTCTCCAGTGCAGTTTCTGACCAATGGTAGTCCTTCTTACATGCGTGTGCAGAATTGACAGAATTGAATTTTGTGGCACAGAATTGAATTTTATGACATGGCACAGAATTGAATTTTGTGGCACAAAAGTGAATTTTGTGACACAGAATTGAATTTTGTGACACAGAATTGAATTCTGTGGCACAAAAGTGAATTTTGTGACACAGAATTGAATTTTGCGGCACAAAAATGAATTTTGTTGACAAAATTGAGCCATGTCCCACTTGGCGCCCCGTACATATGGCATTATATACATTTTCACTAGACGTATTTCTATCACAATATATTAGAAAATAGTTCTCTGGAAATATAATCCATTGGCCTGCAGACTGTTTCTGCCACACACAACCAGTTTGATATGTCAAACACATAATAGTATTGGAATGTAAATGTAATTAGGGAAACAGTCGCATTTTTCGCCAGCAGACCTACGCATATGTTCATGTGTTCTGTCTAGGCAGCAGTATCAATAACTATTTATGGTACGATGTAAGTTAGTTGAGTACTACCCACATGTATTTCCATATCTGTGTCATTGCCATCAGGTTCGTTGCCATGCGAATATATCATATGTTATCATATGTTCAACATATTTACGATTCAGACTGTGCATTGTTTAATATATTATGAGTTTGAGTATGTTTTAATTGGGTTCTCAGTTTCTTTGACCTCTATTTCACGTATGCATATACATGACTATACTAGAGCAAGTGATAGTGGCTCACCGATACCCCCGGCCGCAGCCTGGTCTGACCAACAAATATTTTCTCAGCCCATTGGCCTTACCATTGGGCATAGAATGAAAATGTTGATGATGATAAAGAGGCAAAGGCAGTTTCAAGTCAATCCGACTTAGGTTACAGAGATAATGGGTACCCGAAAACTTCAACGCAAATCTTACGGACAGACGCCTGGTCGGACTAAATGGTGGACGGACTGACAGAAAAATGAAAACACCTTTTTGTTCGAAATAACACTAATCATGACTACTACTGGGTTCAGGATTTCGTCATCACCAGTAGCCTATTTCACCAATATTTCAAAGTATACGTATATAGCAAAGCATTTCCCGAAATGCATTATTTCATATAGAACTAACGACTGCATATATTTGATGATTAAAAGTATGCAGAATTATTATACTGAATTTATCACATTAACACAGCCAAAATGGCTGTGATAATTTAATAAATTCAGTATAATAAAAATTAATAAATTCATCATAAATAAGATAAGTATACTTTGCAATTTTGGTGAAATATGCTACAGGTATCTGCTCATTCATGGTGAAATTATAACCCGTTTTATGTCGATGTAAAATGTTTGAATTATATCCAATCGATTAAATGTGACGATCATTTTATTACTGCTATTTAAGTCTTAATATGTTATAATCACATCCAGTACCTACGGGAAAACTACATGATGATTACATTATGTATGACTATTTTCATCAAGCTATTAATTTATATCCCATTGTATCAGGTGTTAGCATATAGTATTAGCTACAAAGAATCCCACAAATTAAGGTATTGTACCCATATGCTACAAATCAGTTGATATAATACTGTAATATCGAACAGGTTCTCACATTGCACGCATGATGTAGACGCTTTAAAATAGTATCCGCCGACAACTAAAAGCTACATGATTCTTCCAACGTGTGCATATCGAAAATGAAACGAAAAACCAAGTTACATATCACGCCGGTTGGTACAGAGGCGTGTAACATATATTTGTTTTGTGTAGATCATTAGTTGGAACCGTGCAATAGTTAGAATGGTAACAAATTGTTGTTCAGAGAGATAAACATCGTCATTTTGGTTGAATTGTGAACGGTGTGTGCTCTGATCAGAGTCTTCTGTTCGAACTTTTCAGGCCGTGATCAATAGAACACTTATTATATAACATCGTTATCAGCATCACACACACTTACACATAAAACCGTATAACATGATGTATTTGAATTCAAATAAGACGGGACTCTCAACGTATGATTTATCGAAGCTGCTACAGACGGGACTTTCAACGTATGATTTATCGAAGCTGATACAGACGGGACTTTCAACGTATGATTTATCGAAGCTGCTACAGACGGGACTTTCAACGTATGATTTATCGAAGCTGATACAGACGGGACTTTCAACGTATGATTTATCGAAGCTGATACAGACGGGACTTTCAACGTATGATTTATCGAAGCTGCTACAGACGGGATTTTCAACGTATGATTTATCGAAGAGCTGCTACAATTATCTTCATAGCGGCCATTTTGAAAATAAAATTACTTGACATACGGGTTGTGTGGGTATATGTATGTAATATTAACAGATTCACATTTGATAGCTTCTGCACTTATTTCTGTTAGAAATGAAGCTACTTTGCAACTGAACGTTAACATGTATATCAAATAGAAATGGCAAGATGCTTCACAGCTGCCATTTTTATATGTAAAATGGCTGAATTACATAGGTATTGGGTTTTATTATCACCAACATGTTTACATCTGTGACAGTTATTGATAAAATACTGTGTTGAAATATGGAAAATCAGGATGTTTCAAGATGTAATCTGTCGACAGGCAGTTACGTTATGTTTCATGGCGGCGATTTCGAAATAAAAATTTACGAAACTGATCTTCCATTTTCTCTGCTCATATTTCATGGTTTTAGTAAATGTCGTTATCTGCTGAAACTGCATAAGTAATGAGCTGTAATATAAAGTGATAGCAACTAATATAATGTTAATTCGGTCAGTTTCAGGCGTGGTGATCATATTGGAATTGGTGTCCATCTTGGTTTTGGGAAACCTACACCGGACTACTTTTTTTTCATTTCCCTGCAATATAAAGCTGCAGAAAATTGCGAAAGTTTACTTTCAACACGAATAGTTGACAGGACAAGTTACATTCATGGATATCAGCCAAAAAATCGATATTCGGCCGCGGTTTTCGCAATTTTAACACCCAGATTCAAATTCTACGATGGATTTCTTATAAGAATAAACATGATTCATAAAGTTCTACTCTGTGTAGGGGGTGGTCAAGATGTTCAGCCTAGCTCCAAAGCAGTATAACCGGTGTGTCTTTGGCCGATAATAGCAATCAAGGTGTATGATCACGTGGTTTCCGAACCCGATTTTCCGACGTGACGTAATCTGTGACGTCATGTTTACAGTAGATTTTCATTAAAATCTTCCTAACAAACGGACAGATTTTGATGATATGTAGCGCACCAAATACGATGGCATATGTGTTTTATAGGTGATCTGAAAGTTCTTTACAATAACTTATAAATTTCACAAAGAATCGAGTACCGTTTATTTCTTATATTCACGTGCTCTAGTTTTTATTTACATTTAAGGTAACCGATTCTTCGTCACAACGACATAATTATGAGATTTAAGACGCCTCTACAATAAAGGGCAAAGTGTACCGCATTTGCTGTGGTATATTTCATAATTGTATGATAGCCCAAAGACCTTCAGCATTATACACGCACCTGCTATAATTTCCAATACCAAGTTGTTGTTCTGTGTATCTAAAGGGGTTGAGCTTAGAATGTGGTGTAACTAAAGGGGTGGAGCCTAATTTAATGAGATGCCGTGCAATAATTGCCGTGCGTGTATCTGAAACGTATGGGCACTTACACGCACGGAAATTATTGCACGACTGTTCCGAATGATGTCAACAGGAAATAATGTGCCAGACAACGCGTATATGACGATAGCAACGGCCTTCACGACGTAAACATGGCAGGTGAAGGGACTCCCCCCTTCCAATACCAAGTTGTTGTTCTGTGTATCTAAAGGGGTTGAGCTTAGAATGTGGTGTAACTAAAGGGGTGGAGCCTAATTTAATGAGATGCCGTGCAATAATTGCCGTGCGTGTATCTGAAACGTATGGGCACTTACACGCACGGAAATTATTGCACGGCTGTTCCGAATGATGTCAACAGGAAATAATGTGCCAGACAACGCGTATATGACGATAGCAACGGCCTTCACGACGTAAACATGGCAGGTGAAGGGACTCCCCCACCTTGGCAATGTTCGGCGACGTCTAGATGTATATTATAGAGTATTACTCACACATGCACTGTTATTGAATCAATTGCTATCAATGTTTGTCAACAATTGTTGACATAGAACATGCCACAAAGTATCGAGTGTACAACAATTCCAAGTATGCAACTGTCTATCGTGATTACCCAACCACTATGTTCAGCATTTGTTATATTAGTAAATATTACGAGAGTGTTACTGCTATTGACATGTATTTATTACACTCTTGCAAATGATTTGCACGGGTTTCGCTGTGAGAGAAAACCCGTAATCAACTCCTTACAAATAATACACCGTGAAGAGCACACACGTAATTGCGCGCCTGTTTTCTTGGAAAAAAAATATTTTAAATTAATCAAAATAAAGTTATTTGAAAATTTGGAAAGGGTCGCGACTAATCTAGAATGTTAATGTGATTGAACAAATTCAGTCACACAACGTAACGTCAAAACGCGGGAAAACAAATAATTGTATAACTATTCATGCGCACATCACAATTCATTGATTATAATCTAAAAAAAAATAGACTAAATATGCATTTGTATCCGCCGTGGAAGTGTAATAAATAGGATATTCCATCGTACAAGTTTGAATAGCGGAAATAATACACTCGTGTCCGTCGGCGTCCGTGCAAGCAACTAGTTCGCTACACTCACTCGTTGCTTTCGCGGAAGCCGACGCACACTCGTGTATTACTTTCCGCTATTCAAAATGTACGATGGAATATCCTCTATGTAACATTTTATAAGAAATTGGGAAAATGACGAAATGAGGAAAACATTGTTGTCTGTATAAACAAACCAGATTTGTAAAGCTAAGAACGACAAAAGTATAGATGTGTCTACTCTCTAAATTATCAGTATTATGTCGTAAAACCTGTTTATTACATTCTTGCAAATTATTTGCACGGGTTACGCTGTGAGAGAAAACCCGTAATCAACTCCTTACAAATAATATAGCGTGAAGAGAACACCGGTCCCGTAATTACGCGCCTGTTTTCTTGGAAACCACGAGCTACCATGCAAATTGTTTAATTTGTACTAAAGTTATTTGAAAATTTGGAAAGCGTCTCGACTAATCTAGAATGTTAATGTGATTGAACACATTCCAACATGCACTCAAATATATCTGGTTCATGGAAACAGCTGCGTAATTGAGATTTCAAAATGTTTACATGACGTCAAATTTTACGTCAGACAACGTAATGTAACGTAATGTCAAAACGTGGGAAAACACGTCATTGTATAACTATTCATGCGCACATCAGAATTCATTGATTTTAATCTCAAAAATAGACTAAATGTGTATATGTATCCGCCGTGGAAGTGTAATAAATAGGATATTCCATCGTACATGTTTGAATAGCGGAAATAATACACTCGTGTCCGTCGGCGTCCATGCAAGCAACTAGTTCGCTACACTCACTCGTTGCTTACGCGGAAGCCGACGCACACTCGTTTATTATGTCCCGCTATTCAAAATATACGATGGAATATCCTCTATATATTACTGCATGTGGTGCAATATTATGCTATAAACGCATTACATCTGGCAACGGTAGACATGAATGTCGATACCAAAGGCAACAATAGTCTAATGAGATTTGCCGTTATCACATGTTTTTTCCTATCTTTTCAGGGAATCTGTCAAAAGCTTCACTGCCTTCATAAGAAATGGTTGGCGGGCGGAAAATGTAAGACAATAACGGACGCACCCCGAATTGTATCTTACACTGCAATGGTACGGGTGACACCAGCGAGGAATGTCACAATGTCGCGAGCCAATCAGATGGCGGATGGTGTAATCACGTGGTTTTCGAACTTCATTCAGAGTGGCATGACGCTGCGTGCAAGTGATGCGTTCATGGTCTCATTCTGGTCTAGTAGTAGCTTGTGTGGCGCACAACTACTCTACTTCACCGACACGTCAACAGTTGAAATACCAAACCGTAATCTGCTATTCTATGACATTAGACTTCAAATGGAAATACTTTCATCAGACGATCCGGGTGATATTATAGATCAAATGTTATTACTTGAAAGTAGAACAATAGTAATGACCCAGAATGGGTTTGATTATGTGTTTAACATAATGATTATTGACTACCAATCGGAAGCCCAGTTCAACATTGTGTCAACAGTGAGTATCCGGTATCGTGATGCGCTGTATCGTGACAGACGGTACCATCCCGATGAGGAGGAACTTATAGGCTTGTCGTTGTCTGAACTAATGGATATACAAAAATATGTAAATGTAGAGGATGACCACACAGTAATTCCGCATGTTCGCAGAAATGACCCGCTTGCTAGGTGTGACTCACTCGAACAGACCGTGCGAATCACGCACGCTAGACTTGGATCTTGTCCGGTGATTAAGTTGGCAAAGGAAACATACAACTGGACTATCACGCAACATGGTATCTACCTACCTGGTATTGATGAGGAAATTAACAGCACGGACTTTCTCTTTGAAACATATGACACAGTTATACTAGTGTGTGCAGACGCTTTCATATCAAAAGTTAATGCATTTCTCCGGCGCTCCGCTGATGTACCAGCTGAATCCAGTGCCGAAGGAATATTGACCATTGTTAGCTTAAGTGTATCACTACTCTGTCTTATACTGGCATTTGCCACGTTCTGTCTCTTTCCGATACTCCGCACCCTACCTGGTAAAAATAACATGGCTCTCATAGCGTCCCTATTCATGGCCCAGACCATGTTTATCATCGGAATGTATGCCGCCCTTGATGTGGCGTCTACTGTATGTAAGGTCCTGGGACTGCTTATCCATTTCTTCTGGCTGCTGGCGCTAATGTGGATGAACGTGTGTACGCTGCACGTGTTCCGCCTGTTCGCCTTGACACCCGGATCCATGTCTAGGGACGCCGGGTGGAAGTCCTTCTTCTGGTACACTGTGTATTGTGTTGGTGTGTCCTGTGTGTTTGTCCTGGTTAATGTTGTAGTGTCCCTGGTTATTTCTGACCTGTCTGATTTCGGGTATGGAGGTCGTGTATGCTACATCTCTGACGCCAGAATGGTGGGCTACACGTTTGGCATACCGGTCGGCCTGGTCGTAGCGTCTAACCTCTGCATGTTCCTCACCGTCGTCATCAAAATAAAACAGGCACCCAAGGTAAACAAGAACGTAAAGAACGAGCGTAATGACATCGTCGTTTTCGCCAAACTCTCGTCGTTGACGGGCGCCTCCTGGTTATTTGGTTTGCTGTTCGACTGGACTGGGATCTCTGTGTTCTCCTACCTCTTCATTTTGTTGAACGCCAGCCAGGGTCTCTTTTTTTTCCTGGCCTTTGTCTGTAACCAAAGGGTGCTCAACATGTACAAGAGTCTGATGTTTGGTGGACGGGAATTGGGAGGTTCTATGACGCGAAGCATGAAAGATACAAGTACCACAGTGGCATAGATATGTAGCCTATTTCACAAACATTGCAAAGTGTACTTTTCTAGCAACGTATACTTTGAGGGAATATAATCATTTATTTTTCCTGAAATGCATTATTTCATATACATGTACTAGACATAACCACTGCATATATTTGATGATTAAAAGTATGCAGAATTATTATACCGAATGTATTACATTATCACAGCCAAACTTGCTGTGATAATGTAATACATTCAGTATAATAAAAATTAATAAATTTATCCTAAAATTGAAAATGTCTCCCTTAAAGTATACTTTGCTAGAAAAGTATACTTTGCAATGTTGTTGAAATCGGCTACTGACTAAAGTACACTCAACAGTATTGTCATCAAATCCATCACTACACATCACACAGATCACTATTCGGCTTCGTTGTGGTCTAGTACGGACGAATGTGTAGTTAATGTCCACCTACAAGCATAAATAACTATCTGATGACGGTATATTAAGTCAGAATGGATTAACATTTGGATGCTTGTTAGTTTAAAGGACGAGTGTTTGCATGTACTTTAAAGTTCATTTCTAATTAATGTATTTCTCTATGACATTTTCTAAACCTACCTGTATTGTAGAACCTACATGTACGTTCATTCGTATGACAACATACATGTACGCCTGATTGTTTTTGTTTAGTGTGTAAGCCTTATTATCAGTTATATAGACAGCTGGCGCAAGCTAATTGGCTGGAAACCTATATAAATATACATACATGTATTTATCAGGTAACACGCTTTGTATTAGCCGAATACGTACTGACTTATAACATATTGCTGTATCAGGAATTTACCTGATACGAATAGCCGGGTCACGTGACGCCGTCCGACCAATTTAACGTCAAATGTTAAGCCGTTGTAACCAGGATATTTGGGCTGGAACGCGCCGCCGACCGTTGTAGGTGAGTGCCCCTGGCGGCCCCCACCGGTGTGGAACCTGTCAAACAAGAACCAATATGCAGACAGTGTCATGTGGCACCACAAGGGTGAGGGTGTGATGTAAGGGAGCAGATTCTGCAGGTGACCCTGGTCATGAAGCCTGGAGGCACTGTCCGCCACTCATTTATATGAAACGAGGATACCTCTGGCCAGTCCAGTTTCCAGTTGAGGTAAAACCAGTCACCGAGGAAGACGCCCCCTGTTGCGTCATTACATGCATCGGTGAAAACACAATCAATGGGTTTATGATCCAACAGGGTTGATCGACCATTAAACGTGCGGAGGAATGAGTACCACCAGCTCAGGTCCTGCTGGACCATATGCGACAGCACCGCGCGATGTGCATTATGCTTGAGCATGCCGATTTGTGTGAACATTCGCCGGAGAAAGACTCGTCCGGCACGTACAACACCAGCAGCCCATGACAACCGCCCTGCAAGGGACTGAAGTTGTCGTTTCGATGCGCGCTTGCGCGACATAAACATACGCAGTTCTGCCGACAATTGACTCAATTTGTCTTCGGGAAGACTGAGCGTCATATTGACTGAATCCAGTTCAATACCAAGGAAAACCAGTTTTGTCGTGGGGTCAGCCACTTTGCCCCAATGAATGGCAAAGCCGAGTTTCGGAGAAGCAAAATCAGGCACTGCAGTGCCTCCGCACATGCATCGAATGATTCGGATACAATAAGAAAATCGTCTAGATACACTATAATATGGTCATACCCCTTCCGGGCCATAATGCGTTTCACCGCCTGAGTGATGCGGTGGAAAATTCCAGGAGCCAGTTTTGCTCCAAATTGGAGTTTAGTGTCCCTTAAGGTGACATTTTCTCCCCCAATATTCCACCTAAAGCCTGTGACCGACTGGCTACTTTTCCCAATATATACCGATCGATATGCCGATTTCAGGTCCACCTTCGCAAAATAGCAACCAGGTGACATAAGCTCCGCAGCATCATCGATGCGGGCAAATTTTTGCCGCCAGTCAGCAGAGCAGTGATCATTGACCGAAGAACCAAACGGTCGAGAACAGTCGTGTATGAGTCTCACCCCTCCATCACTCTTGGGGATGGCTGCCATGGGACTTATTATCAAGGGTTCCTCCTCACACACCACATAGTTACCAGATTCTATTTCCGACATTACCTGCTCCGTTGCTTTATGGTACAGAGGGCTATCAGGACAAGCCGATGGGTGGTTGTCGCAAGCGGCTGCGGACGGTACTATGCCCGGGTAAATTATTTCAAACCCATTCTCGATACCGTTCAGCAGAAACTCATGGTCCACATCATCCTCAAGCTGATTATGCCAAGCTGTAAAGATTGAGACCAGATGCAGGTATAACCATAGTGTCTAGTTTTTTCAAACGTATGCGCGGATGCCGGGTGTTTCTGACCACAGCCCGGCACAATGCACCTATAGTCAAAGCGACATGACTGATATGTGCATCCCTTGGAGTTGAAAATCCTACATACCCCTTGGTCCCTACCCTGGGACTTACCTGGTTTCGAAGACTGCTGGTGCTGTGGTCGCTTACCTGTGACACTGTGGCCTAGTGTTGGCTTGTCGCGGGGTTGTAGGTACAGGGTATGTAAATGCTGCACGTCTGTGCCCCACCTAAACCCCATGGATGCCTGGAGGCGTCTATACTCCCTGTCATGCGCTAGGACCGATCCCATACTAAATCGTTGGATCAACTGGTGCACCTTTGTAGTGTACGATAGGTAGTCCATGAGAGCACGCCGTCAGATTCCTCTACCAACTGCAAGGCCTTCATGCTGGTAAACCCCCTCTTCAAAAGTTCATCGATACATGGTTTAGCTACCTTGTTCGTAAGGCAAAAGTTAATCACCTCGTCTTCATCATTCAACTCGGAGACGGCACCGATGCTGGTTCCCAGTGAGTCCATGACTAGCTCCGAGCTCGCCATGATCACAAGCTGATGTCAGTGACGGGAAGAATTTATATTTTATTTATTATTCCCGATCATATGTGGGGACGTAATGAGACGGTGCCGAGTGCCGTGTGGTCTGAAACGCATTGGATCCGAAGTGGCGCCGATCCGCATATTTCGCCGACAACCCGATTGTTGGACGCGCCATTTTTGCGACAATCCCACATAGTGTCACTTAATTAATTCCATTTGGGCAAAGTTCCACACTATCACGCCCGATACGATTCAGTCAGTTTACCAATTAATCCAGTTGATTACACGCCGATAGATTTAATCCAATTTCGACTACAAATAAATCCGATGATTAAATTCCATTGTTTTCGCCCACGTGGCACTATTTACTCAAATTCCGTTGAACGGTAATCTCCCGTTATAAATTATAATCGACACGATATATATCCATTTTCCCCACTTAATTCATTTAATTAATCCACGGTAACTTTAATCCCAGTAAATCAAGTGCCAAACAGATCACACGCCTTAAAACCGTTCCATTGTTTGCGACCACGTGGTACTACAAACCGTAATCACTTCAATTTCTCAGAACTGATATTAGCATGCGTGAATGCTTGCGGCGAAACTTAGAATGCCGCGGGTCTAATCACCAAAGCCCCGCGCTTGGGGCCAGGCGCTCTGATTGGACAGAGACCGATAAGCAAAGCACAGCAATTGGACAATGTGAACGAGGCACAATCAGCGCCACCACAGACCCCGCGCTTTAACATGATTGGACAGCCAGCACTGCTAGGAACATGCGTAATGATAGGGCGATATTGTTGCTACCGGGGCGTACTTAGTGATGATAATCAAGTCCGCCGAGATCTCACGAGAAACGAGGATTGCGTAATCCAGAAACAAGATGGCGACTAGCAGTGACAACAAAGACAACATATGTTAACGTAATGATAAAAAACGGCATGTACGCTTACATTTAAAACTAGATTAACCCATAATCTGTATAGTTAAGCCGTTGTAACCAGGATATTTGTATCTGTAGCCTATTTCATCAAAATTGCAAAGTATACTTATCTAGCAAAGTATACGTTGAGGGAGTATTCATTTATATTTCCCGAAATGTATTATTTCATATAGAACTAACGACTGCATATAGTTCATGATGAAAAGTATGCATAATTATTATAATTAATTTATTACATTATCACAGCCATTTTGTAATACATTCAGTATAATAAAAATAAATAAATTTATCCTTAAATTGAACATTTCTCCCTCAAAGTATACTTTGCTAGATAAGTATACTTTGCAATTTTGGTGAAATAGGCTACAGGTCAATGCCAGATACGGCATTATGTTATCAGTCAGTACGTATTCTGTCAATACACAACTCGTTACCTGATAAATCGAGTTATTATCCGAGAGCATCGTTTTCCCGAGAGCTGGGGCACTTTTATTTACAAACATTCAAAAAATCGTCTCTTACAAAAATCAGGTGGGCCGTTTTCTGGCAAATTCAAGATGGCCGCCAAAATTTCAATTACGGGTTTATTGCAGCTGTTGATGTGTGTCTGAGACGTGCTCCGCTTTAATAGAAATTCAATGTCAAAAATTTCTCGCATTGTATTTAAAAGGTGACACGCCAGAACAACCATAAGAAGGGGCTCACATGTGTGTGCAGGCTGACATGGACTACACTGATCTCAAATGCCACTTTCTTCTTGGTAGGTCAAATATAGATTGTGTTTTCATTTCTTGCTACGCCAGTATTAGAGAGTTGTACGGAGCCCCGCAGGGGACATAGATTTGTTTTTATTAATTCGTTCCCTTAACTTAACAATTCGTTCCCTCGAATTAACAATTCATTCCCACGATATGACAATTCGTTCCCTCGAATTAACAATTCGTTCCCACAAAATGACAATTCAATCCCTCAATTTAACAATTCGTGCTCTCGAATTAACAATTCGTTCCCGCTATATAACAATTCGTTCCCACGGGAACGAATTGTTAAATTTAGGAAACGAATTCTTAATTCGTGAGAACGAAATGTTAATTCGTGGGAAAGAATTGCTAAATTGAGGGAACTAATTGTTATTTCGTGGGAACGAATTCATAAATAAAATAATTATAAGTCACCTGCGGGGCTCCGTGGAGTCGAGGCGCATCGGTCAATATAAATGAGAATGGAAACAAGTGCAGTCCAACTTCCGTTTGGATCCTTGCCATATATTGTTTCCCATTAACGGCACTAACCTACTATTCTCTATATAACACGACTGTTTGTGATACTGGTAGCCGCAGTAGCGAGAGAATCAAAACCATGAAGCGCCAGGTCCTTAACGCGGTTGAACAAAACATACACGTACAACATTGGTATATCCACGTTATCACTTTTCTTTTCACGGTTATGTAAATCTTAGAAGACAGTATTTTTTTTCACTCTTACTATTTTTATCAAAAATTTGATAATGAGCCTATTTTTATATTTCATAAAATTCCCTGAAATATCGATTTTATTAAGAAACCAAGTTATATCATCACATCATCATCCATGTGAAGAGGTCTATGAGAATTTAACTTCGGGAAATGCAGTTATAATACAAATGTCTATCTTGTAGAAGAAAAACTACTTTTTTCTTGAAATGACTTCGGCGCGGTTAAAGAACATTTTCGGCACCGAAATATCAGCAGGTATTGTGTTATACAATGAGGGATCGTAGTTAGTTATTTCCCTTTGCAAATCTATTTATAGAAATCCGGACCTTTCGTTTATTTTAGCGTTTATTTCTTACTGAATGGAGCAAACATTAAGACAGCGAACAGGGTAGACCCAGATCATACTGCACATCTGATCGGAGTATATACAGTTTGCAACAACATTAATAAGTGTCACAATATGAATCTGACAAATAATGCAGTTCATGATCAGACTGTGCAGATATATAAGTTGCGACCAATGTATTTCCAGTTCAGCAGCACAGACTGATCAGGATCGGCACTGTTCGCCCTTCTATCAATGAAAGACACATCATGCTTCATACAATCATCAATGCATATAGATCATCATCAAGAGTGTGTTATTTGATCTGGAGCTACACAAACCGCATAAGCCCCATTTGTCCAGTCACATCTACATATCACATTTCAGAATTCGTTTTCTGTTCTTGTTATCCCCTCGCCGACAGGCAAGCAGCGACATAGAGTTGGTCAATGCACGTGCGTACCTGCGTACGTGCGTGCGTGCGAGAGTACGTTACTAACACCTTTAATTTTGTAATAACTTATGAACCGCTCCACCGATTGTTATTATATTTGGCCACATTGTGTGTCTACAGATGGTGCTTTGTTTTGCATACGACCCACTTCGGGCCGCCCAATTTCAAGATAACTGAGGACATATGTTTAACTTGATTGTAAGTCAAATGCGTTAAAGTTTTTCTTTTTTGTTTATTTCATTATCAATACTACCAGCGAGGGGGTTAGCTTCGTAATAACGATGCCCTTGTTTTTGTTTGTAAATGACGTCGAAAGCTGATACAAGAATCGGAGAAGTTAAACTATTCAATTCCGCATGTCCTATCAGACGATATTACGGCAGCTCATACACAGCCCTACATGCCATACAACAGCGACATTTGGCAGTAATTAGCATTTATAAATTATCCATCATAATCGTCAGCGTTCGTAACTATGGCCGTCACGGGAGAAACCGGCGTACGGCGCGTGTCACTAGTGTAGATGTTGAACCTCCAGCACACTATGGCGGCTCGATATTCACCGAGTCGGTCTTCTATAGTCATGATCGGTGCTTTATTGACTGAATGGTGAACAGTGCAGACCCGGATCAGACTGCGCGGATGCGCAGGTTTATCTGGGTATTCACTGATCGCATATCCCATAAGCCACATTTCTCCAGTCACAGCCACAATTATACAATGTGTATGTCGCCGCTGGGACGGTACTGATAAAGGCACAGGCATTCGGCGTGTCGGCTTTCATCGTTATAACCCTATATATATGAACAAGGCTTCTAACTTTGGTCGGACACGACCTCGTATCGTAACAAATTCCGCGATTGTATTAAGGCTGATGTGAATATTTTGGCGGAAAGTGCACATGTTCATTTGAGAATTATTGTTATCTTGCTAAAATGAAATAGAACATAATTATGCAAATAATATCGAATTACAGCTCGTTTTCCTAGGTCGGACACAAACTCGTATCATAACAAATGAAATCTTGTGTTTAAGGCTCTAACGTCCATATTGTAGTGGCAAGTTCATATGATCATTTGATAAGTATCGATATCCTGCAGAAAATACATATAATGCATATATTAAAAGTTTAAACATGTTATTTTGTTATGATACTAGGTCGTGTCCGACCAAAGTTAGAAGCCTTGTTAATATATATAGAGTCATGACTTAGTTTTCTTGTTTCAAGATGTAGTAATTTGCCAAGCCTAAAATAAATTAAATATGGAAATGTTGCGTATAATTGGTTCCAGAGGAATACAATGTCGTTCTGGTAACGGATACATTTTCTAAATGTAAATAATGACGCATACGGCCATACAAAGTACTTTGGTTCTCAGACACGGGGTTTGTGGAATGTGACGCGGGATGGCTGATATTTTTTAAAAATAATTTGCTTGAAATGTTCGTCTCTGATTTTTTTCAAGGCGCCAGTTGCATAAATGTACTATAAAGTTACAAAAACCTCTTTAGACGTGAAGAGTCGCACAAGATATTCATCAGACATGTTTGGATTTAACATATCATATTTTTGCAAGGTAGTGTTTTTTATTGACCATTTGGTGATTTTATGGTACGATTTTATTTCTCCATGACGATAAAATGCTCGACGCGCATCAAATTTTCTGACGCCGCGATATCTGAGAACCAAAGAACAATTTGTATGGCCTAATGTATCGACATACTCAGACATGTAGAATTTACAACATGGCACGTATATATTGTGGCAATTGACCATATGAAGGTTTTGGCCAGTGTAGTTCCTGATCATAAACTACATGTACACTCATATTGCTCCATTTGTTAACACAAAGAATTGTTCACATGTATTCGCAAACTGGGTGTAGACCCTGATAATGATACACATATGTAATTGTGACTGTAAAAATGTGGTTTATGGCTTGTGCGATCAGTGTAAATTCGAATCAGCCAGTGCCATCGCACTGTCTTATCAGGATTTGGTGGCCGTTTCGCTAAACTTCGTACGACTAAAATGTCGGTAAGTAGAAACTTATGATAGTCTGTAAATTTCACATTAACAATGTGTTCTTGTAAACAATTGATGGATTTACATTTATTGAGCATAGGCTGCATATGCAGCCTATGCTCAATAAATGTAAATCCACCAATTTAAATTTACAACTATTCTAAATCTGCACTAACGAACATTGTACTCGTACGAAGTTTAGTGAAACGGTCCGCAGCACTGTTCGCTATTCCATCAATGAAACGTGAAAACAAGATGATGTTTAATGTTAACGCAAACTATCAAAAAGTACAATGTACATGTAAGTAATATAAATACGATACCACTACAACCAGAGTTGTTGTATTTACTAGGGATTGCACGACAGTTAGTCTGTTTAAAGTATACAAGGAGTCCTTTGACTTGGACGCACTTGGAACCGACCAAATGTTTGACATATCACAGTAAACGCAACAACCCGTGGTTTTATTCATTACACATTCAGTGAGAATAGTGTACACTCTTTTTTTCTGATAACAGAGAACCTACTTCAGAAAATGATGGGCGAATAACGTATGATCTGGGCAGATTGTGAGGATGCATAGGCTGATCAGTAGCCGATTTCACCAACATGCAAAGTATACTTATCTAGCAAAGTATACTTTGAGGGAGTAATCATTTATTTTCCCGAAATGCATTATTTCATATAGAACTAACCACTGCATATATTTGATGATTACAAGTATGCAGAATTATTATACTGAATTTATTACATTATCACAGCCAAAATGGCTGTGATAATGTAATAAATTCAGTATAATAAAAATTAATAAATTTATCCTTAAATTGAAAATTTCTCCCTCAAAGTATACTTTGCTAGATAAGTATACTTTGCAATGTTGGTGAAATAGGCTACTGGTATTACGATGATCGCATATGCGCAGTATCGTCTATTTTCTCAGCACGTAGTTTATTTCATGCTAAACTGGTCGCGTGTGCATTGTTGGTCATTTTTGTCTAGTTTTGCGTCACATCCGATACTGATTGGGCCGTTTTACGTGCTTCGAATGCCAACAATATGAAATGGTGTGACAGCAGTAAAGAACTGTGTTTTCGGTGATGCCAGTGCTATCAATAATCAGCTACGAACATGAATCTGACTAGGAATGAGACAGTGTGCGACTGGATGTTATTTTTATTCTACTAGTGTTTCGTTTGTAAATAATGATCATCAGGTCAGAAAAATAGTTATTCCATGAACTGCCAGTGGGCGTTGGCAACGTATTCAAAGTTACAACAAATAATAGTATTAATTAATGTATTACCTTTTTACAGTTGACGTATACGTACACTCAGGTTCAGAAGTACGATACAAATTTACATTGTTTTCTTTTCTGTTCTGCTGCATAACTTTCTACGGATATTTGAGACCCGAGTTCGTGACTATGGTGTGTCGGGCCACACACTGACATGCGGAATTATTCTCCACAATGCTGCGCCTGCTGTTCTTGACGTGTGCTACCATGACGATCAGGTCTGGGTTCGGTAGTCCCGCGGAGGAAAAAGCCCATTCCACAACCAAGTGGTCTCCTCCTTTGGGATTTAACGCAGGTAATCTATAGGTCAGTTCCATACGCTATTGTGTCCCTTAGATTTGTCATCTAACGCAGGTAATCTATAGGACAGTTTCATACGCTATTACTTACCGTAGATTTATTATCTAACACAGGCAATCTACAGAGCCAAATTTACATACCCTTGGTTACTATCCCCGTAGATTTATTACCTAACACAGGTAATCTACAGGTTCAGTTCCCATTACGCCCTGTTTACTTCCCGATATTTGAATTATCTAACACAGGCAATCTACAGGTCCAGTTACATACCGCTGTTAACTTCTTCCCGTAGATTTATTATCTAACACACAAAGGTAATTCCTTACAGGTCCAGTTTTACCAATACCGTGTTACTATATTCCCGTAGATTTATTATCAAACAACAGGTTTAATCTAACCGGTCAGTTCCATTAACGCTGTTACTTCCCGTAGGATTTATAAATCTTAACACAGGTAATCCTACAGGTCATTTTCCATTACCCTGTTTACATTTATTATATGTATTATCTAATCACAGTTAAATCTATAGCCAGTTCATACGCTGTCTAACACAGGTAATCTATAGCCAGTCCAATACGCCCTGTTACCCTTCTAGATTATATCTAACGCAGGTAATCTACAGGCCAGTTCCATATGCTGTTACTTCCCTTAGATTTATTATCTAACACAGGTGATATATAGGCCATTTGTATACGATATTACTTCCAATAGATTTATTATCTAACACAGGTAATATGTAGGCCAATTCCATACGCTGTTACTTCCCATAGATGTATTATCTAACACAGCTAATCTATCATATATATAGGCCAGTTCCATACGATATTACTTCCGTTATATTTATTATCTAACGCAGGTAATCTACAGGCCAGTTCCATACGCTGTTACTTCCCTTAGATTTATTATGTAACGCAGGAAATCTACAGGCCAGTTCCATATGCCGTTACTTCCCTTAGATTTATTATCTAACACAGGTAATATATAGTCCATTTGCATACGATATTACTTCCAATAGATTTATTATCTAACACAGGTAATATGTAGGCCAATTCCATACGCTGTTACTTCCCTTAGATGTATTATCTAACACAGCTAATCTATCATATCTATAGGCCAGTTCCATACGATATTACTTCCGTTATATTTATTATCTAATGCAGGTAATCTGTAGGACAGTTCCATACGCTATTACTTCCCTTAGATTTATTATCTAACGCAGGTAATCTATAGGCCAGTTCAATACCCTGTTACTTCCATTATATTTATTATCTATCACAGGTAATATATAGGCCAGTTCCATACGCTATTACTTCCCTTAGATGTATTATATAACGCAGGTAATCTATTGGCCAGTTTCCATACGCTATTACTTCCCTTATATTTATTATCTAACACATGTAATATATAGGCCAGTTCCATACGCTATTACTTCCCTTAGATGTATTATATAACGCAGGTAATCTATTGGCCAGTTTCCATACGCTATTACTTCCATTATATTTATTATCTAACGTTACGAGCTCTTCAGCGGTTGAGATAAAATAGCACAGATATTCACTTCCGGTAAGTAAATCTGTCAAATACTTGTATGTCCACGATCAGGAACACCCATAGTTCTCAAATAAATTTCATGTTGGCTTTTTATGTATGGTGCACCCGTTAACCGCGGCCATTATGAACATTCCTTATGTTTATTATCTTTTTTTTGTAACGAAATGTCGTCAAATATTGATTTTAATGTGATTTGTTTGAGTGATTTAAATATGGGAGTTCAGAATAGTTGTTTTTATAAAACAATTTTGTTGTATTTGTGGACCGAATTTGAAGATTTAGCTGGCAGCAATCATATCCGTGCTATCTAGCCAGCTGTCGTAGTCGGGTTCCTGGTGATCACTCCCCTACTAAGGGATATTCAGATTATTTAACAAGGTGAGCTGACTATCGTGACATAATGCACGAGTGATTGGGTCATTTCGCTAAAGAAACAAAAGCAAGTGAGCCCAGCAGCGAACCGAGTTTGTGTATGCCCACAACGTAGCAGCAACGTAGCACAACGTTGTGCAACGTAGCATAGCGCAGCTCATAACGTAGTACAACGTATCATAGCGTGACACTGCGTGATATAGCGTGGCACGGTGAACGTGGGTGCAACGAGGCCACAACGTAGCATACCGCAGCTCATAACGTAGTACAACGTATCATAGCGTGACACTGCGTGATATAGCGTGGTACGGGGAACGTGGGTGCAACGAGGCCACAACGTAGCATACCGCAGCTCATAACGTAGTACAACGTATCATAGCGTGACACTGCGTGATATAGCGTGGCACGGTGAACTTGGGTTCAACGAGGCCACAACGTAGCATACCGCAGCTCATAACGTAGTACAACGTATCATAGCGTGACACTGCGTGATATAGCGTGGCACGGGGAACGTGGGTGCAACGAGGCCACAACGTAGCATAACGCAGCTCATAACGTAGTACAACGTATCATAGCGTGACACTGCGTGACACTGCGTGATATAGCGTGGCACGGGGAACGTGGGTGCAACGAGGCCACAATGTAGCATAACGCAGCTCATAACGTAGTACAACGTATCATAGCGTGACACTGCGTGGCATAACGTGACATGGGGAACGTGGGTGCAACGAGGCCACAACATAGCATACCGCAGCACAACTTGTCAGCAATCGCAATAGAACGTAGCAACCGGCGGCAGGACGCGTTATGTTCACGTACTGACACGTTTTTGCTACATTTTAGCCACGTTGTACTACTTTGAACAACTTATTGTCACGTTGTTGCCACGTTGTAGTACGTTGTGGGGAAAAGCCAACGAATTTTTAACATTTCCAAAATTAAAATTTCCAGTGAACGTTTTGTCGCGTTTCATCACGTTTTAGCCACGTTGTTCCACGTTTGCTCACGTTGTAGCCACATTTCCCAACGTAGCTAAAGGTGGCGGTCAAAACGTGACTGGGATATTAGCGATATAACCCAATCAGGAGCATTATTTCTAGATAATCAATCAGATCATATAGTTAAATAAACATTTTCTTAATTTCACACATGATACTTTACAAAAACAAAACAAAGTTACTCAAGCGTAAAATATGGAGAATACCTAGAATTGTGTGATTTACTTTCTGGGAGGCGGGCAGTAGTGCATTCGAATTAGAGAATATGAGTCTGAGAACATGATTTGATTGGTCGAAGGAAACACGCCATTGTGACGTTACTGAAGTCATTTCACCATATATGCTAAACACGAGAGTGGTGTAAACTACTGCTGCTCCATAGAACCAAGTGGTGTAATTCATCGTTATATTTGTGTAAACTACTGGCTGAACGGTAAGAAATTCATATAGCCACATTCAATTATTCTTATCACACTTCACCCATATTCCCGAAAGTTATATTAGGAAAACTAGACATGGTACGGGTATGGGTGTGGATTGTCCGTATGTACGCATAAACTCGCGGATTGTCTCCTCGTACATGCAGATGAACTGCGACATAAGTATATAAGTATGTGACATTAATATTCAATTACTTTACAAATTTAAAATAAAATTTCCGGCATGTCCGCCATCCTACATTCGGGATATAAATACAATGAAGTATAATTTCTCCTCGCCGGATGTTGCTGCGCAAATAGTGCCAACTGTGCAACTAGGCATTGTTCATGCGTTATACTTGCGTTTATATAATTATATAAACAATTTACATGTCAACCTTGGAAATGCACTATTTGTTTCAGAATATTAAAAAAAACGGGATAGGCTTAGCATTTTTAGAGCGCATGAATATAATGAAGCTGCCTGGACAGTTCCAGTTTTCCAACGTGATCTGGACTTTCTTTGTACCGTTACACGCCTGTTTCGTAACGTATATTAATATATCGTGGAATGATTTATGATTTCAATATAGTTATATATAGTGCGATAGCAATGGGGCAGGCATATTGCGTTGCTCTTGAGGTTCCGTAAGTCCGTCTGTCGAAAAGTTTTTAACAGTTTCTCAATCATGTAATATCTTCAATATTACGCGAAGGATTGCTTCAATACTTGGACACTTGAGTCACCTGAACATTTGTCACACACTCGCGCCACCATTAACACGACATTGACCTTTGTCACCTTCAAAATGTCGCTCAAACACTTAGTAGAGTTTTTCCAAATATAGTCTAGTATGCCACGGGGGCATATCCATGTTTTACAAACATAATGTCTAGTTTATCGTTAATATGCAATGGTTTTCATTTGACATGAACTGTAGCCGATTTCATCAACATTGCAAAGAATACTTTAGTAGCAAAGTATACTTTGAGGGAGAAATTTTCAATTTTATGATAAATTTATTAATTTTTATTATACTGAATTTATTACATTATCACAGCCAATTTGGCTGTGATAATGTAATAAATTCAGTATAATAATTCTGCATACTTTTAATCATGAAATATATGCAATTGTTAGTTCTATATGAAATAATGCATTTCAGGAAAAATAAATGATTACTCCCTCAAAGTATACTTTGGTAGTAAAGTATACTTTGCAATGTTGATGAAATAGGCTACTGATGTCGGAGTGCGTACATCGTCGATATAAATATCTAAAATGGCCGTTTGTGTATTTTTATTTCGTTTCAATACACATGCTTTTGGAACATTTGTAAATGACATACATGTATATAAATAAAATAAAATCAACTTCGGTGTTTTATGGTAACTTTACGGGATATTTTGCCACTAACTTGCACATTAATGACGTTATTTCATTAAGTTGTACTGAAAAGAAAATTTACCACAACTAGTTTAACACAATGCATTTCAGATGACCCGCAGTATGACATATCACCGTTGACGATTGATGATATAGAAGAAACCATACGGAATACATCAATCAACGACCTCCTGCACACATATACGAATGAAGAACAGCGGAATATCATACATGGGCAGTTGACACATTGTCCATATACGCCCTTGTGCAGACTGACGTTATCGGGCAGCCTAGCGGACTTGTCAACGTTTAATTCACAACAGTCGTGTTGTACCGGTTGTAGATGTAATACCGCGTCTTGTGTCAAGCAACACGATTGCTGCCCTGATGTAGTTTACATCAATAATACTGACTTACCGCTACCAGACAAAGATGACATAGCCAGACTAATGTGCATTCCAAATGAATTGACACCTCATAGAGAAAATAGTTTACATTTTGGAATTAGCGCAATTACGAGATGTCCGTCGGATTCCGCACGCGATGCGAGCTGGAAATGTGCCCGAGAATACACGGTAGGCGACCTGTCATTTGTGGACGTGGTTCCTGTAACCAGCAACGTGAGCGGCATCACGTACAGGAACCAGTTCTGCGCTCTCTGCAACAACGTGCACATGGACGAGCTTTCATTCTGGGATGTTCATCTGACAGTGTATGATGCGATTCTGACAGTCTCGTCCGAGACTGATGCAATCAACACTGCATTGGAATATGGCAAGCTTCTATTATTGTATGTAAATCCCGCGACAGTTGCTGCAGTAAAATACTGCCCACTTGACGTTATATCAACATGCAACGTCACAGGCCTCTGGACGGAATACAATGAAAGAACAGAGCGGGCCTGTCTATTTTACTCTCTTCCATACAAGGTTGATGAACGGTACTATGGTAATGTTTTCTGCGCCATTTGTAACGGACACACATCCCAGTCGATCACCTGCCCTGACGACCACGAAAGAATCCAGTTGTCTTCAATTTCATTTTCGATTCTACTGAAAACCAGCGTTGAGGATACAAGCAGCGGTGAATCTACACAGTGTGGACCGGGATATATTGAAGACAAACTGAAGGTAATGTTCCCCAATGTTCCCTACTGATATCATACTGTGACTAGGGATTATGGGATTTGTGACCAGTGTAGCTCCAGATCAAATATTACACTCTTGTAGCCTGATAACAATGGATATACCATGTTAGCAGTATGACGCGTTTTTTATTATTGAACAGTGTAGATCCTGGTCAGACGGAGCGGATGTATAGGCTAATCGGGAATTTCATTTGTCGCAAAACCCATAACCATGTTTCTTCAGTCAGTACCACATATATGTTTGGATCGCATGACTTGAAGTCAACTATGTTACTGTGTGGACACTGTGAGATTCATAGGACCACCACTATTCGTGCATACATACTAGTATACAATATCGCTTATTCACTACATTCTGGAATTAAAATTTATCCCTTCAACACAGTGAGTATGTGCCGTGAAACGCAGTGCCGTGAAACATTTTTGATATTCTGTCAATACGACATAATCACTGCGTATGAATATGTGCGGTGGTCGGGGTTTATTTTTTCATTTTAAAGCCGTTGCGGTGTTGGCGGGATAAATAGAATAGTAGGTTAGTGCCGTGAATGGGAAAACATATCTGGCGCGGCACGGAAACGGGATGTGCTCGGCAGAGCCTCGTCCATCTCGTTTCCTAAGCCTTGACAGATATGTTTTCCCATTCACGGCACTAACCTACTATTCTCTATATCATGATCGATTGATTAGCTAACACTGATATTCTAATAAAAATTGTTTGTTTGCAAGAACATGATTAGGACCATAGTGTCACAAATTGACGAGTTCGTTGGATAGGTCGGCAGATGGATCTGATGGCTAAGACTAGTGAACACAGTTGGATTAGGTGTACATGTAGCATGTATATTATGGTTAAAACACGTCGTCAAGTAAAATATGATTACTATTTTACACACAAGTACAAGTGAACCCCTCAACACTTCAACACAAACACATGTCAAATAACCACCCTGCTTATGAGTGTATCATTTCATAACACAATTCCAAAGTGTCTCATTACCCCACATAATGTTACAAGTGTCAACTACCCCACAACTGTTCACAAGTGTCTAATTCCCACACAGGATCATAAGTGTCTAATTTCCCACATAAGTGTCTTAAGTCCCACACCAGTTCATAAGTGTCTAATTCCTCACAAATGCACAAATCCCACACAGTTCATAAGTGTCTAATTCCCCACACAAGTGTATAAATCCCACACAGTTCATAAGTGTCTAATTCCCCACATAAGTGTCTAAATCCACACACAAGTGTCTTAAGTCCCACACAAGTGTATAAATCCCACACAGTTCATAAGTGTCTAATTCCCCCATAAGTGTCTAAATCCACACACAAGTGTCTTAAGTCCCACACCAGTTCATAAGTGTCTAATTCCTCACATAAGTTCATATGTGTCTAATTCCTCACATAAGTTCATATGTGTCTAATTCCCCACATACATCTCTAATTTCCCCATATCAATTCATAAGTGTCTAATTCCCAACACAAGTGCGCAAATCCCACAGTTCATAAGTGTCTAATTCCCCACACAAGTGTATAAATCCCACACAGTTCATAAGTGTCTAATTCCCCACATAAGTGTCTAAATCCACACACAGGATCATACGTGTTACATTAGCAACTGCATTAACTTCTCTCTAGATTCCATTGTCAGTGAGTGTGAATATACAGGACGATAGTACTCAATAATACACCCGGCCACCTCAGGACATGTAATGGTCCACACAGGACAAGTCACGGCCCACACAGGACACGTAATGTTCCACACAGGTCAAGTATTGGTTCACCCAGGAAAAGTAATGGTCCACACAGGACAAGTAATGGTCCACACAGGACAATGTTCCACACAGGACAAGTAACGGTCCACACAGGACAATGTTCCACACAGGTCAAATATTGTTCCACATCGGACAAGGAATGGTCCACACAGGCCATTCACAGTCCACACAGGACACGTAAACGCAGGTAGTGTAAGGTCCAGGCCTCAGAGTATAGTCCCCCACTCATGGAAACGTAATAATGGAAAGTTCTTACATATTAGCCCAGGAACAAACGGTCTCAACAATGCACATGCAGGCTCGCTTCCTCGCCTCGCTGCTCTCACATGCCCGTAGCACGGCCACCCCCAAAAACCACCTGTACAATACAAAACTATCTTCTAGCAAAAATTCCAGAATTACAATGTATGTCCAAAAAGAAAATATCTTTTAAAAAAAACAATCCTCAGATATTTGTCACTTAGCCACTCTACTAAAGTGTCAATGAATGAACAATTCATTTACTGTGAAGTCTGGTATAATATTTCACAATCTTAGGCGAATGCTTATTTGAGAATATTAATAACACTTTAGTAAAAATAATCGCATTTGAACTTCAGATAAAATTACACAAAGCCTTTAACTAGTAAAAATACATATTCACAATTCACACAATTCACACACAAACTACATGTCACTAAAACTAATGCACATGTACTTACAGTTGGATAACTCAGTCTGCTGTCTCTAATACAAGTATTGTTGTTGCTTAGTCGAGATTCAAATGTCCACTGTCCACAATGACCCCACTTCAACTCATGTACAATGCACATGTCCAAACACACAGGTAACCTGCTTGACCACTCAAAAAACCAATACACAGGAATGTCAACATGCATCTCCCAGTAGATATTCACTCACTACATACATGTACACTACCGTATTTGACCACCTATGTGTCCAGTGTCCAGCAAACCATATACCTATATACCCAACAATGAATATTGTGACACATAGCGATAAAATACAAGTGTCTATAGCATACACCATTTACGGAAAAGTTGCACGACAGAATTTTTCAGTTAAGCAATAAGAAATGGTACCCGTAAATGTTATTTCGTGGCGTTATTCAGCGGAATGACACGTATTACTTCATTGTTATGAATGATGTACTAGTGACCGGAATTCGCACAACAGTCTATACTATTAAATTCCTAGACAGAGATGACATGTATATAGCGTATATTATTCTTAACATTAAACACGCGAAAGTGTCTATGTGAGGCACTGTTCTACAGTAGTAATCAGATCATGCATGATTGTGTAATACCGATAAACGACCCAAATATGGTCCTATTCCACACTGGTTATGCTTAGCGCTAGGATTTCAGTTGCACATGACATGCCATATTTCTGTTTTGCAACGTGCAGATTTCTGAGAAAATGGCTGAAAATTACAACAGTTTTCAGGTAAGTGTTACATTTACATTTATAATATCTGTATATAAAGGACTTCAGCCTCACGAGTGGTCTTACGGAATGCACAAACCTATCCGATACCTGTAAATACACGGCTGTTGAAAGTGTGTAATAGAAATTGAAGAAGAAAATCAAAATACAGTTTGGGTCGGTAACAAGAACAAGATAAATTAAAAAAATCTCAAAAAGTAACACGGATTCGCCAATCAATTAATTCCCAGCATTTGGAAGTGTCCAATACATGTAGGCAACTACATTTCCAGAATACAATTGACAAAACAACACAATGGATGCACACTGCGGCCTGTTCTAAACTGCAGCTATGGGCAATGCCGATTGACAGACAGCGTATATATTTTTGCCGCACTAGTTTCCATGGGTTGAGATACGGCGTCTTTTGGGCGCATCCAACATTTTATTTTCCAAACTATAATAATTGTAACATATATTAGTGATATCAGATGCTTATTATTGCAAATGATGCACGCTCAGATACACATTGACTAAGCAGTCAGTTATTGTCATTAAATCACAAACAAATTAGCGTTATAAATGCTACACAACTATGTTTGTGTTTTTATGTTTTTAATTTTTAATTTACTAAATGGAACGATCATGACCCACGTTGTACATGACCTTGATAATCGTATCGATGATATTAATAATATCTAGCCAACAGTTGGGGACCTGTTGTTAGACCCCAGTAATTGAGGTATGAAATGCTTTCTTCAGCCCTTTACAGTTATCATAGTGGGTGGGGTGCTTTTGCGAAGTTAGTGTAGTTACAGAGTGTATCAGCAATTCATGAACTGTAACTTCACCTTATGTTATCCATAATCATCAACATAGTTAATACTTGTTAACCACGCTGATCGCAACATCTCTGAGCCACCAGTAGTGATTAATAGCCGATTTATTGACATAAATTTCACATGTCAAAATGTTGGATTTTCTGGGCAGACTCGTTCATGTTGAAAGTTCGTTTCCGGTTAACTCCGGATTCTGCCAGAACGCTATTAATTTTGACAGCTGTCACTCGCCTTCAAAAGCTTATAATTACACTTTCTGTGTTCAGATATGTTTCGCCAAGGGTAATTTCCTTCATTAATGTCTTTTCTACATAATGCATGTGAAAACAGAACTAGTGTCATTGAATTTAGTATTTTTTACGCCAGATTTAGCAGAATTCTGCAGAATACCGTTTCGGACTCCCGCAATGGGAATCCGAATTCTGCCGTTTTCTGCAGTTTTATCCCGTATTCCGCCAGCTTCTGCCCGGCATAAGAGGGGGTATACAAGAAAGCACGTGAATGGACTACGGCAGAATAGACTTTGAAATTAACTGGGAACAGTCGTATTATCATTTAAGCTTTTTACGAGTTATCATTTAGGTAATACGCAATTCTAAGGTATTGATATACCATTGTTATATGTGTTATCCCATTAATAGGAACTAGCATAACTATCGGAGTTTAGTCATTAATTCCTTCATTGAAACTGTCATTCATATAATAAATTGTAGAAATTTAAGTGTTTTACTAAGTTTAACCCATTACTCTTTTATTCCTTTATTTTTAACCTGTCACTGATTCATCGCCACTACTGCGCTACCACACAGAGTCGTGACACTGTGGTACACCTGATCATCATATGAGTCAAGCATTCCTAAATGTGAAGGGATATATGCATAACAGAAATGTGAACATTCCCTCATTACTGTATCCTATACGGCGCATGGAGTGCCCAATACGCACCATCGTAGTGTGTTCAAAATATCGGCCAGTTTCGCGTCTTTTGACGCTTGAAAAGGAACTGAAAAAAAAACAGCAAAGTAGAACATTATGATACAATGTAGCTAACCATACGTAGAAAATCCAGGACAAACACACTCATATACATTATATTACACCAAACTGTACTATATGTCCGTTATATTATACTATAAGTTATGTGCCTGTTTCTGTTAAGAACACGAATCGCCATTGTAAATAATCACATTTACAGAGAAGGGCACACTGTGTCACTTTTAACTAGCTCACCACATATTGTACCGTATACATCCAATACCGTATTATATTACGAGAAACTATTGCAATATACCTACATACTGCAGTGGAGCTTCGTATGGAGATAGGAAATATGAACCATATGTATTAACATCTAGCACAGTGTAGCGGATGTATATTTTGGAAATATTAGCAATATTACACAGCTATCTGACTTGCAGTACACCTTGGTGTAATATAAACAAGAGGTGTAGCAGGCCAATGGCTTGATCATACTAAGATGGCAGAGCTTGTCACTCCATGCACCATATATGATACAGTAACAGAGAATATTCACATACATATGTTATACATATATCTCACCATCCTTTGGAAACAAATATGTTTAAATAATATGATTCCCAGCGATCCCATGGGTCCCATGGTAAACTAATATTCGTCAAGCATGAAGCAAAGACAATTGTTAAAGTGACTGTGTCTCAGATGATACTTCCTAAAATGAATTTCACAAACACAGTTGAGATATGTCAATGAATGTTGTATGAATACAGTCACTTGACACAAACATGCATTTGTCAGCTCATCATCGCATTTCATTGGCAGTTTCCGATATCGTAAACATGAACTCCAGGAGATACCATGATTAAACGTTGCTGTATGCCTATTGCGTCATAGATATATGGAACAACCAAGCAAGTAGTGGCGTAATTACCACTGTGCAACGCTAGTTATGTTATTTAAATAATAAAATAGTTTTTATTTATTTTTACTTTCTTTCTTCATGTCACTCATAGGGTCATATATGTTCAGAAAATCTATACAAATGTACTGTAAAATGCTTGTTTACCATCTGTCAACATCTGAGACACGGGGCCTTCATATATAAGGTGCTTTAATTTGTTTTCAAGATATGATAAACAATTCTGCAAAAATTAGGAACGTACTTTTCCAACGTTTCGGCACAAACAAATTCCGAAACGTTGGAAAAGAGGGTTCCTGGTTTTTACAGAATTGTTCAACATCTCGTATTATTGCGGAAAGCTTACATAATATGTACTAACACCTTTTACACTGCAATTAACAGTGTCATTCTAAATGGTGTTTTTAAACTGGTGTGTATTTCAGTAAGAACATTAGTAAATGGATGGAGTATGGAGTGGCGGGGGCATGGAGTGTTACTCGTGTCCGTCCGTCACATGTGCCCGTCCGTGAATTTAGTAAATTAATAATGGAAATGAGAACTTACAAACACAACATAGCTGCGTCGCATTTACAACGTATTTTTTTGGGAATAATTTATGACATTAATGACGATAACGGATTTAGTCAATGAACATCTAAACGCGCATCATTTCCAATAATAAACATTGTTGTCAGTTAAATGCATAAATACAAATGTTGGATTCGCCCGAACGGCGTTGTATCTCGACCCTGGAAATCGGCATTGCCCATCGCTGCAGTAAAAAAAAGTGGCCACATTTTGCATCCAGTGTGGTGTTGTCGATTTTTGTCCTGGCACTGTATATGTACGCATGCATTTGACAAATCCAAGTGCTTGGGGGTCAACTGATTGTGTGCTACATGCCCATAAAAGGCGAATCCGTGCTACGTTTGCAAAACAGTTCACATGTTTTTGCTAACGACCAAATCTGTATTTTGATGCTCTTCTTCAATTTTGATTACACAGCTTCAAAGAGTGTATTTACATCTGATACTTGTGGGCATTTTATAAGACCATTCATGAGGATGGAATCCTTTATATACAGTATTTATAAATGTAAATACAACACTTACCTGAGAATTGGTGTCAGCTTCAGCCATTTGTGCAGAAATATGCACGCTATAAACCCGTAATCTGTCCTGTGCAACAGCAATCCTAGTGTTAAGCATAATACGCTATTGAAAATAATTCTATACGATGCTTACTGTTCGAGTTACCACTACCCAGAGTAGAACTTTATGAAATGCATCTATCTGTATGTGCAATTCATCGTAGAAACCGAATCCGCGTGTTAAAATTGCATAAACCGTGGCCGAATGCCGTAAATTTGAACATTTCCATTGTTGCCGTAAATTCCCTATGGACAAGGTACAGACAAAATGTTAATAGTTGTTGCAGTGATTACTGTCAATACATTTGTAGTAATATGATTTCATTAATAAGATACACGTATATTTCACTCGGGATAATATTTATATGTAAATTTCAGAAATTAAACGAAAGATTGTGGTAACCATAACAACCCATATTCTAACAAATCAGCAACAATTTCCTTCGGCAGAATTCTGTACGACGTTTATTTTGCGATTTACGCCACACCCAGAGTAGAACTTTATGAAATGCATCTATCTTATGTAACAGTCATCGTATAAACCGAATCCGCATGTTAACATTGCGAAAACGCCGAACGAATGCCGTAATATTGGACATTTCCATGAATTCTCAGTGGAAAAAAATACAGACAAAATGTGAATAGTTGTTCATACGAGTGTACATTATTAATGAAAGTGAAACTCATTCATCGGTGGCATGCATATATATTCACCGCCAGGCTAACGCAATAACTGCGCTTTTCTCATAGCTGTTAGAATGTACAGTTTACCTTGTATATAAACTAATTTATTAGAAATATATTTATTATAAATAATATATATATATATATATATATAATATATATATATATAAACGTAAATAGGACAAATAGCAGAACATTGCATTATACAATGTCATGTACAGTAATATTCTCAAAATATTGGAGCCATTTTGAATTTCTCTCTAACATATAATAGGAACGATGGACAACAGGGAAACATATCACATGATAAATACTATGAATCTATGAACAGGCAAATACTATAATAACACAAGGTATATATACACATAGTCAGATGTTCAGCTGGGATATTGATACAACAAACATTTGGCGGCCGTTTTGATTTTTAATTATGATGTTCTTTACTTGATCAGCATACAAAGGTTGCACTTGTTGCTATATCTATGCGTTACCACATACATACTGTTACCCCATTATTTAAGGTAGGCGCAAGTTTCAGATTTAGAACTGCATATGTGATGATGTGTCTTGCATTATGAAACAAATTAAATGTAAAGGGGAGTAGCTCACTACTAAGATATTGCTTATACCAATAATATTCATATACATGTACTATTATTTCTATTGCATATATGATATAAACTAATATTGCTTTCGGTAATGCACATCTATATGTACAATATGTAAACTTGATTAACGACCTACATCACCAATGATAGTTTTGATATCAAATACGTTTAAAATATTAGCATTTTCATAAACTTATATTTAACCACCACCAATAACATGTATGGTTGTTGTTATACAATAAATTCCACCCACATTCATTGATCAACAAGAGGTGGCCGGATTAGCTCAGTAGGTAGAGCGTCGGACTGCGGATCGGGAGACCCCGGGTCCGATCCCCACCTCTGCCGCTGCGAATTGTCGATTCGGTGTGTCCTTGGGCAAGACAACTTCGTGCTAGCCTAGTCCTATCGGATGGGGACTTAAATAGTCGTTCCCGACATGCAAGGTCATCGAGCCAGTGTCGTCGTTAAATCAAAACATTTACATTTGATAAACAAGAGAGCAGACGGTGACCGAGGGTTAACACCGTCGGACTGCCACGCTGGCGACCGGGTTCGATTCAGGGTTCAGTTCCCGGGTGGAACACCGACCCGTATGGATTCTACGCAAATTTACCGGAATGTCCTTTAATATTGTCCAGGTGCATGTGACTGTCCTGTGCGATTTCAAAATGTAACAATATTTTCCACAAATATACAAATATAGTTTGTATACTTGCTAGTATGACTGTGAAGCATGTCAATGTGTATAATGGGTTAGTTATCCAGACATGACAATATAATAATTGTCCAATTATGTAACTTTGATAGCCACATATGAATTTATATACATTTTCACTAAACGTATTTCTATCACAATGTATTAGAAAATAGTTCTCTGCAGTATCAATAACTATTTTATGGTACCATGTAAAGTTAGTCGAGTACTACCCACAGGTATTTCCATATCTGTGTTATTGCCATCAGGTTCGTTGCCATGCGAATATATCATATGTTATCATATGTTCAACATATTTGCTCGGCCCATTGGCCTTGCCATTGGGCATAGAATGAAAATAGTGATGATGATAAAGAAGCAAAGGCAGTTTCAAGTCAATCCGACTTAGGTTACAGAGATAATGCTTACCCAAAAATTTCAACACAACTCTTACGGACAGACGCCTGGTCGGACTAAATGGTGGACGGACTGACGGAAAAACGAAAACACATTTTTGTTCGAAATAACACTAATTATGACTGCTACTGGGTTCAGGATTTCGTAATTCACCAGTAGCCTATTTCACCAACATTTCAAAGTATACTTATCTAGAAAAGTGTACGTTGATGGAGTAATCATTTACTTTTTTCCCGAAATGCATTATTTCACATAGAACTAACGACTGCATATAGTTGATGATTAATAGTATGCAGAATTATTATACTTAATTTATCACATTATCATAGCCAAAATGGCTGTGATAATGTAATAAATTCAGTATAATAAAAATTAGTAAATTCATCATTAAATTTAAAATTTCTCCTTCAAAGTGTACTTAGCAAGATAAGTATACTTTGCAATTTTGATGAAATTGTTTACATGTATCCTCATTCATGGGGAAATTATAACCCGTTTTATGTCAATGTAATATGTGTTCTCATTTTATTACTGCTATTTAAGTCTCGATATGTTATAGGCACATCCAATACCTACGGGAAAACTACATGATGATTACATTGTACTTTAGGTATGACTATTTTCATCAAGCTATTAATTTAAATCCAATTCTATCAGGCGTTAGTATAGATTATTAGCTACAACGAATCCCACAAATTAAGGTATTGTGCCCATATGCTACAAATCAGTTGATAGAATACTGTAATATCGAACAGGTTCTCACATTGCACGCATGATTTAGACGCTTTAAAATATTATCCGCCGACAATCAAAAGCTACATGATTGTTACAACGTGTGTATATCGAAAAAAATGGGAGGAAAAGCCAAGTTACATATTACGCCGGTTGGTAAAGAGGCGTGTAACATATATTTGTTTTGTGTCGATCCTGATCATGAGTTGGAACCCTGCAATAGTTAGAATGCTAACAACTTGTTGTTCAGAGAGATAAACATCGTCATTTTGGTTGAATTGTGAACGGTGTATGCTCTGATCAGAGTCTTCTGTTCGAATTTCCCAGACCGTGACCAATAGAACACTTAAACATCGTTATCGGCATCACACTTGCACATAAAACTGCATAACATGATGTATTTGAATTCAAATAAGACGGGACTTTCAACGTATGATTTATCGAACAGCTGGAGCTGCTACAGACGGGATTTTCAACGTATGATTTATCGAATTACATAGGTTATTGGGTATTGGGTTTTATTATCACCAATATGTTTACATCGGTGACAGTTATTGGTAACATACTGTGTTGAAATATGGAAAATCAGGATGTTTCAAGATTTAATCTGTCGACCGGCAGTTACGTTATGTTTCATGGCGGCGATTTTGAAATAAAAATTGACGAAACTAATCTTCCATTTTCTCTGCTCATAATTCATGGTTTTAGTAAATGTCTTTATATGCTGAAACTGCATAAGTAATGAGCTCTAATATAAAGTGATAGCAACTGATATAATGCTAATTCTGTCATTTTCGGGCGTGGTGATCATCTTGGAATTGGTGGCCATCTTGGTTTGGGAAGCCTACATCGTACTACATTTTTTTTATTTCCCTGCAATACAAAGCTGCAGAAAATTTCGAAATTTTACTTTCAACACGAATAGTTGACAGGAAAAGTTAATTTAACGGTTACCATGGAGATCAGCCAAAAAATCGATGTTCAGCCGCGGATTTTGCAATTTTAACTCGCAGATTCGAATTCTACGATGGATTTCTTATAAGAATAAACATGTTTCATAAAGTTCTACTCTGTGTAGGGGGTGGTCAAGATGTTCAGCCTAGCTCCAAAGCAGTATAACCGGTGTGTCTTTGTCCGATAATAACAATGTTCGTCGACGTCTAGATGTATATTATAGAGTATTACTCACACATACACTGTTATTGAATCAATTGCTATTAATGTTTGTCAACAATTGTTGACATAGAATATACCACAAATTATCGAGTGTACAACAGATTACATCAATTCCAAGTATATAACTATCTCTCGTGATTACTCAACCACTATGTTCAGCATTTGTGATATTAGTAAATATCACGAGAGTGTTACTGCTATTGACATAACATGTAACATTTTATAATAAATTGGGAAAATGACGAAATGAGGAAAACATTTGTGTCTGTATACGTGATCAGGTGTAAACCAGATTTTTTAAGCTGAAAACGACAAAAGTATAGATGTGTATACTCTCTAAATTATCAGTATTGTGTCGTAAAACCTGTATAATAATACATGTGGTGGAATAGTACATGTATGCTATAAACGCATTACATCTGGCAACGGTAGACATGAATGTCGATACCAAAGGCAACAATAGTATAATGAGATTTGCCGTTATCACTGTTTGTTTCTAGCATGAACATGTTGTTTCTTATCTTTTCAGGGAATCTGTCAAAAGCTTCACTGCCTTCATAAGAAATGGTTGGCTGGCGGAAAATGCAAGACAATAACGGACGTACCCCGAGTTGTATCTTACACTGCAATGGTACGGGTGACACCAGTGAGGAATGTCACAATGTCGCTAGCCAATCAGATGGCGGATGGTGTAATCACGTGGTTTTCGAACTTCATTCAGAGAGGCATGAAGCTACATGTAAAAGATGCGCCCATGGTCTCATTATGGGGTCGTAATAGCTTGTGTGGCGCACAACTACTCTACATCACCGACACGTCAACAGTTGACATACCAAACCGTAATTTGCTATTCTATGACATTAGACTTCAAATGACAATATTTTCATTAGACGATCCGGGTGATATTATAGATCAAATGTTATTACTTGACAGTAGTACAATAATAATGGCACAGAATGGGTCGGATTATGTGTTTAATATGATGATTATTGACTACCAATCGGAAGCCCAGTTCAACATTGTGTCAACAGTGAGTAGCCGGTATCGTGATGCGCTGTATCGTGACAGATGGTACCATCCCGATGAGGAGGAACATATAGGCTTGTCGTTGTCTAAACTAATGGATATACACAAACATGTAAATGTAGAGGATGACCACACAGTGATTCCGCATATTCGCAGAAATGACCCGCTCGCTAGGTGTGACTCACTCGAACAGACCGTGCGAATCACGCATGCTAGACTTGGATCTTGTCCGGTGATTAACTTGGCCAAGGAAACATATAACTGGACCATCACGCAACATGGTATCTACCTACCAGGTATTGATCAGGAAATTAATAGCACGGACTTTATCGTTGAAACATATGACACAGTTATACTAGTGTGTTCAGATGCTTTTATATCAAAATTTAATGCGTTTCTCCGGCGCTCCGCTGATGTACCACCTGAATCCAGCGCCGAAGGAACATTCACCATTGTTAGCTTAAGTGTATCCCTACTCTGTCTTGTATTGGCATTTGCCACGTTCTGTCTCTTTCCGATACTCCGCACCCTGCCTGGTAAAAATAGCATGGCTCTCATAGCGTCCCTATTCATGGCCCAGACCATGTTTGTCATTGGAATGTATGCCACCCTTGATGTGGCGTCTACTGTATGTAAGGTCGTTGGACTGTTTATCCATTTCTTCTGGATGCTGGCGCTAATGTGGATGAACGTGTGTACGCTGCACGTGTTTCGCTTGTTCGCCTTGACACCCGGATCCATGGCTAGGTACGCCGGGTGGAAGTCCTTCTTCTGGTACACCTTGTATTGTGTTGGTGTGTCCTGTGTGTTTGTCCTGGTCAATGTTGTAGTGTCCCTGGTTACTTCTGACCTGTCTGATGTCGGGTATTGAGGCCGTATATGCTACATCTCTGACGCCAGAATGGTGGGCTACACGTTTGGCATACCGGTCGGCCTGGTCGTGGCGTTTAACCTCTGCATGTTCCTCATTGTTGTCATCAAAATAAGGCAGGCACCCAAGGTAGAGAAGAACGTAAAGAATGAGCGTAATGACATCGTCGTTTTCGCCAAACTCTCGTCGTTGACGGGCGCCTCCTGGTTATTTGGTTTGCTGTTCGACTGGACTGGTATCTCTGTGTTCTCCTACCTCTTCATTCTGATGCACGCCAGCCAAGGGCTCTTTTTGTTCCTGGCCTTTATCTGTAACCAAAGGGTGCTCAACATGTACAAGATTCGGATGTTTGGTGAGCGGGAATCCAGATATTCAGGGCATATAGGCTTAGCGCGTAATATGATGAACACAAATACCACTGCAGTGACATAAACTGACTAACGTCAATCATACGTGGACATGCTAGTATTTCAAGTCATTGGTCTGATGGTACATGCATACGGCCCACATTACCTTTGAAGTCGAATTGTAATGCAGATGAAATAACAAGAAAATTACGTACCAAATAAACGGTATAATTAGGCGATTGATTTTTTTTTTGATTATTTTTTATTGATCGTTAATGCTCTTTGTTACATGTATATAATACATAACATACAAACATACACATAGTTAACATGGTCAAAATAATATAGTGCACACATGTATGCGTAAAGAATAAAACAGACCGTGATCTGACAAACAGAAAAACAAATACGTATTTGTCAGAGCATGGTGACATTCCTTAATTGTGCAGATATGCATGTAACTATGAGTTTTAATTTGTTTAAAGGGTCTATATAGGTTATTAGATTATTGGATTGGGGTAGGAGGTTTATTTATATCGGGAGGTGAGAAGGGTCAAAACTCGCTTATACGGTAACGTATAGTGGTTTGGGAATATTGATATGGTAAGATAAAGGCAGTGTTATTAAAAGGTGTTTGTTTACTGAATAAAGTCATTCCATTTTATTTGAAATTTTTCGAATTTATCTCTCATAGTGGCAATAGTTTCTTCAATTGTTATTGTTTGTTTAAGATATGCGTTAAAGTGTTCCAATGTTGGTTGTGATTCACTATATTTGCATCTGAAAATAAAATATTTAGCTAAAAGGATTATAAAACTAATAAGTATTGTTTTCTTTTTACAAGCAACTTTCGCGTTACAACATGATATATATTTATATGTTAAATTGAGATTATAATCTAGCCTACTCGTTTGTTTTTTGTTTATTAGTGTTTAACGGCCTATCAACAACTAAGGTCATGTAAGGCCGGGCAAACGGGTTCGATCCCATTTTAACCTGCTGCATTGGGGGGGAATCCCAAAATCAGAATGGAATATTTACATCGAGAACAAAATAAAATTAATATACTCAGTCTTGAAATTAGAATAACCTGACCTGGTGCCAGGTCCATACCACACCAAGTCACTTGGCCCCTTCCCCTAAAATAGGATTACGAATATCGTAATACTCACATAAGGGGTATAACCATATTCAACTGTCACATACAAAATGCCAAAGACGTATGTGAGGGAACCAGGTCTCCAGTCGGGATTCCGGTAAGGATGAAACCCCCGATCGTTAAATTACCCATCGCATGATCCCACCTGCCACCCATACCTACTCGTTTGTACTGGTTTGTAATAACTGGTTTATTTCAGTCCAAAATTATTGTATGACGGTGCATTCCCAAAACATGTGCTTGTTAGAGTCTATAGTCATATGGTAAAATTCACACAGGTTTGATGGTTTTAGTTTGCATTTAAACGAAAACGAATTTTTTTGTATTATTCTCATCAGATATTTGTATTGAAATGCTCTAAGTTTTGTACTGATTGTACTCTTGTACGTCATCGAAAATATATATTTCCTTTCAATTTCATGATTGTCTAATTCGATCTCCCATTTTCGTACATGTTTTAGTTGTGGTAGTCTCTTTGATTCAACTTGTTTGTTGTATAACATTCTACTTATACTTTTAGACGATAATGTTTTATTTATTAAGTATGTCGGCACCTCGTTGTTTAACGATTCTGTTCTCATCTTTACTTTCCATTCAGTTTTAATATTGCCTATCAATGCGTAATATTTTAAGAAGTCGCCAGCATTTATTTCATATGTATCCTTAAAATCACTGAAACTGTAGAAATCGTTTACTCTAAAATCATATATATGTTTCATCTACATAATACCTTTGTTATACCACTCTTTATAAAATATCGTACTGGTTCTTTCAAGTTTTACGTTAGAATTGGGCCATAAAATATCATGTGCTACGTTGGTACTTGAATATTGGAAGTTAATTTTGCACCACGAGATCAAGACTTCGTTTAAAAAGGTATACCTGTTTGCTAATTGCTTTGCGTCATTCTCATTAAGATTACTTTTAAATATAATATCACCGCCATATTTCTTAAGCTCGTTATGGTATGCTATTTTTAACTGATTTTGTATACCTTTTAAACGTTTTATCCATGAACATTTCAGTGAGTTGATAAACGCATGAATATTTATCATTTTCAGTCCACTGTGTTCATAGTTTTGAATTATGGTTTTACGTGATATTTTATCTGGTTTACTGTCCCAAAGAAAATCATACATTATATCATTTATTCGTTTTATTGTTTCAGCTACTGGGTTTTCAAGCACAGTTAGTGAATATATTAGTTTTGGTAGCGCGAAAGTCTTTAGTACAGTAGTTTTGCCAATTAATGATAGGTTCCATTTTCTCCAGTTATCTAGGCAATGCTGGAATGACTTTATCTTGGGAAGTGTATTCAGTTCATCTAGGTTTGCTCTATTGTTTGTGAATATTATTCCTAGTGTTGATGCATGGTCGCTTGACCACGTATACATATTTTTATTGCATCATTGGCTTGGGTCATGCTTTAATCTGCCTATCTTTAAAATTGTACATTTTGATTTATTTAGTTTTAGTCCAGATATAAGGGCAAATTTATCTAACGTTTTTGCAAGCTCTTGAAATGATCTTTGTGACCCGTAAAGTGTAAAACTGGCATCGTCGGCAAATAGTGCTTGTTTTATTTCCGTACCACCTAAGAATAGACCGGTAATATTTCAATACATAAAATAAATATGTATGCAGATAAGGGATAACCTTGTCTTACACCTTTTTCCACTTTAACAAAATCTGATAAATGACCGTTATTTGAAATGCAACTTTGTGCATCCTTATAGAACAGTGATATCCATTGTATTAGTGATTTACCAAAATTTATATTGTGCATACTTTTAATTATAAATTTATTTTTATTTTATTTTATTTTCGCTAATATATGCATATAGTATTGTTTTACATGATCAAGTATCATAGTTTGATCATTTTATAATGTACCAATCATTGTTAATTGTTTTATAGTTTTTTCTTCAGATCTCTTTTTTTCTAAGTTTGAAAAATACTTTGTATTTTTTTCACAGCCTTCTACCCATTCAGCTTTTGATCTTAAGAGGATTCCTTTTGTTTTTTCTTCAATTATTTTGTTCAACTTAATGTTTTCATTATTGAATCTGTCTACTGTGTATTGATTGGTTGGGTGGTCCTCTAAATCGTTTTCTAACCGTTTAATTTCTAGCTCTATTTCATTTTCTTTTTCCGTTTCACATTTCATTTGTTTACTTGAGTATTTTATTGATACATTTCTTATAGATCCCTTTATTAGTTCCCACATCGTATTGGGATTACAACCTATATTGTTATTTACTGTTTCTTGAATCGATTCTTTTATTTTGTCTTTAAGTTCTGTTTGTAATAGTATACTATTATTTACTTTAAAGTATCCCGGCCCTCTAGTAGTATTAGATAAGTTTAAATTTAATGTGATAGCGGAATGATCAGACATAAATCCAGGGATTATATCGTAGTGTGTTACAGCATTTAATATATTCGTTGTTAATAGAAAATAATCTAACCTGCAAAAAATAGGTGGTCTATAATTTAAATGCCAAGTAAACCGTTTCGTAGTTGGATGTCTGAGCCTGTATATGTCGTGAAGTTCGTTTTCATTTATAATATCATTAATTTTTATCGAGCATTTTTTATTCCTATCTATTCTGCCATTTAATTTATCCATATTAAAATCAATAACATTATTGAAATCTCCAATGAATACAGTTTCACTATTATTTTCTATAATTAAATTTTCAACTGTTGTGAAGAAATTTATGTCTTCGTTATTTGGTCCGTATATATTTATTAGTACTACATGTGAATCATATATATTTATGTTTAGTACCTGTAATCGTCCTGGTATTATGTCTTTATAATCTATAATTTCAAATGAACAATTTAAATTGAATAGTATACCGATACCTACACGATTCTAACTGTTTCCGCTCAAAACTTGTTACTATCATAACAGTGTTACTGTATACTACTAGTATATGATGTCCGGTTTGAGCTAACCCTGATTTAAATTAAAAATCATTCACAATGCATATCATGATCCATGTGACATTGCCATGTCGGTTTGAAAATGAAACTGTTGTAACTGTTAAAAATAACACTGCGTGACAAGCACTATGGACCCAGATCAGACTGCACGGATTAACAGGCTGGTCGGAGTCCATTCTGATTGTACACATGATATATAATCAGCAGTGTATATTTGGCCAATTTCGCGATACAGACTGTATTACCTAGTGAAAAAAATACAGAGTGACAAGCAGTGTGTACCCAGATCAGACCGCACGGATGTACAGGCTGGTCGGAGTTTATTCTGATTGTATACATGATATATATTCACGATACAGACGGTGTATTACCTGGTGAACAGAAGACAGAGTGACAAGCAGTGTGGACCCAGATCAGACTGCACGGATGTACATGCTGGTCGAGTCTATTGTGATTGTATACATGATATATAATCAGCAGTGTATAGTTGGCCAATTTCGCTATACAGGCGGTATTACCTGGTGAACAAAAGACAGAGTGACAAGCAGTGTGGACCCAGATCATACTGCACGAATGTACATGCTGGTCAGAGTCCATTCTGATTGCACACATGATATATAATCAGCAGTGTATATTTGGTCAATTTCGCGCTACAGACTGTATTACCTGGTGAACAAAAGACAGAGTGACAAGCAGTGTGGACCCAGATCAGACTGCACGGATGTACAAGCTGGTCGGAGTCTACTCTAATTGTATACATTGTATATATTCCGCAGTATATATGTGTCTAATTACGCGATACAGACGGTATTACCTAGTTCACAAAAGACGTAGTGACATGCAGTGTGGACCCAATGCTGGTCCGAATTCATTCTGATTGTATACACGATATATAATCAGCAGTGTATATTTGGTCAGTTTTCGCGACACAGACGGTATTACCTGGTGAACAAAAGACAGACTGACAAGAAGTGTGGACCCAGATCAGACTGCACGAATGTACAGGTTGGTCGGAGTCGATCTGATTGTATACATGATATATAATCAGCAGTGTATATTTGTGGCCAATTTCACGGTACAGACTGTATTACCTGGTGAACAAAAGACAGAGTGACAAGCAGTGTGGACCCAGATCAGACTGCACGAATGTACAGGCTGGTCGGAGTCTACTCTGATTGCATACGTTATATATAATCTGCAGTATATATTTGTCTAATTACGCGATACAGACGGCATTACCTGCTGAACAAAATACAGAGTGGCAAGCAGTGTGGACCCAGATCAGACTGCACGGACGTACAGGCTGGTCGGAGTCTTTTCTGATTGTATACGTTATATCTGTATATATAATCTGCAGTATATATTTGTCTAATTACGCGACGCGATACAGACGTTAGTATTACCTGGTGAACAAAAGACAGAGGGACAAGCAGTGTCGACCCAGATCAGACTGCATGGATGTACATGCTGGTCCTAGTTCATTCTGCTTGTATACATGACATATAATTAGCAGTATAGATTTCGCAAATTCGTGATACTGATGTAATTACCTGGTGACCAAAAGACAGAGTGGCAAGCAGTGTGGACCCAGATCAGACTGCACGGATGTACATGCTGGTCGGAGTCCATTCCGATTGTACACATGATATATAGTGAGCAGTGTATATTTTGCCAATTTCACGATACAGACGGCATTACCTGGTAAACAAAAGATAGAATGAAAAGTCATGCAGAGCATGATGTTATTAGCCGATCAAATCAGGGTTCAATATATGTCCACATTTTAGTAGTTACGGAATCTCAGGGAAAAGTGAGAAAAGTGTCGATTTCCTACCCAACCAAATTCTCCCAGTTATATTTAGTAAATTACTATGGGTTTGCCATTTACTTGGCGGCCATTTTGATTTTTCTGACAATGGAGTATATTAACTGCAATATTATTCCAGTTGAAAGAATTAACCTTTGAATATAGATGAAGGCGCTTAGCATTACACAAATATGTAGCAAGTCAACCGAAATCTCATAAATACCCGATTTTTGGCGGCCATCTTGAAAATATGATAATAATATACTGAATATTAGTGTAGTTTACGTAAATTCTTTAATATATCCATCTGAAATGTTTTTGAACAACTTACACCAATTTTCAAGTTAAGGACCATGTTCTTTCTATTGGCTCATATATTGGTAATTTTCGACTTCCGTCAAGCATAAAGTTCAATGACCTTGAAATGACCTTGAACTTGGTTAAAAAAAATGGCACCCTGATTTTTTGGAAACCTTATACATTCAAGTTTATAAAAACACCGGGTGCCATAAATTAACACGAGGTGCCGGAATCTTATATATATACCTATTGCCCAGACTGTAGAAAGATGCCAGAATTTAAGAAAAACAAGCGTGTAAAAAGGTGATTAATTTGGTGTGCAAGTACTGTATGTGAACTTCAATGTATATATTGCAAATGCAGATATACTGTTTGTATAATCGAGACGCACCATGTGATTTTGTACTTATAAACAGGTGCGCAATTTCATGAAATATGCTGAAAGTTGATGAAATTCTCAAAGCAAATGCGGAATAGAATTCTGCATTTGCTCTGAAAATTTCGACAACCTTCGGTGTCATTCCAGGAAAATATCGTAAATTTTGTAAAATATATTATGAAATTACGCCCATTTTTGAAGGTACAAAATCACTTGGCGCATCTTAATTATCATTATTACACTGGTGCTGCACTCCGCGCCGGTGGAAAATGTAAGACAATCCACTTGAAAAATACAATATGCGACATTATAAAATGTTTCTAGATGAGTGTTAAAAAATCAATAAAATTACTACTCGTCTGGAAACATTTTTTTACAATTAATGGCGCCTATTGTATCTTTCAAGTGGATTGTCTTCAAATATTTCCATCGGCACGGAGTGCAGCACCAGTGAAGTAAGTCGACTGTTTCTCTAACGGTGTATCACAAATATAGAAAAGTATATGTGACCGTGGCTTGAGAAAAAGGCCTTATGGGGTTTGGTCAATCTGGATATTAATCTGCTAGCACACTCCTGTATGTGAATGTGCAGGCTGATCTGTGCCTACACTGGTCATATTACCATTGAAAGGAAGTAATATCATGCTTACTACGAGTGTTTATACTTTATTATTACATGCTTTATGTGATAATCATGATAATGGAATAAATTATAAAGTATACATGTTTAGCTTCTATTAAAAATGGTTTTGAATTGGGACATGTATATGATTTTAATTTCAAAAGGTGCCAGCAAATATAATGAAGAAATTCCACACCCCTGGTCCAGGAATACCAATTCAGCGATTTCGGTCGGCTGCCGGTATAACATAAAATTCTTCAGCCCAGTAAAGGTTTCAGTCCGCGCATGCGCAGACGGAACAATAACAATCGGGGCCAAGGCTGTGTAAAGTTTAAGTCATCGATTATATTTCAAGATTTAATGAGATTAACGTACGTCTAAGCATAAAAATGGTCCCAAATGTAAAAATTAGGTATTTTCCCGTCCGGGGATGTTATGAATGTGTATTTTCGAGCTCCGTGTCGCACTTTAGTGGCCATACTATTCTGCTGATACATCGAGATGCTATCGGACACCTGTTTGGCGATATGTGGGCGGTAAAGAGCGGAGGTCATATATGATTCATACCGTTTTTACACCACTGTTCACGTCACTACCAACAAAACATTACGGAATTAATCTCATATAACATTTAAAATACATAAATTGCAATGATTTCGTAATAATATTTAGTTGCGAACACGTAACTGCTGCGGTGTCTGGTCAAGTCGGACCATGGTCATCTCGGCCCACATTTCAATCTCGGCCCAGATCGCTGGTCAAGTCGGCCCAGATCACTGGTCATCTCTGCCCACATTTTTTGGTCATCTCGGCCCATATTATATATTTTTGTATATGACATAAAAAAATTTTTATTAGAAATGGTGATTCAAGAATATTTTGAGAAACAGATTGCAAAGAACCTGATGAAATTTAATTTAAAATGAGAAAATATTATTTTTTCCGTGGTCATCTCGGCCCATATCATATTGTTCGTATATGACATATAAATGTATTAGAAATGGTGATTTAACAAGAAACATGATATATATTTAAAAAGATTCTATTTTAATTAAAAAAATATATATTTATTTATGAAAAAAATATTTATTTAGATACCATTTATTTAGTTGACCATACATCTGATCTGAGATCGTGGGCCGACTTGACCAGACACGTGGGCCGACTTGACCAGACATGTGGGCCGACTTGACCAGACATGTGGGCCGACTTGGCCAGACATGTGGGCCGACTTGATCAGACACATGGGCCGACTTGACCATGGGCCGAGATTATTGATTATGTTATATACGTTTTCAACAATATATCATTAGTATATCATACAATAAGCACATTTTGACCGAAAAATGGAAGAATAAAGCACATATTTCCGCGGGAAAGCGATTAATATACATGTATCATTATTATAAAGGAGACTAATGTGATCGAGACTCATTCATTATGTCTCAGTTGTCTAACTTTAAGTTGCCATCGATCATGATTTCATATGGCACATATAATAGTCCAACTGTCTAAGTAACCGGTCACCTCCATAGTATTGCAATATTTATTTCGCTGAGTAATTATACGCCAACATCTTTTTGAAATAGTTAAAAACAAAGTATAATGCATTGAATGAATGTTTTTATTAGCACAAATGACTTCTGTGCATAGTTTAGTTATTGCAATTTAATTTACGGAGTTGCTATATATATATATATATATATATATATATATATATATATATATATATATATATATATATATATATATATATATATATATAAATATTCATAATATTCATATATAATAACAATAATAAACGATCTTGTATTAAGAACATTGATGAAAATGAACCATAATATGCATGCAATATATATATTTTTAAATTTGTGTATGGTTTGTATATCTTGTCAATAGCTTGAATGTTTTTCACACCTCTATGTAGACAAAGCCCAATAATATATTGTATTGACCAGAACACAGTGTATTTTAGTGGGGTAGCTCGTTATATATAGTCGATTATGTACAATATGGGAAACTGTGTAGATCCTGATTAGATTGCGAATGCATATTTCCCCTACAGGTATAGCCTCAACAAGTGGTTATGCATAAAATGGGTAACCGGGTAGACCCTGATCAGACTGTGATTGCAAATTTCCCCTAGAATGTATAGCCTCAACAAGTGATTGTTATAAGATGGCTACACGTCCTGGCGGGCGACACGCGGCTTGCTTCTTGTATATGGTATACAGTGATTATGTACAAGATGGAAAACAGTGTAGACCCTGATCAGACTGTGATTGCAAATTTCCCTAGAGGTATAGCCTCAACAAGTGATTATGTACAAGATGGCTACACGTCCTGGCGGGCGAAAACGGCCCAGTATACGGTCGACACCTTCACACTACTGTCTCCTTGTATGTCAACATTAGAGAGGTTCTACAGTTTTGTATTTGTATTTCAATTAAAAATAATCATTCCCATTTAGCATGTTTAGCCATTATAAAGTGGATTATCTTCCTTGGCTTCCAAGTATTAAGTTTATCGCGATACTCTCCCTTTATTTCATATACAAATATTTCCATTTTGCATCAAAACATTAAAATGGGCCCTGGTATGAGCAAATTAATGATATACATTATGTAAGTACAGTCCAAACATCGTTAGTATGATGTGTATAGCTTATTTGTATTGACACATATAGTAATTATATGAAGATTTGGGTAGATTTGGGTAAGATTTGGGTAGATTTGGGTAAATCGTGCCACCCTTTTTTTCTTACTATTTGCCATATAAAACCCATTTATATAATGTGATCATTTGGGTTCTGGTCAAAACCTACCCGGGTCAAAACAAAATGGTGAAAACGTACCACACTGGGATGTGAAATAGTGAAATTTATCGTTGTGTATGATTTACTCATGATATGATTTTGCTATACGAAAGAATTTAACATAACGGACCTAGGTATATAAATACATTAAATATGCATAAGATATACCTAAAAAATCATCCATAAGTGGAAAAAAATGACCACCAAATATTTCATTAAAATATGTAAGATAATGTGGCCATTTTTGTTCACTTATGAATTATTTTAGGTATATCTAATGTATATTTAATGTGTTTATATGCCTAGGTCCGTTCGTTGTGGGAATCGGGTTGTAAACCTTCCATACCCAGACTTGTCGCCGAAGCCTAGATCACATTTTTGTTTTGGGTGGTAGGAGGGAGCAGCGAAGGGTAATTTAACGATCGGCATTCATACTTACCGGAAGTTTATTTATTCGGTGAATTCCCATATTATGTGATATATAATCATCAATGAGCATCTGAAATGAGAGTAAGCATGCAGATTTCCCATCGGACCCGACAGTGCCCATGATCAGGTAAGTTCACGGGGCTTGCAAAACTACCGATTAAAATTATCATGGCCGGTTGCTTTTTCTGCATATATTGCCTGTTTTGTTTGAGTTTACGGACAGGCTGAAACTTCTCATGGCCGGGTGCTTTTGTCCCCACCGTGAAAATTGAAATAATTCCCATATATTTCACGTTTTCTTTGCCTTATATTGGAACATATTGCATACTATCATTATTAATAGGCACATTGGGTATATACCAACACATGGGTATGAAAAAATACCGATGTGTTCTCTATATATCAAGTTTACGAACAGGCTGAAACTTCTCATGGGCGGGTGCTTTTGTCCCCGCCGTGAAAATTGAAATCAGTCCCATATATTTCACGGTTTTTTTGGCCTTATATTGGAACGTATTGCATAATATCATTATTAATAGGCACATTGGGTATATACCAACAAAGGGTTGTGAAAAACTACCGATGTGTTCTCTATATATCGAGTTTACGGACAGGCTGAAACTTCTCATGGCCGGGTGCTTTTGTCCCCGCCGTGAAAATTGAATCAGTCACATATATTTCACGTTTTCTTTGCCTTATATTGGAACGTATAGCATAATATCATTATTAATAGGCACATTGGGTATATACCAACAAAGGGTTGTGAAAAACTACCGATGTGTTCTCTATATATCAAGTTTACGGACAGGCTGAAACTTCTCATGGCCGGGTGCTTTTGTCCCCGCCGTGAAAATTGAAATCAGTCCAATATATTTCAAGTTTCTTTGCCTTATATTGGAACATATTGCATAATATCATTATTAATAGGCACATTGGGTATATACCAACACAGGGGTGTGAGAAAATACCGATGTGTTCTCTATATATAAAATTTACGGATAGGCTGAAACTTCTCATGGCCGGGTGCTTTTGTCCCCGCCGTGAAAATTGAAATCATTCCCATATATTTCACGTTTTTGTTTGCCTTATATTGGAACATATTGCATAATATCATTATTAATAGGCACATTGGGTATATACCAATACATGGGTGTGAGAAAATACCGATGTGTTCTTTATATCAAGTTTACGGACAGGCTGAAACTTCTCAAGGGTACGATGTTCTTTATATTATCATTTTACGGACAGCTTGAACCCTTGCAAGGCGGGTGCTTTGTTCCCGCCGTGAAAATATTGAAATCAGTCCAATATATTTCACGTTTTTTTGCCTTACCTTATATTGGAATATATTGCATACTATCATTATTAATAGGCACATTGGGTATATACCAACAAAGGGTTGTGAAAAACTTCCGATGTGTTCTCTATATATCAAGTTTACGGACAGGCTGAAACTTCTCATGGCCGGGTGCTTTTGTCCCCGCCGTGAAAATTGAAATAATTCCCATATATTTCACGTTTTTTTTTTGCCTTATATTGGAACATATTGCATAATATCATTATTAATAGGCACATTGGGTATATACCAACACAGGGGTGTGAAAAAATACCGATGTGTTCTCTATATATCGAGTTTACGGACAGGCTGAAACTTCTCATGGGCGGGTGCTTTTGTCCCCGCCGTGAAAATATTGAAATCAGTCCCATATATTTCACGTTTTTTTGCCTTATGTTGGAATATATTGCATACTATCATTATTAATAGGCACATTGGGTATATACCAACAAAGGGTTGTGAAAAACTTCCGATGTGTTCTCTATATATCAAGTTTACGGACAGGCTGAAACTTCTCATGGCCGGGTGCTTTTGTCCCCGCCGTGAAAATTGAAATAATTCCCATATATTTCACGTTTTTTTTTTGCCTTATGTTGGAACATATTGCATAATATCATTATTAATAGGCACATTGGGTATATACCAACACAGGGGTGTGAAAAAATACCGATGTGTTCTCTATATATCGAGTTTACGGACAGGCTGAAACTTCTCATGGGCGGGTGCTTTTGTCCCCGCCGTGAAAATATTGAAATCAGTCCCATATATTTCACGTTTTTTTGCCTTATATTGGTACATATTGCATAATATCATTATTAATAGGCACATTGGGTATATACCAACAAAGGGTTGTGAAAAACTTCCGATGTGTTCTCTATATATCAAGTTTACGGACAGGCTGAAACTTCTCATGGCCGGGTGCTTTTGTCCCCGCTGTGAAAATTGAAATCAGTCCAATATATTTCACGGTTTCTTTTGCCTAATATTGGAACGTATTGCATAATATCATTATTAATATGCACATTGGGTATATACCAACACATGGGTGTGAAAAAATACCGATTTTTTCTCTATATATCAAGTTTACGGACAGGCTGAAACTTCTCATGGCCGGGTGCTTTTGTCCCCGCCGTGAAAATGGAAATCAGTCCCATATATTTCACGTTTTTTTGGCCTTATATTGGAACGTATTGCATAATATCATTATTAATAGGCACATTGGGTATATACCAACAAAGGGTTGTGAAAAACTACCGATGTGTTCTCTATATATCGAGTTTACGGACTGGCTGAAACTTCTCATGGCCGGGTGCTTTTGTCCCCGCCGTGAAAATTGAATCAGTCACATATATTTCACGTTTTCTTTGCCTTATATTGGAACGTATAGCATAATATCATTATTAATAGGCACATTGGGTATATACCAACAAAGGGTTGTGAAAAACTACCGATGTGTTCTCTATATATCAAGTTTACGGACTGGCTGAAACTTCTCATGGCCGGGTGCTTTTGTCCCCGCCGTGAAATGATTGAAATAAGTCCAATATTTTCACGTTGTTTTGCCTTATATTTGAACTATTGCATATATCATTATTAATAGGCACATTGGGTATATACCAACAAAGGGTTGTGAAATACTACCGATGTGTTCTCTATATATCAAATTTACGGACAGGCTGAAACTTCTCATGGCCGGGTGCTTTTGTCCCCGCCGTGAAAATTGAATCAGTCACATATATTTCACGTTTTCTTTGCCTTATATTGGAACGTATTGCATAATATCATTATTAATAGGCACATTGGGTATATACCAACAAAGGGTTGTGAAAAACTACCGATGTGTTCTCTATATAGCAAGTTTACGGACAGGCTGAAACTTCTCATGGCCGGGTGCTTTTGTCCCCGCCTTGAAAATTGAAATCAGTCCAATATATTTCAATTTTTTTGCCTTATATTGGAACATATTGCATAATATCATTATTAATACGCACAGTTGGTATATACCAACACAGGGGTGTGAGAAAATACCGATGTGTTCTCTATATATCAAGTTTACGGACAGGCTGAAACTTCTCATGGCCGGGTGCTTTTGTCCCCGCCGTGAAAATTGAAATCATTCCCATATATTTCACGTTTTTGTTTGCCTTATATTGGAACATATTGCATAATATCATTATTAATAGGCACATTGGGTATATACCAACACAGGGGTGTGAAAAAATACCGATGTGTCTATATATCGAGTTTACGGACAGGCTGAAACTTCTCATGGGCGGGTGCTTTTGTCCCCGCCTTGAAAATTGAAATCAGTCCCATATATTTCACGTTTTTTTGCCTTACATTGGAATATATTGCATACTATCATTATTAATAGGCACATTGGGTATATACCAACGAAGGGTTTGTGAAAAACTTCCGATGTTCTCTATATATCAAGTTTACGGACAGGCTGAAACTTCTCATGGCCGGGTGCTTTTGTCCCCGCTGTGAAAATTGAAATCATTCCCATATATTTCACGTTTTTTTTGCCTTATATTGGACCAATATTGCATAATTATCATTATTAATAGGCACATTGGGTATATCCACACACAGGGGTGTGAGAAAATACCGATGTGTTCTCTATATATCAAGTTTACGGACAGGCTGAAACTTATCATGGCCGGGTGCTTTTGTCCCCGCCGTGAAAATTGAAATCTGTCCATATATTTCACGTTTTTTTTTTTTTGCCTTATTTGGAACATATTGCATAATATCATTATTAATAGGCACATTGGGTATATACCAACACCAGGGGTGTGAAAAAACTACCGATGTTGTTCTCTATGTATCAAGTTTACGGACAGGCTGAAACTTCTCATGGCCGGGTGCTTTTGTCCCCGCCGTGAAAATTGAAATCATTCCCATATATTTCACGTTTTTGTTTGCCTTATATTGGATCATATTGCACAATATCATTATTAATAGGCACATTGGGTATATACCAATACATGGGTGTGAGAAAATACCGATGTGTTCTCTATATATCAAGGTTACGGACAGGCTGAAACTTCTCATGGCGGGTGCTTTTGTCCCCGCCGTGAAAATATTGAAATCAGTCCATATATTTCACGTTTTTTTGCCTTATATTGGAATATATTGCATACTATCATTATTAATAGGCACATTGGGTATATACCAACAAAGGGTTGTGAAAAACTTCCGAGTGTCTTCTATATATCAAGTTTACGGACAGGCTGAAACTTCTCATGGCCGCGGGTGCTTTTGTCCCCGCCTTGAAAATTGAAATAATTCCCATATATTTCACGTTTTTGTTTTGCAACATTGGAACATATTGCATAATATCATTATTAATAGGCACATTCGGTATATACCAACATGTGTGAAAAAATACCGATGTGTTCTCTATATATCAAGTTTACGGACAGGCTGAAACTTCTCATGGCCGGGTGCTTTTGTCCCTGCCGTGAAAATTGAAATCATTCCCATATATTTCACGTTTTTTTTGCCTTATATTGGTACATATTGCAAAATATCATTATTAATAGGCACATTGGGTATATACCAACAAAGGGGTTTGCAAAGCCACCGATTATAGATTAGTTTACAGACAGGCTTCAACTTTTCACGGTCGGTTACATATCGGCACATTCATATAAATATACGCCATTTGGTAGAAGAACTACGGTACGCGGTGTGCATATTGCGTAATATCATCGTGACCATTCATATTGTGTATATACCAACACATTGGTTTCCACGGGCTTAAAGTTCTCACCCCCCAGCGTGAGCCCTTTAATCCGCTATGACTAGGCTGAAGGTTTTCACGGACTTAAGGGGCTCACACCCCCAGTGTGAGCCCCTTAAGCCGCTTGGCTAGGCTGAAGGTTTTCACGGACTTAAGGGGCTCACGTTACACCGGCATGGTACAGATAAACAGGTCGGCTGTCGGTCGGTATAGTCGACTATACCGACCGACAGACAACATGTTTACGGCAGCCGACCGAAATAGCAGAATCGCTATTTCCTTGCAATCAATAGAAAAGTAAATGTTTGATGGCGAAATAAGCGAAAAAGAAGATTTCAGAATTTACAAAAGGACACGAAGGAGTGCAAGGACCAGTGTAGATCAATTTGGTTCAGTTAAAATCAACAATTGAGTCACACAAATTTACTAGTCCACACGAAACGGTAACAATTTTGTCAGTGACCGTCTTACCAAACTTATCCTTGTTCATGAGACAATTAATGGGAAGACAACCGTTCAATATAGTATATTTCTGTCGAACTGAACCAATAACCCGTTTCACATGTATTCTTGAGTGGGTAAGTTTACGCGTTGATTTCACGTCCAGAGGGGATATCTGATCACGACCTTTCGTAAGTGCTGAAATCTTCACTTCTGCAGCTACCGAGCCAACACTGTCCTTGAGATCAAATCCTCTGTCCGCCAACATTAAATCCCCAGGTAATAACTTGGACAGGAAGTCACTGTTCTCTGTCACAAACATGTCACTCACACGACCACCCCATGCTTTCGATATGAAGGACACACTGTCCTGAGGAGTAATACCAATTAGAAATTTCACAGTGTGGTGGTGTTTGTATGAAGACCATGTTTCTGCTCTGGCTTTCAAAAAACTTGGTTTCTCAATAAATACCTCAAAACAATCAATTATCACTGCACACCTGTGGCCGAAGTACTTCCTAAGTTCCATTGGCATGGTTTTTCTCAATGTCTCGCGCTCTGGCCATCTTATGAATTTCTTTAGCCGCTTGTACATACAGTCAATTGTCCGTGTAAAAAATATAGATACTGTTGATTGAGTAGTGTCAAATTCATGCGCAAGAAAGGGATTTGACAAATTTAGTCGCAATTTCACTAATGTCAATATCATTACCTTGAATTTGGGTATGATCAGACTGGATGGCAGGTGAGGCTCCAGAAAATTAAACAATATAGATAGAACTGTGAATCCTGTTAAATGTTTCACCTTCTCGTCACTACCCTTAAAATAACTTGCAGTGAATTTAGTTTCCAAATGGGCCACTTTTTCCTTCAGCTCCCCATTCTCTGTACGCAGTTCCTGCAGCTCCAGCGACATAGCCTCCATGAGTGGACCATCAACATCAGTCTGTGACTTAACGCTGTCTTCATCAACGCTGTCACCAATATCCATACCCGTCTCAGTGTGATCAGGTCCAACAATAGTTGTGGATTCAGCTGGCTTCCTTTTCTTCTTTTCCTGCTGCCGATCATATCTTGATGTAGAAGATGCTCGCTTTTGTCCGCCCAGATTAACTGATGGTGCCCAGTTTGGGTTAAGAGGTGGTAGAGGAGCTGTTATACTCGGCAACGAGGTTACTCAACACTGGGTGGGCGGATAAAGAAGAAGAAGAAGAAGAAGATGGTCATACAACTCTGCCTTCTTTCCTGAAACATATACATGATATATATTAAAAACAAATAAATACATGTGTACTTGTCGGATATTGTAACTTTACACATTTAGTTACAATATAATAACTTATTTTTATTATTTCTTCTCGGAAGTATATGTTGCATACACCATCTGAACATTCTTGCTGAGACGGTTCAGATGAGTGGTCACAACATTTACATGCACTTTTGAGGAGAAATAAAAAAGAAAAGGTGTACTCTTATGAAATCTCACTGAAATATTGACAATTTATGACAAATGTTATACATATGACATGCGCCATGTGATTTTGCATGTACAAACATGTGCGCACTTTGATGAAAACTATTTACAAAATTTACAATATCTTTCATAAATAACATTGAATGGTGACAACATGGTGACATTCCGCATTTGCTCTGAGAATTTCATAAACTTTTGGCATGATTTACAGAAAATATCGCAAAATATGTAAACATTTTTCATGAAATTCCACACAAACTGCAATTTGTATTGTCTGAGGTCCATCAAAATACACCATCTCGCACGTCTTAAGCATGTTAAGTACAGTGACAGCACTGGTGTCAAACATTATAATTCAGTGGGTGGCCGCAGGGCTCCAGATAAGGAATTAGTAATTGAGTATATTGTTACTCCATCAGTTCTGAAGCAATTGGGTATTTCAAAATTGTAATGGGGTAAAATTAAATCACACTACTGTTTACACATCAACAGACAGCAATTATTGAATAGTTTGTTTAGAAATGAAAACATATCTTGGCATTTCATTAGAATTGTCTCCTTGGATGTGTTTTCATGGAAAAATAAGAAAAATATGCTATATTGTGGTCTGTTTATTGTTTTCTGCAGCATGATAAAGGTACCACAATTGTTCTCATTGCTTTTTGATACTCACTACTTCTGATTTCAATTGGGTTTTTGTCAATTTTAATTGGGTATTTACGCAAATACGCAGCTTATCTGGAGCTCTGGGTGGGGTTCACACACAATATAATGATTACACCACCTTACATTGTCTCACCAGCTGACAAGTAGAATTATCGGATTATTTATAATATCAAGGACTTATCAGCCATTCACGTCGCCGATCCGAACTCAGTTTCTCACATTCCACACCTTGATTTGTGATTACTGCAGGCAATCTATACTATTCCAGTGTCCTTTCGCGATCTTTACGATCACTACATCCGTATATAGAACACTTCACAACCATTATGCGTCTGATTAACTGAATTTAGGTCAAACTTCCACGTGTTTTGTTGTGCGTATCGAGATATTGGAACTATTGCGCAATAACACGCGGCCTCCAACATGGCGAAGCTTCCGGTTTGTGACGTCAAAACGTTTATTTATAGCCAAATTGTAAACCGCCGAACTCTTGTAGTTAAAACGTTTATTTATATAGCCAAATTGCAAACCGCCGAACTCTTGTAGTTAAAACGTTTATTTATAGCCAAATTGTGCTATTTTGCTATATTTAAAGTTTTAAACAGAGATAATGGCCAAAAATTAAAAAATATCCGGTTGATGTAATTTGGAAGTGATACAACAAAGTTCGCGTTTGTAGATTACCGAATATAGGAGAAAAGGGTGGTTACAAAGTTCTTCACAAACCAATGGATAACCAATATATAGCCGATCTATAAATAGATCGGCTAATAATGACAAGCATTGTGGACCCAGATCAGACTGCACGGATGTACAGGCTGATTATAGTTCACTCTCATTGCATACACTATATACGTCTAGCGCTAGTAGTATATTTTGTCAATTTCGCAATCTAAACGTATTACCTGGTGAGAATAACGCTGAGTAACCGGCATTGCGGACCCAGATCAGACTGCACGGGTATACTGGCTGGTCAGAGTCGACTAAGTTGTATAACATACACTGAGAAATAAAACAACAAAACACAACATACATTGTGTTTCTCAGTCTTGGACTTTGGCATATATTATAATACCATTACTATGTAAAGGCAAAGAGTATGTGTGTATAACGTTTTCCTTTTAAGTGTGCATCAATATCTGTTGTGTTTATGTAAGCTTACATATCCTTGATATATTATAACAAAACTAATCATACATGCATAACAAAAACAATAGTTTACAGATGTTTGCTTTTTCGAAAGTAGAAGAAAAATACGAAATAAAAGCAAACATGTAATACAGATATGACTGGTTATCACAGCTTAGTAAGTGTATATATCACTGTGTTGTATACCACTTAGTAGATACCTGTTATATAGTGAGTTGGTTTAATACAAATACCAGAGTAGAGCTAACTTTCTCAATAAAGGTTCATATTGTCTTTGGTTATTTGTGACGCCATTTTTCTTACCAACTAGTTCGTTTTTACACAGCTGCAGTGCGCACAATGTTCTGACCTAAAACGGTTCCGGATTGCTCCTATCGTGTAATATATTACCGTTGGCAGACTTGTACTACAGAAATTGTGTTCAGTTTTTACTATTACGTATGTGTGTTATGTTTCTAATATGTGTGTGTATGTAATTTAAAATACATTAAAATGTATTTTTTCATATATGCTTGTTGTTGCTTCTGGTGTCGGGGTCTTGTGCACCTCGCGTCGGCCACGGGAGATCTATCCACTGTTTGTAGTCTTGATATTGTACTGTTTTCAGTTCATTCGTTTTCGTAACATATTTTATGGTACCATTTCTCGTGAAGACACTACTCACTTCATCCGGCATTTTACGCTTCACGGACATAAACACCTGTTGGTTTAGTTGTGTTAAGTCTTCATTTATATATATCCTTGTTCCTCGAAGTGAGCGCCTGTTCCGGAGAATCTTTTCCTTGACTAGTCGCGATTGTAGTCTAACTATCGCCTCCTGACTTCCACCGACAAATTTCTTCATACGGTGTGCCATGTCGATGTCTTCTTTACGCAGATTTAGGCCCATTTTGTCATTCAATGTTTGTATAACCGCGCTCTTTGTTTCATCTGCTGTTTCAAACGCGCTGCCAGTGACGATTTCATGTATGCGTATATTATTAACACGACTGTACTGTTCAGTGTCATTTTTAATTTTCGTCATTTTATCTTCATTTATGTCTATTTGCTTCCTTAGGGTTTCATTTTCGTTATTTTGCGCAGTGACCTCTTTCTCTAGGCGTGCTACTTCGGTTTTTAATTAATCATTTGTCTTATCTCTGTCGTATGACCTACTTTCTAACAGTTCCAACCTATTCACTACGGAGTTTAATAGTTCTTGTTTCATTTCACTCATCATTTCCCGAAGCAGGCTCCTGAGCGAACCGTCATCTTTCCTGACCACATGTTCTAGTTTCTGGTCCGATTTGTCTACTTTATTTATTATATTACTTATTTTCGAATTAATCTTCTTTAACTGTTGCTTAATTTCTTTCATATCGCTTTTATTGTGTTTATCATCTGTAATGCCGCTAAAATATTCGTCTATCGTTGGCTCTGGTTTCGCCGATTTTTTTCTTTGATTTCGCACTTGGTTAACTACCATTTGCATCCACCGTACTATTGTCTAATTCGCCAGTACTCGAATGTTCACTACGTTTCCGTTTCTCCGTTTGGCCGCTCAGTGTTTGGTTGTCCTGTGTCTCGTGCATGTTATAGTATAATGTCCCGTATGGTACTCCGTAGATTTTTATTTTGGACAGAGTTTTGTTTGTATAATGACCACGCTTATGACATTAATGGCTTTCCGTAGTTTTTCTTTGTGAGCGGTCAATGGGGATTTCAAATGTCTATTCAGCAGGGCAAGGATAGTCAAGTACAATGCATTATGAACAATACAGACAATACAATTGCATCGATGGACAATATGTATTAACGGTCACTTTTCCAATAGTGTACATAAACAGCAATCGCGGCCTTCATCGATACATTTTTCTTCCATTGTTTGTCAGAAAAAATATTTCACCATTTTCACAGCAAGAATGTACAGTAAAATTCACATACCACGTTTGCACATCGATTCCTGATATGTCTATCTAAAATTCACTACACCAACCATCCAGAATATATTTGAATATCACATAATAACAGAGCTTGAAAAGATACACCTTTACTTTATTACTTGTTGTTGATTTTTTTCAGCAAGTCAATGAAGAAATCGAAACAAAAGAGTACAAGCAAAGACAAGTGCTGATAAAGTACATTCCTTCAGCAAATGTCATTAAGTATCAACAAACTGTTGAACAAAATAACATGTGCCAAATGAACTATGCGACTGAAACCCAGACAAATATATGTTTCTGCAGCCGCCAAGACAAATGTCCCCCACCCCAGCCAATTCAATAAAGCAGAACATTGAAAACGCTGCTAAAAAGTGAAATTAGCTAAATAATATGAAGGCACAAATATATGTGGTAATAACTGGAGAAAACTAACCTTAGCTTGTATGACCAGCATAGACCCAGAATCACCTGTATAAATGCAATATAATCGGTGTCTGCACTAATTAAAATTCGTTTGAATAATTTCCAATCAAACGAACAGTAACCTCATAATGATGTTGTAATCCCAAACTGGTCAATCCCGAACGGGTAAGAAGGTAGGATGACCACAAATACCCCACAACTACGCTCTTACAACACCCACAGTCGGTGTAATTTCATACAAACAGCAAGACATCAAACAACGAACAAGAGTCAAAGCTATAACAGACAATCCAATTGATAATACATCTGACACACGAATATGCAGATGAAACTGAAACTCACAGATTGTAATTATTGTAAGGTGGTCCCTGTTTCCAATGATATTAGGTAAAACTATATACCGAGGGAGCAACACGACGTGAGACTGAACCCTCCTGGAAAGGAAGAAAGGCAGGACAGCACAAACCACAAAATATGATCAGTATTAAACAAATAATACGTACATGTTTATGTTACTATAATACGTTATCAATATGTGGCTCTAACAGGAGAGATGGAATCCAAGGGCTTTGTGACCAGTGTAGATCCAGATCAGCCTGTGCATCTGCACAGTATGATCCGGATATGCACCGATCGCCATTCCATCAATGAAACACCCGCCATGCTTCTAACACGCATTATAGATCGCTATCAGGCTATAAGAGTGAGTTATTCGATCAGGAGCTACACTGGTCTCAAATACAACAGGCCTCCTTCCCCAGCCACATATATACATGTGTACCACCTTAATTTGAATGTAATAGTGTTGATCCTCTATTAATAACAGCACATGAAGTCTGATTATCACATAAAATCACTATCTTCCGACCTTTCAACTGTGCACCCTAAAGTTTTAGCGCCACTACTATTGTCAATAACACCAAATCATAAACATGATAAATGATAAAGTCCTTTTTAAGGTAACTTGGAAGCATGTGGTAATCTCCATCCGAGTTATACACTTCAAAAGCCGTTAAATAAAGACTCGACCTGGCCTCAAACATGCACTACCAAAACATAAATTTCCTAACAAATACTGTCAGCCTTTTTGTAGGTTTTGTTTTATTTAACCAAGATTTCTATGAACATTACCAAACATAGTGTGAGTAGGTGCCCATGTACACTCCACAGGAAAACAAGACTCTAATAAAGCAAAAACTTGTTTATCTCTGTAGTCTGCCAACATGTGTCATAAAAAGGGCTAGTTTAATCTATCATTTACCGGCAATTTGCAACCTTAATTGAATACACCAGATTTCATTACTTGATCATGTGCCGCAAGTAGGTATTCTGTTCTATCCTTACTCAGTTCTTCTGGCAAATATCACAATGTGGTTTGTTTAATTTTCCCAAATTAGTAGAAATATCAATTATCGGTAACTGGGGTGTTTCTACGTAATCAGATTCCGATTCCGTTTTATCTGAACTAGTTAATGTAGCGCTAGAAGCCTGTTTAAGTTGTTCAGTGTATACCTTTATTTTTCATCCGATGTATTTACAAATTTTGGCAAAAACATGTCAGTCAAATGTTCATTCTTTCTCCAAAATTTTATTGAGATCACTTTCTGATTGTCATTGAAGGGCATGGGGACACTCCCTTGCACATTCTGGATGTTTGAGTTTTTTTTCTGATCCTTCTGCCAACATGCCGCACAAATGTGCAAACAGTGTCGCATTCTCCCTCGACCCACATAAAAGTGGTATCTCCCCTAGGGTCGCCTCAGAACTAATACTGGTTTTGCGTACCTTTTACTTGCAGTGATTTCTCAAAACAAGCTTAGACAATATAGCCGCCTGTTCAATTTGTTGCGGATCATCTCGCCAGCTCTTAACACTAGTTTTATTTTTCGTATCCATGCAACATACAAAGAGGCCCTCAAATGAATACGGATTTACATAATACACAACTGCGACAAAGAGTCATCGGATAAAATTTCCATCTCACCTGCAACTAACAGCCTCAGGTCTAGGTGTTCAAATTTTACAGATTTGTTAACATACTCGTATTGAAGGTGAGAATGAGGCTATTGTTGTGGAAATGTTACCTTATCGGACGATTTGGTATGAACTCCGGATTGTTTTAGATTTAGATTTAGAGTTAATTGAAGAGGAAGAATTGGAAGGAATCAAATACATATTTCTTTCAATTCTAGGAGATCCTCTTCCAACTCAGAATCCTCATAATAAGATTATGAAGTGGAATCGTCCTCCACCAACCCTACAGGTTTCATGTGTAACAGTACTTGCTTACGCAATGTTTTATCTTTTCGTAATTCATTTAATGTCAGATTGTTTAATACCGACGAAGTGTCCTGCACACTTTCGTCTCCTTGTGATACCGTTTTATTAGATACATGTTCATGCGTAGACTTTTTGTCATTTTTGAAGAGTATTGGTTTGCATGAATTTAAGGGTCTGATAAACCATAGACATAGAATACTTAATTATATGTATATGTATAAACAGTCAGCTGTAATGTCAAATGTACCTTCTTTACGGAGGTTTTCAACTTCTTTCGTTGTATTTCCAGTTTTGCCCGCAGTCGATCTTTCTCACAACGAAGACACAATCATTGTTTCTCTTCCTCTACCTCCTCCCACTCGTTTTTAACGCCTCAATTTCACTGAGTTCGCTTTCCACGATGGCAACAACGATTCCACGTTGACGGGTTCACCCTACGTTTCAGCAACGGCGATTCGCCACCGAGAACACTCGGCTCACTTGGACTAGAGCTACTTGGTTCCTAGTGGTTGACCTGCGAAAATGCCTCCTTTATTGTGTCTATAATGGTGTACAATTTTCCACTGTCTCCAAATCGCTTGTAATCAGTTACATTTTGTGCTGACGCGCGCGTTTTGGTCTGTCACTTTGCACTATGTCTGCTAGCAGTTGCTCCATCTCTGCCTCCGCCGCCATATTTTACGGTGCCCTTCTGTGAGCGGCATTCTCCTCGACACAACTCCGCTGCCGTATTTTGTGTGAATGCAGCGTACCAATAAAAATGTGAATAGACGCTGGCTACATTAATAACACTTCTATTTGCTACAGGAAAGGCAAATTATAGCCAGTTCAAACACTAAAACAGACAGAAATAATTGAAGAGACTTGTTCACTGATAAATCACCCGAAAGCGGATAGAATTTATAACAGAGCGCTGCGTGCTACGTAACAACCAATCAAAAACCTTGTAACAGAATGCTGTCAAAACAACGTTGGTAACTAAGTTACAAACAATTTTTTCAGCCTCACACACACAGCAAATAAGAATTAACGAAATATGACTATCGTCTACAACCTTAGATGCAGTTATTAATAGGAATAATTAAGTCTTATAAAATGACAACAAACCAGCGTAAAGTAAAGTACAAGGTTCCGCAACCCTAAAAGAAAATAGGTTACAAGCCACTAAAACTCTTTATTCAAATTAATTAACCTTTTTTTTTTATTACTAAAAAATTCCCAATTAAATATAACACTTAGTCGTGGGATGTTCTCGCACAAGACCACACAGCAAGAAGTGTGCCACGTTATGCGAGAATGGAAGTATCTCTGAGGTCTTGGGACCCGTTTCACTAAACTTACGACTAAGAAGCTGATAACTGCAAAATTGAAATTTAGACTAACACTCGCACTGATGGCCGACGTTCCAGTTCCTTAGCGGGTGTAATCACGTGAGGATTGGTTTGTTTGTTTGTTGGGATTTAACGGCCTATCAACAGCTAAGGTCATTAAGGCCGGGTCAATGGGTTTAGTACTAAATCCCATATATACATGTACAATGGGAGGTAAAATCCCAAAATCAGAACTGAATATTTACAATAAAAAAAATATATATTCAGCCATGAAATCAGAATAATCCTAATCTGATTCCAGGTCCTCGCCACACCAGAATCACTTGGCCCTCTCCCAAAAGTAGTATGATCAGTAACAATCTTCTACTTTTATAATGGGCAATAACCCAATTCAACTCCTAGGACAATTGTACTGAACAGGGGGCCGTTTCACTAAACTGTGTACGACTAAAATGTTCGTAAGCGCAAATTTAGGATAGTCTGGAAATTCCAATTGAAGGTCACATGATGGTCATACAAAATATACCGGTTTCTGATTTATAGTATATTAGTATAGTAAATGAGTACTATGTACTGTGTATTGTTTTCTGCATTTGTATGCCATAGTGGATGTGACGGAGCCCCACAGGGGACGTATAATTCTTTTGTTTATTCATTCGCTCCCACGAAATAACAATTCGTTCCCACGAAATAACAATTCGTTCCCTCAATGTAACAATTCGTTCCCACGAATTAACAATTCGTTCCCACGAAATAACAATTCGTTCCCACGGGAACGAATTGTTAATTCGTGGAAGCGAATTGTTATATCGTGGGAACGAACTGTTAATTAGATGGAACGAATTGTTAAATTGAGGGAACGAATTGTCATTTCGTGAGAACGAATTGTTGATTCCAGGGAACGAAGTATTATATCGTGGGAACGAATTGTTAATTCGAGGGAACGAATTGTTAAATTGAGGGAACGAATTGTTATTTCGTAGGAACGAATTTTAAAAAAAATCCATGTCCCCTGCGGTGCTCCGTAGGTTGTTAACACACATTTACGAACTGAGTGTTGTATTACTTAGTTGCATATTGCAAGGTCATCATCTTGGATACGGAAAGGTCTTACAGAACTGCGGAATATATTTAAAATGATGTCGAAAGTTAACAAAACACCAGATCACATGTAAGTTTGAATTTCGCCTCATTGTTCCGTCTGACGTCATTTACGGAAAGTATTATTACATGCATTAGACGGTCCGCCAGGGCATGAAAAAAAAATGTTAATGTCATTTATTGTCATAAAATCAATGTTGAAGATGGAAACAAGTTAAATGCTATTATTTTCAGTAATAAAAAATGAGAAATAAAGAATAAAAAATCAAAATGGCCGCCAAAATAGTGACACTGCATGGAAAACCAGTCATTTTCGTGCATATGCAACATAAACTAGATCTGTGTATGTGTTTGTTACTGAATGTCTCCACAAAATAAATGTGCATCATGGTATGACATTTAATAAAATATCATATTAGATCATTTACTAAGTTAAATTCCAAGATGGCCGCCAATAATTACATATGTGAACTTTTCAATGAATAACTTGTAAATTGTCATTATTTCAGCCCAGACTCGGGGATTATCCCTTCAACATTTTTGTTTACAAATGAGTGCTCAAAGTGGGTTATACCTTTCATAACTATGCGCTTAGATATGGGTCTACACTCAAGTTGGACTGTTTAGGGGCAGTTCCAAGACCATTCATGGGTCAAATCAAGACAAAAAGCTCAGTTTTTTTCTGCATTTCGCTATTTGAAGGCATACATAACTCATACAAAATAAAAAGAGTGTCGAGCATGATCTGTTATAAATTGGCTATACTACATATTTAGTAAATCAGCCAGGTAATGTAGAAATAAATATTCAAGATGGCCGCCAAACTGCAAAATATGCAAAAAATGTGAAAAGTAATCTTGCTACGTAGAATAACCAGTTCTAAATATGTTATGCATGTCTTTTAGATCATTTATGTATGGTATGATATGTAATTTACTATTATACAATGACATGCTATTTACTAATTTTAAATCAAAGATGGCCGCCGTTAAACACAAACGTGCAGTGTTCAAATGGTTAAATGTTTCATTGTGATATTTCGTGGGATGTACATGTACATGTAAAGTGAAATACGTTTTGTTCAAGTCGTGTGTACTACTATGAAACAATATGGGTCAATGTGTTTGATCAATAAATCTGCCCATGAGGTAGTACCGCAGACTACATTTGATTTTCAAAGAACATAATAATGTTTTCAATATCAAAACAAAGATGATGCTAAATTACCTGCAAATTACTGCACTGGATATTCAAGATAATGACTCATTGAAACATATCGATTAACAGCATCACCGCCAATGTTACGTGTTGATGGAGAGTGATTCTTACGTGTAGATAAGGTTTGTTTCTCGCTTTGAGCGTGCAATTCAAGGATTTGTGAGCTTAATACGTTGCCAGTTGTATCATTCGGTATGATCCAAATAATTTAAATTGATATCTTACATACACGGTTTAGCCTTACTGTATTACAGTTTCCGTGTACCTGATATTACAACTTAGTGCTTCATTCCACTATAGTGTTCCCTAACATGAACTGTGCATGATATGCGGGAGCCGTCGCAGCCACTTCATGCATTGAAGAGACGACAATTTTCTCCGGGCGTAGTATGTGTGATAATTATATGACCATCCATGGGAGAATGGCATTGCGTGCATAATTCCTAGTAGGATAACACTTGTTTATGCAAAATTCTATCAGATAAGGACATTATTTTCCTCTCAAATTGTGACGTAAAGTCATCATGTGAATGAAACTCCAGACAATTATGGATGCCGCATAGCTCTGACATAGCGGCAACAAACTATATATATAGTGTTTAAAACACTTTTACTAGTAATACAAACTGTTAAAAGGATCCTAACACTCTGTTAATTTCAACTAATCCCCACAACTGAATCATCATATTTTTAGGAGAGCTACATACATGTATGTCCAGATGCGACGTTGAATATTATTATTTGACATTCATAATTTATCATAATCCTGTGCTATTCTGTCCAGGAAACCACACTAAACCAAAACACATACCAGTCCTGCAGTTTAAAGGTGTCTGAAATTCACTTCTAGGAGGTGAAAAAATCTGTATATATCTCCAAGTAACACATAAACTTTTCTTTATATAAGAGAATTTGTTTGCAATAGTGAATGCGTTGTATTTTACGGTGGCTGGTCAACTACGCAATCGTATATACAAGTGACAGATAAAACAATAACAACGTTTAGTAATGTTGATAATGTGATATATTACAGTTATCATAGTGGTATTGTTATCTGCAGATATCTGGTCCACACTAAAATATAAGAGACCGCATATGTTTCTTCATTGCTGATTTTGATACAGAAATATGTCATACTTTGCGTTATTCCATTCTACGCTTTTAACAAATCTTATTTCTGACTTAAGCCAAAATAACTCGACAGAAATGTCGGTGATGGTTTGTCCCTCTTTGAATACTATAGATGTAGTTGCCTTCATCTATATAGTTGAATACATATCATAGATTCAGATCTAGCATAAGGATCAGAGATGCTGGCCCTTGAGTGTCCCTGATGTGTGCCAATTCTACATGTGATTTGTGCTGTCACGTTACAATTTGTATAAACTGGAAAGTTTTGTCTTACTGTTTCTTCCAGGACACCATGGTGAATTGAAAAAGTTTTATCAGTGGTCATGGTGAGTGACTTGATTATCAGCCTGTCCAAGGCATACATGCTTTGATTTCTTCCAATGGAATAATAGTCCCTACAAATATGCACTATCTAATTATAGTGTCTATTAGATACGTTCGGTGTGTGTTCGGTTGCGAGCACGCGACGGATAATGTAACAATCAGTGTTTCTCTTCACCGGAATGCCGACATGATTTAGAACTCATTTAGATGTTCGGCCTTCTAGTACGAGAGGGGGAAATCATGTCATACCCCATTACAATACAATACAATTAGTGCTAATATGATTACTTTTTTTAGATGGAACTAAGTGACTATGGTGTGGTACCTGAAATCAGGTCCGGTCATTCTAATTTTACGGCTGAGTATACATTTCCTTGATGTAAATAGTTATGATTTTGGTATTTACCAACAGTACATATCTAGGTTAAATGCGGAATGGACCCCGTTGGTCTGGCCTTAAACGACATTAGCTCTTGATAGGCCGTTATGTACAACACTCAATCATTAGATACTTTACAAGATATATCAAACGTTTATGATTCGGGAGGGTGGAGAGCATATATGAAAATATGGTGCTAAACGTTAGAAAGTTACCATTTATAAGAATTGCCATGCTGACATTAGTGGTAGCACATCGTGTGTCCGCTATTCCGCATACATATATTATTATGTGTTTATCAAGAGTGTAGATGTCAGCCATCTTTGATTTTAAAATTATGATTAACTCAACTCTAAATTGCCAAATACCATGTAACAATTAGCGAGGAAACATTATACAATTGATATTCTGACTACTTAAACACTGTTGTTGTTTTTTTTTCTCAGTTTTCCAATATGGCGGATCTTGAATTTGAAGACCTAGACCAAAATATACATATTTCAATGAAAATGTACTACCAAAAACTACCGAAAACTGTAAAAAGACATTTTGAATGTGGGGCTCCAGGAAATGTAGCTCCAATTTTAAAACATGTTATGTTAGTATAATAAATAATACAAAATGAAGGATATATTAGTCACAAATTCCATGAAAATGACATGCTAATGGGAACTCTCTTCATTGTCAGCAATAGGCTAAATGAGAACGAATTTAATACTACATACTGTTTTGGCGGCCGTCTTTGAGAAAAATGGTATCGATATGTTTGTAAACAATTTCTCTATCGCAAAATATACTTATTATCAATATCTCTATTGAAATGACTCAAATACCAACAAAGATATGACGTATAACATGATAGTTTCTTGCTTCTTAGGCAAATTGGCGGCCATCTTGAATTTCAGACATTTTTTTTCTCTCAATAATTCGGCATTTTTAGAATTCATATTTATATAGCTACCAAAATAGTTCACCAGCAGACGGCTATCAACGCTGTTATAAATCATATACGTGCATTTATACAAGAAATTTTGGGTCAATATGATCTCTAAATGACCTCAGAAATGACCCCTCAAGGTCAAATCTGCGGGGGTACCCACCCCTATCCAACAGCTTACATATCATAGAAGTCGATCAGCATGGATACCCATATATAACAAAAGAATGCCATCAAAACTTTATTGGAGGCCTTTTATTGCCTTGGCGGGCCGTCTATATGTGGATGTAACTTGGGAAATTCGGTTTATGCGTTTTTCGACCAGTGTAGATCCAGAGCAACCTGTGCATCCGCCGTATGGTCCGACCACCAACTATTTTCTAAGTCATTTGGCCTTGACCTTGGGCATACAATCCGCATGGATGGGCCATTGAATGAAAATATGGATGATGATAATGTAGTAATGAAGTTTCAAGTCAATCTCACATACAGATTGCAATTGCAGAGAGATTGTGTACTTAAAAACGTTAGCGCAAATATTTAAGAAAAGCTTTAACACAAACTTCAAAGTTATTTGTCCTTAACCTTGGGCATGTAAGCCGCATGGGTGGGCTATGAAATTAATATATGGATTGTGACAAGTCAATCTGACGTATGGTTGAAGAGATAACGTGCACTTAAAAACTTTAACGCACATATTTCAAATACTTTAACGCAAATTTCAAAGTAAGTTGACCCTGACCTAGGACATGAAGGCCGCATGGGTGTGGTATGGAATGAAAATATGGATGATGATCAGGAAGTATATCAAGTTTGAGGTCAATCTGACTTACCGTTGCAGAGATAATGGGTACCCCAACACTTTAACGCAAATGGGATGGACGGACGAAAGGACGGACAGACGGACGGACGGAATTACGAAAACTATATACCTCTCAACTTACTCCGTATGCCGGGGGTATAATAACGGACTGTCACGTGTTTTCCTTACTGGGGTATGTACATGCTTAATGAAGATGCCACATTATCACAGTTTCTGGAATGTGATATCTATGGAAGCTCCTGGTGCCAATGTTAAATATTTATATCTCCTAATTAGGATTTACTATCTCCTAATTAGGACTTAGTATCTCCTACTTAGTATCTCCTAATTAGGAGATACAAACTCCTAATTAGGAGAGGAGATACAAAGTTAGGAGATAAATATATTTTAGCAATGGCACCAGGCCACATGCTGAATTAATCTCCACAATGCTGCTCCTACTACTGTTGCCGTGTGTTACCATGACGACCATTCTGGCGTCAAGTAGTTCCGCGGGGGACCACGCCCATGCCACAACCCCGGGGTCTCCTCCAATAGACAAGTTGCCAAATGGTGGCTACCATCCATGGCAATCAGGTAATCTCAGCACAAGCACTACCAAGGTGTATGATCACGTGGTACTAACAACAACAACAAGTACCGATTCAAAGTACGTATTCTTTTATAGTGTCCTTACAACGTAACGGATTTTTATGTAATAAGGCGCATCAAACGCGTCTTGTTAAGCTGCATTTGGCGGTCTCTTTATTTTCGCCCAAACTTCCGTCGTTTTTTGCGAAGATTCTTCGCACAAACGACACAAGTCTGTGCCAAACTCCATAGACCACCAAATGCAGCTCATGAAGACGCGTTTGCTGCGCCATATTTCATCAAAATACATTGCATATTAAGGAAACTATCAAATAATACTAACTTTGGAGTGGGCGACGTTGTTGTTGTTGTAACCACGTGATCATGCACCTTAACTACTGTGTAGAGACAGCATATGCGGCTGTGGCTGAAGAAATGGGGCGTATGGGATCACAGGTTGAAGTAACGGACCGAGGTCTATAAATACATTAAATATGCCTAAAAGCATCAATAAATTAAAAAAATGTCTATATATAGGGAGTAAAAAAAATGTATTGATGCTTTTAGGCATATTTAATGTATTGATAGACCTCGGTCCGTTACTTCAACATGTGTATGGGATGGGTGTCCAGTGTAGTTAAATAGCACACTCGTGCAGCCTGATAACGATCTATATTGCTTGCTAGAAACGTGACGTTTGTTTCCTTTATGTAATAGCGAACATTGCAGATCCTGATCAGACTGTGCGGATGCACAGGTTCATCTGGATCTACACCGGTAGTCAAACCCATAAGCCTCATTTCTCAAGTCACAGCCAGATGTAATAACCAGGTTCTGGTCGTGGGAGGTGAGTTGGGCGGGCATGACGAGCTAGTCAATGTATTAGTGGGCCTTCGCAAGAATATGTATAAATTTAATTTGATTCGATATTCTAGTGATATTTTATTTTCTGCCTTTTAGTAACTTTAAAGTTTACTGTTTTTAATTTAGTTGGCCAGGTTGTATGGATTGTGTTCGTCAATCGATGTTCTGCTAAATAAACATATTAGTTTCAGACGAACAGAGGCATATCCTACTCGAGCAGTTGAACTATTGCCCACATACCATTATGTCCCGACTGACGTTACCTGACAACATACCGTACTTGTCAACGTTTAATTTACTATAGTAGTGCTGTGTTGATTCCGGTAGTAGCTGTAATACCGCGACTTGTGTCTAACAACAAAATTGGTGCCCTGATGTAGTTTACATCAACACTACCGCTACAAGACAAAGATGACATAGCCTGGCCAATGTGCATTCCCCTGGTATTATCAGTGTTTGGTTCAACATACGGAATTAGCGCAATTACGCGATGTCCGTCTGATTCCGCGATGCGAGCTTGAAATGTGCCCGAGAATATACGGTTGGCGACCTGTAATTTGCGGACGTGGTTCCTGTAACCTACAACGTGAGCGGTATCACGTACAGGAACCAGTTATGTGCTCTCTGCAACAACGTACACGCGGACCAACTTATATACTGGGACGTTCTTCTGACATTGCTGTTTGGTCCCCTGGCGGCCTTGTCCGAGACAGAGGCGATCAACACTGCCCTATCATCTCGTAACTATGGCATGTCGTATAAACATGGCGTGACAGTTGCCGAGGTAATATATACATGTAACACCACCGACAACTGGGCAGAATACGATCCACACTCAGTCACCTGTGATTACCAAGCTTCATGCAAGGGATATCCTGCATTTTCGGTCCTACTGGACCTCTTAACGGAGTTTGATGAAATATGGCGCAGCAACACGTCTTCATGAGCAAATTTAGCTTAACAAGACGCGTTTGATGCGTCATATTTAATCAAAATCCGTTACATAATAAGGACAATATACAATAATACGTATCTTGAATCGGAGGCGCTTCTGGAAGTTTCAGTAATTGTTGTTGTTGTTGTTGTAACCACGTGATCATGCACCTTGCACTGGAGAAAGCTATGTATACCCAATGTACTATTACACATTCAGCGAAATAACCATCACATCAGCACCACATGTGTATAAACATAAAGAGCAATAAGATGAAATATGAGAGTTGGAATTATTTCACCAGATACATTCTTGGATCGATATCTATAGTCAGGGGGAAATCCAGCTGAACCCCTTCAAAAAACAAGTCATAGAGATATTTGCATTGTTGGCATCCTTAGGACCTCTAGTCAACATTTCTGGATGATAACATTAAATTTGGGCCGTGGCAATTTTTTTATTTGCATATTTTCAAAATGGCTGCCACCCGCGTCAACCGAAAACAAAGAGTAGCATATCTCAGCAAATAATTGGCCGATTCTGATGATTTTGATATCAAACTATATGTTTTCTGGGATGCTGAGTCAATTGCTGAGGTCATTGAAGCAATTTGAGGTCGGGATCACATGTTCAAGGACAACATCGAGGTAATTTCGGGCCAATAAGATCTGAAAATGACATATCTCAGCAAGTTATAGGCCAATTTGGATGATCGTGTTACCAAACTATTGGTGTATTGGAGTATTAAGTTGATACCAATGGTATTTAACGTCAGATAGTCGAGGTCAATGTTGGGGTCATTTTGGGGTCATTTTAGATCACATGAGACAACACGGAAATGCCATATTTCAAATTTAATGTTAACACTTTCAAAAGAAATATATAGATCTAGGCATAGTAGTGGCACCATAATGTTTATACATTAATGTTGTTATTATTGTTTATATATGTTGTACAACTTGTGCTGTTGAGTCTATGGTTTATTGACCATCCTCATCATCATCATCGCCTTCATCATTACACTCAGCTTCATCATCATCTGATATCTCTGATCTCTTGGTCAGTGGGTTGAGACACAATGGACCGGCTTCACAGGCACAAAACACTGTGCAACCGATGAGGTTACACTTACAAATTGCACCCTTACAAGCCGACTTTACACACCCACACCGTACCATTTGTAGGATCTCATAATGAGCCAGTTTTGTCCCTGGTGTAACGGCACAGGGCTTCAGAACAAAGCCATCCTGCTCCCATCCATGGTCCTTTGGACTGAGTGGTGGTGGCATGCCGGACATGGCTGTCATCCAGTGTGCCACTTGGTAGTGCGCTCTCTTGATATTTTCATTGGCTGCTTCAGTTGTAGGTGGTAGTCTAGACAGCTTGATAGATGCGCCAGCTCCTGTTTTTTTCTTCCACATTTTGAGGCGACACTCGCTCATTGATTTGCAGTCAGCATATGTCTTGCCAAAGCAGGCAATCAAGAAGGCACTTACTGAGCTGCATACTTCATTGAGATCGGCTTGAGGGACACCAATTATGGACAAACTATCTGGGTCAATTGCTTGTAGGGCCTTGAGTGCTGACTTTTTCCCCACGTTGTAAGTTGCTGCGACAGTATCAGTCCCTGTTAGCGCATGCATCACCAGGATGGCCTTTGTGGTGTCTTTGTGCTTCTGAGCAGTTGCTCTGAGATCCACAATCGAACGATCTGCAACTGGGGAGCACATGTACAGATCACTTGTACACTTGTGGGAGACATAGAAATGGAGGAGAAGAAGGAACACATCTGTGTCATCAGAGACGACTCTCACCTTCTCCCCTTGCATACACCGTGATATGGCATGCTGGACGAGGATGGGATCGGCCTCTTCATGACTTGAGGAAAGATCTCTACGCTCCAGACGTACCCCCATATTAATCTCCACAGGCACATCATCCACACCAGCGATAGTCAAGCTGTGCCCATTCTGTGTGGCGGAGATGCAGAAGTCAGAATCTAGCAGGGCATCAGCAATCATTCTGTTTAGCTGCATCTTGTTTTTGCAGACACCAAGGATTGCACTCCTGGGTGGTGGTGTGGGCATGTCTGGTTTTAGTATGTGAACTCGGCTGGTTCCTTGCTTCTCCTGTCGGAGCAGGCGACAGTAGGCCTTTGTGCTGTTTTCAAAGTATCTGTCAAAGACAAACACGACATTGCCAGCCAGCAAGGCCTGCACGACGAAGACCTTCACTGCATCGATATACAACCGCAGTGCACCAGTTGGCCAGTTGATGGTCCACAGTAATGCAGACACATCGTACACTGTAGTGTCAACAGCAGATACTGGTCGTTTTGAAGCAGTCATTTGGAGAGCAGTTTTCAGGCTGGACTTGTTTGACACTCGCATCATTCCAGCAGAGTCGAATAGCGCCGGGGGTATGCTGCAAGCTCTGTGCTCAAACAAGCATCTATGGGCACTGGTCGATTGCTTGACATCAGACCTATGATCCTCGCATAGATCATTTCCTGATCATACAATTTCTTGCCACCAAGTACGACATACTTCTTCTTGTCATACATGGTCACAATGGGCTTTGATAGCTTATCATAGAAACCTGCAGGCCAGCTTTGCCTGAACCCTTTAACCATGGTTCGCCCCATGTCCAGAGCATTGTGTGTATTTACGTCATCATGTACCACTTCACCGGTGACAATGTTCAATAGTTTGCCGGATGGATACTGGTCGGGATCGAGGGGATCAATGGATATTGATAGAGACTTCTGTACACTCTCCCTGTCCTTCTGATCAGCGGCAATTCTATTTGCTGACTCCTCCTTGTGCATTTTAGCCGTTGGGGGCTCATTCTCTGACATTCTGTTCAGACTAGCACAGACCTCGCCGCAAATGGCGAAGCTGAGTGCCCACTTGGTCATCTGGACATCGTTGACAGCAAGACCTGTAGCCTCTCCTGGCCCATGGCCAAGGCGCATGTATGTTGACTCGATGAACTGGTCTGTAAAAATCGAGTTGTTGAGCCCCGGGATGAGACGGAGACCACAGTCATTATTGAGCTGTTTGAGGCACTCTGCAGGGAGCGACTCCATATGGTGGATGTAGAATGAGCCATATCGCAGGTAGTTGTGACAGCCAGCCGCTGCGAAGTAGGGCAACATAGCTTTCACTGCTGCCAACTGCAGTGGAAAGTCTTGCTCATGCACTCCTCGAACGAAGGCGGTCATGATGAACACTCCTTTTACAAGCCTGTCACTCCACAGTTTTGTCGTCTTGCTGCGTGCAGACCTTTCATTGAGGCAGTTGAGCAGGTCATCCATGCTTGTTATTTCTGGATTCTGCTGCAGAAGGTTGCGGAGCATCTCCTCTGTTAAGATTCGTAGAGCCCTGAAATGTTTAGGGTACTTTTTCCAGCTCACCATTTTGTCCACACTTCCAAATGTTGCAGAAATAAGGGCTTTCAGGTCAAGAGCGAGGATGATGCAGACGGCGTGAATGAAAGCCATGAGAGTGTGCATACCTCCTAGTAGAGGGACAACATTCCTAAAGTAGGAAGGAGTGTGGAATAGTATGTCTACTGCGACCTTATACAGTTGCTGATCTACAGTAAATATTATGACATTCTGTCCGGTCCCTGATTCGCTCAACAGAGTCAGGCCTTTCTCGATTGCTGTGAGTATGGTTGATGGGGACGCAGGAACTTTGTCGATCAAAGGGAGGTAGACTAATTTTGCCTTCGGTTTAATCGCCACACCAGATTTTCGAGCTAGTGCAGTATTGTACCCACTCCATTCTGGACAGGATTCCAGTGTCGCTATGTCCTTCATGAATTGGTAGTCCAGGTCATGGGAGAGCCGAACGGATATGACCTGGGAGCAGAGAAATGGCGGGACTTGATACAAGGCTTTGTCTGGTGGCATTGGGGGGTTATTAGGACCATCATAAAGGATCCCGGGCACTTCAAAGTCTACAGCTTTGTGCCGCTGCGCCATATCCTGACGTATAATGGTTTTCTGTTGACCTGCAACCGGGTCTGAGCTAACAGAGTCCTCAGTTTGCGTGAGAACCATGGCCAAAGAATGGCAGAGTTTCTTGCAGTTCTGGGATGAGATCTCACAGTCAAAGTTGTCTGCACAGCAGTGAATCAGGCTTTTCACATTGAACTTCACTTCCTCCGCGTCATCAGCAACTGCAACAGCAGCTGAGTGCTTGAGCAAGGTCACCTCGTCATAGGAGCAGCACACACCAAATTTATGTAGAAGAGTTGTCAGGCTTTTATTTCTCCTCATGGCTACTCCAAGGGAAATCTTGAGATCAGTTGGAGACTTTTGAACCATTCCAGAAATCATATTACCAATCAGGAGGCCAGTCAGAGAATCACTAAACTTTCCACTTACCAGATTGAAGTTATCAACAAATAATAGGGGTGACACACAAACATCATAACAGCAACTATGAGGCCGTCAGTTGCTGAATATTGGGGAAAATAAGAGAAATTCGAAAATTTTCAGCTCAAAATGACCTTGACATTTTCGGCCCAATATGACTGACCTTATTATCCTGACCTCAAATTTCTTCAATGACCTCAGCAATTGACTCAACATCCCAGAAAACATATAGTTTGATATCAAAATCATCAGAATCGGCCCATTATTTGCTGAGATATGCTACTCTTTGTTTTCGGTTGACGCGGGTGGCAGCCATTTTGAAAATATGCGAATAAAAAAATTTCCACTGCCCAAATTTAATGTTATCATCCAGAATTGTTGACTAGAGGTCCTAAGGATGCCAAAAATGCAAATATCTCTATGACTTGTTTTTTGAAGGGGTTCAGCTGGATTTTGCAAGTTTTCCCCCTGACTACTACCCGTGTGTGAAGTTTTGATGACATTTAATAGGATATGCAAGCAATTATTAGGCAGGTCATAGGATATTTGCTGTGGACACAACATATATGTAAACAAGAGTGCCGAATGTCACAATAAATGCCAGTCCAGGTATGGCCAGTCAACAAGGGGAGATATCTAACTGAAACCCAATATGGTTCTTCCTCTTGCCATGATAAACAAGGGGTTGTTTCACTAAACTTCGTACGACTAATATGTTTGTAAGTGCAAAAATAGGATCGTCTAGAAATTGCAATTGATGGATTTGCATTTATTGAGCATAGGCTGCATATTCTCAATAAATGTAAATCCAATAATTGTTTACAAGAAAACATTGTTAATGTGAAATTTACATACTATCATCATTTTGCACCTATGAACATTTTAGTCGTACGAAGTTTAGTGAAACGGCCCCCAGGTGTACCAAATTTGGTTATGATCCGTCAAGTACAACTGTAGTTGCGCAGACAAGGATACAGAATGCTTAACTTAGAAATGGCTGCCAAACAGAGAATTGTGATGTGAACATCCCATCAAAAGGTTCTTCGTATTGCCGTTATAAACATGTATACCGAATTTGGTTACGATCCGTCAAGTGGAAGTTAAGTTGTTGCGTGGACAAGGGTACAGAGTGCAAAAATTAAAAATGGCCGCCGCGGAAGGGCGGAAGGGGATCATCAATATAAACATGCATACCGAATTTGGTTACGATCCATCAATTAGAACTCAACTTATTGCGTGGAAAATGGTACAGAGTGTGAAATTTAAAAACAACCCCAAGGGCAGATACGGTAAGTTGGAAAGGTCATATTTTTGTGAAAAAAAAAGTATTTTTCAGAAAAACGACACTGGTACATATGTTCAATATGTACAGAACGACATCACGGAACAATAAATATGGGAAATTTGGCTACCGAATTACAGTGGGTGGATAGCATCAATGTGATAAAAGCTATTGATGAAATTTGGTAATGATCCGTCCCACAATGGTTAAGGTCAAATAGGTGAAGGTCAAGATCACCAGAATGATCAGATTAACGGATCAAGAGATATGGGAAATCTGGCTGCCTCCTAAATGTACGTCCCAAATTGATGACAACAACGACGAAGCAGATAAAGACACCGACGATGCCGGAATTGTGACCGCTTTGTTTCACTTTCAACTATCGTGGGCGAGACAAACAATGGCTAAGGTGAAAAGGCCATAAAAATACCATAGTGCACATGTTCAATACTTGCAGAAGACATATGTAAAGTTTCAGATCCATTGACTGAAAGCTGTGGAGGAGTTGATTACACAAAATATGCAGTACTATGTGAAATTAATCTATCTGTTTTTAACACTGGTGACCTTGACCTTGGGCGGACAAAGCACACGAAAACAAAGATGTGTTTGCCCAATTGATATCAACACACCTGTGAAGTTTCATGAAGATATTCCAAGCGGTATAGACTTATGATCCAACAATTAGCCAAAAAGTATAACATAATACATACTTTTTTTCAAAATGGAGGTATAAAATTGCCGCAAAGACGTGATAAGTCATTGGAACTTTTGAAAATCAATATACTTCTTCGTTATGCCATTATAAAAATGTAAACAAAATTTGGTTATGAACTGTCCAGTAGAACTCTAGTTATTGGACAAGCCGTGGCCGCCTGCCTGCCCTTACATCAAGGTGAACACATAATCAGTAGCCGATTTCATCAAAGTTGTAAAGTATACTTATCTAGCAAAGCATACTTTGAGGGAGTAATCATTTATTTTTCACAAAATACATTATTTCAAATAGAACTAACCACTGCATACATTTGATGATTAAAAGTATGCAGACTTATTATACTGAATTTATTACATTATCACAGCCAAAATGGCTGTGATAATGTAATAAATTCAGTATAATAACAAGAAACGAGGCAAAGCCATGAAGGCCAGGTTTTTTTCCAAGCATGGACACTTGGATAACATAATTATACCCACTTTTTGTAGACTAGATGGCCGTGGCCTGCATGTCGCGCCTTGGGGTGAGGCATGGACACTAAAAAAATAGATATAATAGATGGAAAAACTTTAACGAAAAAACTCATAACCGGACATACGGACGTACGGACGGACGTATGCCAAAATGCCGACGATATCGCACTTTCCGCAAGCGGGTGCGACAATGATGATAAACACCCATGTGAAGTATCAAGGTAATGGGTGAAGCAGTTGCAGAGATATAGTACACGAAAAAACTTTAACAAAAAAATTCAAAGTAATTTGATCTTGACATTGGGCACAGGGGCCGCACGGTTGGGGGTTAGAATGAAAATATGGACGATGATAAACACCCATGTGAAGTTTCAAGGTAATGGGCGAAGCAGTTGCAGAGATATAGTATAACGAAAAAGAGTTTTAACCAAAAAATTTAACCAGACGTACGTTAAAAAGTTAACGTTGAAAATGGCTAAGTCAATTACGTAGAAATAATAGGTGAAGGTAAAAAAATGGTCACATGTTGGATAGTTGTATGTGGTAGGCACCCCTTGGTTATGAAGCTGTGAAAGTTTGGTGGTCCTAGGTGGTACAGTACCAAAGAAATGGACTTAAACACGAAAACTTAACATTGTAAACGCGAAAAACTTAACATTGAAAATGGCTAAGTCGACTGCGCGGAAAAAATGGGTCAAGTTAAAAAAAAATAAGTAACATGTTGGATAGTGATATGTGGTGGGCACCCCTTGATTATGAAGCTGTGAAAGTTTGGTGGTCCTAGGTGGTACAGTACCAAAGAAATGGACTTAAACACGAAAACTTAACATTGAAAACGCCGAAAACTTAACATTGAAAATGGCTAAATCGACTGCGCGGAAAAAATGGGTGAAGTTAAAAAACAAGTAACATGTTGGATAGTGATATGTGGTGGGCACCCCTTGATTATGAAGCTGTGAAAGTTTGGTGGTCCTAGGTGGTACAGTAACAAAGAAATGGACTCAAACACGAAAACTTAACATTGATTGTGGACGCCGCCCGCCGCCCGCCGCCCGCCGCCCGCCGCCGCCGCCCTCTCCGCTTTCGCCAATCCAATAGCCTGGATTATTTTTCAAAAAACCTGGCTAAAAATTAATAAATTTATTCTTCAATTGAAAATTTCTCCGTCAAAGTATTCTTTGCTAGATAAGTATACTTTGCAATGTTGGTGAAATAGGCTACAGACGGCCGCGGCCCGCATGTCGAGCCCGCCGTGGCATTTGATGGTATTTTTAAAAACTTTACCGCAGATTTCGGACGCACAGACGCACGGACGCACGGACACACAGACGCACGGACGCACGGACACCTGGACGTCATTGTGATCACTCTGTCTCGCTTTCCGCAAGCGGGCTCGACAAAAAGTATGTATAAAAAACAAAAACTGACCTGTGATGTGAGAGTTGTCCTTCTTATAGCGAATAAAGAAATATTCTTCTGGAAGTAACAACAATTGCAGACGGTAATAATAAATGTGTGCAGCAAGATCAAGAATAGTGAGACCGGACATGGGAGATATGTCATTCTTGCAGGGGTTTCACAAGTATTCTATGGGCGATAAAAAACAGAAATAAAATGTAAATTGTTTATTTAAACAAATATCACAGATATGCATAAAATAGTCACTGTGACAAATCCATTGCATCTATATGTAACATGATAAAACAGGGAATATTGACTTTGTGACCAGTGTTGATGTATCTACTAACAAGAATAAATCTGGTCAGGGCCTACACGGTTCAGAAACATCCCGATGTATCTACTGTATCAGGTGCAAAAGTATGCTAGCTGAACCAGTCACACAGTCCAAAAAATATATGTCTCCCGACTCTACCACGACCATCCCGACCCTACCACGACCAGAGACATAAAACACCCTTGTTGTCAGGACAGGTCTAGCACACTCATTCAGCCGGACCAGGCATGTTAGAAGCATGACATGGGGCCGTTTCACTAAACTTTGTACAAGTAAAATGTTCGTAAGTGCAAATTTATGATCGTCTGGAAATTTCAATTGATGGATTTACATTTATTGAGCATAGGCTGCATATGCAGCCTATGCTCAATCAATGTAAATCCAATAATTGTTTGCAAGAAAACATTGTTAATGTGAAATTTATAGACCATCATAATTTTGGACTTTCGAACATTTTAGCCGTACGTTTAGTAAAACGGGCCCCCGGTGTTTCAGTGATTGAATGACGGCCATATATCCTGTTTTACAAGTCACGACTAATATGGATAGTTTTAACGTTTAATAGCATTTAACAGCCCTTCAACATCTAAGGTCATCTTAGGCCGGGTTAACACTGTCAAATCTGTTATTTCACTTATACGGATGCAGGGTGGGGGTGGGTAACACTGGTGGGAGATGTATCCCTAAAAAACATGACCTTGAGCAATGGGTGGGCTATAGAATGCAAATATGGATGATCACACATCAGTGTGTGCAGTTTCAAGCTAATCCAGCTTACGGAGTAGGTAGCCTTAAACTTTACTGCAAATCTAAAACAGACAGAGACAAGAAACGAGGCAAAGCCACGAAGGCCAGGTTTTTTCCAAGCATAGACACTTCGATAACATAATTATACCCACTTTTTGTAGACTAGATGGCCATGGCCTGCATGTCGCGCCTTGGGGCGAGGCATGGACACTAAAAAAATAGATATAGTAGATGGAAAAACTTTAACAAAAAAACTTTAGCCGGACACACGGACGGACGGACGGATGCCAAAATGCCGATGATATCGCGCTTTCCGCAAGCGGGCGCGACAATGATGATAAACACCCATGTGAAGTATCAAGGTAATGGGTGAAGCAGTTGCAGAGATATAGTACACGAAAAAACTTTAACAAAAAATTCAAAAAGTAATTTGACCTTGACATTGGGCGGCACAGAGGCACAGAGGCCGCACGGTTGGGGGGTAGAATGAAAATATGGATGATGATAAACACCCATGTGAAGTTTCAAGGTAATGGGCGAAGCAGTTGCAGAGATATAGTATAACAAAAAACTTTTAACCAAAAAACTTTAACCGGACGTACATTAAAAAGTTAACGTTGAAAATGGCTAAGTCAATTACGTAGAAATAATAGGTGAAGGTAAAAAAAATGGTCGCATGTTGGATAGTTGTATGTGGTGGGCACCCCTTGGTTATGAAGCTGTGAAAGTTTGGTGGTCCTAGGTGGTACAGTACCAAAGAAATGGACTTAAACACGAAAACTTAACATTGTAAACGCGAAAACTTAACATTGAAAATGGCTAAGTCGACTGCGCGGAAAAAATGGGTCAAGTTCAAAAAAAGGTAACATGTTGGATAGTGATATGTGGTGGGCACCCCTTGATTATGAAGCTGTGAAAGTTTGGTGGTCCTAGGTGGTACAGTAACAAAGAAATGGACAGAAACACGAAAACTTAACATTGATTGTGGACGTGCCCGCCCACCTGCCCGCCCGCCTGCCCGCCCGCCTTTCGCCAATCCAATAGCCTGGATTTTTTTTCAAAAAACCTGGCTAAAAAACCATAATGGAATATTTACGAAAAATTATATATTCAGCCCTGAAATTGGAATACTCCTCACCACACCAAAGTCACTTGGCCCCTTCTCTTAAAAGTAATAGGATTTGGATAATCGTTTAACTCTAATAAGTATATCCAGATTCAACTCTCACGTACAATATTGCCAAAGACATACATGAGGGCCAAACCAAGGCTCTGGTAAGGATGAATCTCGATTGTTAAATTGCCCATCGCTCCCAACCAACCACCATGCAGGTAAGGTTGTATGCTACATGTAGCCTATGATCATATACAATAGTTTTTTGTGAAAAAAACAATGCAGACTTATTTCTTTTGCATCATTACATCGACGGCATTCAATAAAGTCATGTGAGACCGTTCGACCATTGAAACGTCAGTTTTCAATTCATTTTAACCCAGATATTTGTATCAGGTCAATGCCAAATACGACATTTGCTATATAAGTGTGTATTCTGCCAATACAAAGCTCGTTACCTGATACTATGTGGTACTGGTAACATGTTTAACTAGAGTAATCAAGTATTCTCACAGCTCGGCTCCAACTTGAGTTGGATGGAGCTCTGGGGCCCGTTTAGCTAAACTTTGTACAACTAAAATGTTTGTAAATGCAAATTTAGGAGCGTCTGGATATTTTAATTGATGGATTTACATTTATTGAGCATAGACTGCATATGCAGCCTATGCTCAATAAATGTAAATCCAATAGTTGTTTACAAGTCAACATGGTTAATGTGAAATGTACAGACGATCATACTTTTGCACTTACAAACATTTTAGTCGTACAAAGTTTAATGAAAAGGGCCCATGGTAACCACAAATCATGGGTTCGACTCACATTGGTACTCATGTACAGTTCAAAGGTAAAAAATAAAAAATCTAGTTATTCTGTTGATACTCGGGTTCTCCCTGATAACAGAGATAATGTATACCAGTAACATGAACAGACAGTGGTACACGTGATCATGATGATAATAATATATGATCTAAACAGAAATATAGCAATATCAAATAACATACAGTAGAATCTAATAGAAATATTGCAGTATCAAATATGTGACATTCAATGTCCGTAATATGCATCTAAAAATGTGGCTATGGCTGGAGAAATGGGGCTTATGGGTTTTGCAATCAGTGTATATCCAAAACAATCTGATAAGGATCTGCACTGTTCGCCATTCCATCAATGAAACACCCGTCATGCTTCTAACAAGCACTAGAGAAAGTGAGCAAACTTATAACGCAAATATTTAAAAAAAAATTAACGCAAAATTCTAAGTATTAATTTGACCTTGACCTTGGACATGAGGGCCACATGGGTGTGGTGTGGAATGAAAATATGGATGATGATAAGGAATAATATGAAGTTTGAAGTCAATCCGACTTACCGATGCAGAGATAATAGTACCCCGAAACAAAATCTTACGGATGCAAATTTCCAAGTAATTTGACCTTGGACATGAAGGCCACATGGCTGTGGTATGGAATGAAAATATGGACGTTGACAGGTTAGTATATGAAGTTTGAAGTCAATTCAACTTACTGTTAGACAATGGGTACCCAAAAAGGTTAACGTGGGATGGACGGACGTCTAAAATTACGAAAACTATATACGGCTCGACATACTTTGTATGCCTGGGGTATAAATAGATCATTATCAGGCTACAGGAGTGTGCTATTTGATCAGTGGCCAATTTCATCAAAATTGCAAAGTACACTTATCTAGCAAAGTATACTTTGAGGGAGTAATCATTTATTTTTCCCAAAATGCATTATTTCATATAGAACTAACCACTGCACATATTTTATGATTAAAAGTATGCAGAATTATTATACTGAATGTATTACATTTTATCCCGTCAACACAGTGCGTATGTGCCGTGAAACATGGTGCCGTGAAACATTTTTGATATCCAGTCAATACAATTTTTGCATTTTACAGCTATTTGTAGGTGTTGACGGGATAAATAGAATAGTAGGTGAGTGCCGTGAATGGGGAAAAATATCTGGCGCGGCACAGAAACGGGATGTGCTCGGCAGAGCCTCGCCCATCACTTTCCTGAGCCTTGCCAGATATTTTTTCCCATTCACGGCACTAACCTACTATTCTCTATATCACAGCTGTGATAATGTAATAAATTCAGTATAATAAAAAGTAATAAATTTAATCTTAAAATTGAAAGTTTCTCCCTCAAAGTATACTTTGCTAGAAAAGTATACTTTGCAATGTTGATGAAATAGGCTACAGGAGCTACAGTGATTACAAATCCCACACCCAGTTTCTCCAGTCACAACCAGGAAGTTGTTACACTGTCACAGACAACTACATGGTACTAAAACACTGTAACACACACGACAATTGGGCCCCGGCTGAGAAAATTGACAGCACAGTCTGATCAGGGCCGACGATGTTTGCCATTCATTCGCTGAAGTAGGCCAACTGTCATCAGCAAACAACAGATCAGTAGCCGATTTCACCAAAATTGCTATTAAGCATAATTATCTAACTAAGTACACTTTGAGGGAGTAAATCATTTTTTTCCCGAAATGCATTATTTTGTATACAGAACTAACGACTGCATACATTTGATGATTAAAAGTATGCAGAATTATTATACTGAATTCATTACATTATCACAGCCAAAATGGCTGTGATAATGTAATACATTCAGTATAATAAACATTAATAAATTTATCCTTAAATTGAAATTTATCCCTCAAAGTGGACCTATAAAGATAAGTATACATGTACTTTGTAATGTTGGTGAAATAGGCTACAGACAAATGGGCCCCGGCTGTGTGTGTGTGTGCGCCCTCTGATAATGACCAACATTTGTGTGCAATGATTCAAAACTCCACCAAACGGTTTTGGATATATGCCCCCTCCGCCCTTACAAATGTTGTACATGCCTTTTCTCAGCCGGTCGCCAAATTACTAGTCTACTAGAGTTTATCACCGATGATGAACAACCGAAATGTACACAAAAATATAAAAGTTGGTAAATGGAATACTGGTAGCGTACATAGTACGTGCATACGGCAAGTAGACTAAAATCTGTGGCACAAGGAAATGACTCAAGTGTCCATTAGTATACGAGACAAGCCATCTGGTTTTGTACCTAAGAACATGTGCAATTTTTCATGAAAATTATTTACAGAAGCTGTGATATTTTCTGTAAATGACGTCAAAAGGGACAAACTTTTCATAGCAAATGTGGATCTCAGAATTTATTCCGCATTTACTATGGAAATTTCTTCCACTTTTGACGTCATTTATGGAAAAAATCTTAACTTCATTAAATGTTTTTTCACGAGATATCACATGTCTGCTTAGGTACAAAATCACATGGCTCGTCTCATATTAGCTACAACTAATCTCATCAGTTGCGCTATAACCAGTCGTCTATTACCATCATTTCCGTCTATATTAACCCTTACTACACTGATTTAATTTTGTCGTCTGCTGGAAATGTTATATTTTCAATATTTCTTGATATAAACCTGTTTTGACAGCGCATGAGAATCGTCTCCACTGGAGACGATTCTCATGTGCTGCCAAAACAGGTTTTTTGTTAAGAATTAAGACAAAAATGAAAAACAGCAGACGACATTTTTCGTCTCCCGCGTAGTGAGGGTTAATATGTGCCACAGGTATACCATCTTTTTCACATTTACCCACGTCTGAGTCCAGTAATGATAAAGCCTGTAGAGCATGTACCTGATGTTTGAACTTTAACTGCAATAGATTGATTGGTCAAGGTTAAACATAGATCTGTTACAGCCAATCAACATGCATCATTGTTTTGGAACATGACAAAATGTGGCTGTGACTGGAGAAGTGGGGCCTATGACATTTGTGGCTAGCCTATCTTCCGATCAGCTACCAGCCTCCTGCATTCTGATAAAGATCTAACCTAAATGGAGCATGGTGGATGTGTCAGTGGAAGAAGATGCTAGGTCCCTCATGGACTTACTGAAGGTGTCAGTGGAAGAAGGGAGCTAAGTACCTCATGGACTTCTTACCTTCTTCCACTGACATCTTCAATTCTACTCTAATTCACAGTGTTCGAAATTGAGCAGTCAGCAAATCACACTGGTTGCCATACAGTCAATGTAACACCCGTAATACACTCCTAATTTATAGTTTTAATCGTTATCAGGCTTCAGAAGTGCACTAGATGATCGAAAGTTTGAATATCCATAAATACTATAAGCCCCATTCCTCCAGTCACAGCCACATATTATGACCCCATATTATCCATTTACTCTCTGTATATGGGACAGGTTCGCCGTAACATTTACCATGCTGAATAAAATCTTGTCGTCTGCTGTTTATTTTCCACTTTCCTCATTCAAAGCATGGTTTGACAGCACTTTAGAATCATTTCCAATGGAAATGATTCTAAAGTGCTGTCAAACCATATTTTTTATCGTGAAAGAAGACAAAATAATAAAACAACAGCAGACTACAAATTCCCTGCATTCTAAGGGTTGACCCTATAAAGCATGCCGATTGGTTGTAACAGAAACATGTTTAACCATCACTACGCGCGAGACAAAATTGTCGTCTGCTGTTATTGATTTTTGCCTTCATTCTTAACAAAAAACCGGCTTTGACGGCGCACGAGAATCGTCTCTCATGCGTTATCATGACGATTTTCATGCATTATCTAAACCGGTTTCTGTCGAGAAATATTGACAATTGAACATTTACATCAGACAAAATTTAATTCAGCATAGTAAGGGTTAAACTTGACCAATCAAACTTGAACCCATCATTTGCCATCGACCCTCTGTATACGAGACAGGTTCGCCTTGGCAGCAGTGGCTATCATCACCTCATTGGCCACATGTCTGTGTAGCCGGGCAACCACGCGGGGATCGGAGGTCGGGAGCCGGGGACATTTACACTCCTCCATCAGGGCTATAGCCTGCAATAATGGAGTAGGTAGGTGGATTGTAAGAAATAGGAATTGCGCCTTTTTACATTAGAATGCAGGAAACATATATAGATGATCTCAAATGAGTTTCCATTTGATATGAAATTTATGAAACGAGTCATGCACAATTTATGCACCGAGCCTCTGGCTGACGAGTTCCATAAATCGCTTATCAAACAGAAACGAGTTTGAGATTCTGTTTAATAGCATGACATCACACTTCAAATAATACCAGGGAACAGATGGCTGATGTGTTTCAGCAAAACAGTGCCATTGACTATTTCTGCATCTAGTTGAAAGTCTCCTCTGAGAAAATAGTTTTAATACTAGCAATAAAAAATATTATAAATATGCCATATTATAGGTGCCTGTTCTTTGTAAGCACCTCAAATTACCAAACGTGAAAGCATTTTAACAATTGTAATGATTTTACTGAGTCACCAAAGCATTTGAAACGTCTACATGAGAACATCATTGGTTTGTCCTGCCATTAGAACATCATTGGGAACATCTTCATTTTATTCCTTTCACATAACTTTGGTTCATAATACGAATACGTAATTCGGGTGATGCGGTCAGCCAATCAAATTTGTCCCAGGTGTTATTACCCATAACATATCACATTTATGAAATGGGTTACAGCAGGATGTAACAAGGCTTTCATGTGATAAATTGTTGCCTGCTCAGTGTTTTATATGTTGTCTTCTTTCTCTGACAATACAAATATGGTTTGATACTTGGCCTTTTAGAAACGATTCTACAGTGAAACCTCTCTAAGCCGGACACCCTGGGAGGTCCCCAGGGTGTCCGGCTTACAGAGGTTTCACTGTAAATCAGGCATTTGATCATTCTGAGCCATAGTTGTGTGCTATACGATCACGAACATACATAATCACCCGAGATAAAGGACCAGGAAAAATAAGATCACAGATGTTTTCTTTGTGTCCGGTTTAGAGAGGTTTCACTGTATAGAGCTGTCAAACCATGTTTTTGATGATAAACAAGAAACGAGGCAAAGCCACGAAGGCCAGGTTTTTTCCAAGCATAGACACTTGGATAACATAATAATACCCACTTTTTGTAGACTAGATGGCCGTGGCCTGCATGTCGCGCCTTGGGGCGAGGCATGGACACTAAAAAAATAGATATAGTAGATGGAAAAACTTTAACGAAAGAAAAACTTTAACCGGACACACGGACGGACGAACTTACATTTCGGACCTTAGGGGGTACTTGCTATATAAAAGATCAAAGGAAATAGGCACAATAGGCTTAAGGGGTACGGATTAAGTTCCATTGTGTTCTAACCCTAACCCATTGTCTTAGACCACGCCCCCTACCCCATAAGTACCCTAATGTGTGCCCGGACGGACAGACGGACATATGTCAAAATGCCGACGATATCGCGCTTTCCGCAAGCGGGTGCGACAATAATGATAAACACCCATGTGAAGTATCAAGGTAATGGGTGAAGCAGTTGCAGAGATATAGTACACAAAAAAACTTTAACAAAAAAATTCAAAGTAATTTGACCTTGACATTGGGCACAGGGGCTGCACGGTTGGGGGTTAGAATGAAAATATGGATGATGATAAACACCCATGTGAAGTTTCAAGGTAATGGGCGAAGCAGTTGCAGAGATATAGTATAACAAAAAAGTTTTAACCAAAAAACTTTAACCAGACATACGTTAAAAAGTTAACGTTGAAAATGGCTAAGTCAATTACGTAGAAATAATAGGTGACGGTAAAAAAATGGTCACATGTTGGATAGTTGTATGTGGTAGGCACCCCTTGCTTATGAAGCTGTGAAAGTTTGATGGTCCTAGGTGGTACAGTACCAAAGAAATGGACTTAAACACGAAAACTTAACATTGTAAACGCGAAAAGTTAACATTGAAAATGACTAAGTCGACTGCGTGGAAAAAAATGGGTCAAGTTAAAAAAAAAGTAACATGTTGGATAGTGATATGTGGTGGGCACCCCTTGATTATGAAGCTGTGAAAGTTTGGTGGTCCTAGGTGGCACAGTACCAAAGAAATGGACTTAAACACAAAAACTTAACATTGAAAACGCGAAAACTTAACATTGAAAATGGCTAAGTCGATTGCGCGGAAAAAATGGGTCAAGTTAAAAAAAAAAAGTAACATGTTGGATAGTGATATGTGGTGGGCACCCCTTGATTATGAAGCTGTGAAAGTTTGGTGGTCCTAGGTGGTACAGTAACAAAGAAATGGACTCAAACACGAAAACTTAACATTGATTGTGGACGCCGCCAGCCGCCCACCGCCCGCCCGCCCGCCGCCCGCCCGCCCGGCTTTCGCCAATCCAATAGCCTGGATTTTTTTTCAAAAAACCTGGCTAAAAAAGTAACATGTTGGATAGTGATATGTGATGGGCACCCCTTGATTATGAAGCTGTGAAAGTTTGGTGGTCCTAGGTGGTACAGTAACAAAGAAATTGACTCAAATTTAACATTGATTGTGGACGCCGCCCGCCGCCTGCCACCCGCCACCCGCCGCCCACCCGCCCGGCTTTCGCCAATCCAATAGCCTGGATTTTTTTTCAAAAAACCTGGCTAAAAAAGGAAAATGTAAACCAGTATAACCCACACAGCATCTATGCCCTGAAGTAGCTACATTGTCATCACTTGCCACTAAACAGATGACAGGTAAACAATTTTGGTTTAGCAGAATTGGCAATCAGCCGAGATCTTGGCTGCCTATCAATTTGTCCTTTGTGAACTGGGCTTCTGCGATCAGTATAAATCCAAGTCAGTCTGCACATCCACACAGTCTGATCAGGGTCTGAACTGTTCATCACATTGACAATGACGATGAACATCATGTAATCTAATGATGTCAAACAAATGTTAACGAATCAACAATGTCACGCTAATGTAATGTACCGTACTGGGATATAAACGCAATACATTGAATGGGCGTTGCCATTATGAACTTAAGGACAGTGTAAATATTTAGGGGTGGAAGGGTTACACACTTAGAAATTATCTACAAATGGTGCTGATCCTGATGAGACCGCTCGTTACGAGCCGTCTCATCTGGATCTACACTGTTTGCAATAATTAGGACAGACACATATAAAGCGGCGTGTGATAACAACAGAATACATTGAGCATGATACAACATAGTCTCCACTCACCTTGGGTAGTAGTTGATCAAATTTATGTACACGTTTGTCGTTGGACGGGTGGGTGGACAGCCATTCGGGTGTGCGGCCCCCGGTGAAGTCGTCCTTGATACCCATCCTCATCCAGAACACGCTGCCCTCTCGCACATCGAAACATGCCTGTGTCCGTGAGAATAAGAAATGTGGCTGTGACTGGAGGAATGGGGCCTATCGGTTTACGAGCCGTTTAGATCCAGATCTGCCTGCGCATCCGCAGACCGTAGGATTTGTTTGGCTGGTGTAGATCTTAATCATGTGTGCTCATACAAATATATATGTGGTTGTGACTGGAGAGATGGGGCCTATCTGTTTACGAGCCGTTTAGATCCAGATCTGCCTGTGCATCCGCAGATGTTAGGATTTCTTTGGCTGGTGTAGATCTTAACCCTTTTAACACCACTTGCCTGTATAGTGGTTTTAGCAAACAGTGTAGATCCAGATGAGCCGGCTCGTGACGAGCCGTCTCATCAGGATCTGCAGTTCTTGCAAGTAATTTTCATATTTTTGAGAGCAAAAACACCCCGTTTTCATAAATGGACTAGTCTGCAAATCATTTAGTGACGATTGGATTGGTTGTAAAATTAACATATCAAAATCCATTCCAGTATCTTTAGGGGTGAAAGGGTTAATAATGTGTACTCATACAAACATATATGTGGCTGTGACTGAAGGAATGGAGCTTATGGGTTTTGCGACCTGTGTAGATCCAGATCAGCCTGTGCATCCACACAGTGTCTGATCAGACATGCACTGTTCTGGGACTATGTTCGGGCCGTTATGACCTGTGTATATCCAGATGAAACTGAGCAGTCAGATCAAGTCTGCACTGTTTGCAATTCTGTCATTATAGATTTTTCCTTTTAAAGCTCCAAGAATGCCATAGAAGATCAAAAGCTTGACTGACCACAAATTAGATTAAGTTGCATATCTCAAGTGATGACGACATGTACAGGTTTGGTCGAAAAACCATCTGACCACGTACTGTAAACCAACTAATATTCGCGTGCGAGATACCTTCTCGTTCTTCACGAGGGATTGAAAATTGCGAACGTAAATCTCCGCGAATATTTCCACATTTCCTAGCCAAAGATTGTTAAAAATGTTTTGCTAATAGATGTTAGGCCGCTTTTTAACTATATTTACCTTTCCCATATATATCGGTGTAATTTGGTGACACTAGTCAATCCAGGTTGTTTTGAATTATTATTGTATTCCAGTAGACATAATATCATTCTATAATCTATGAACAGTTTGAAAACTCGTACAAAACAGCTTCGGGATAAATTTACAAAAACCATTATCTTTTATTGTTTATCCGAGCCCGATTGGTCCAAAGTGACATGCCTGTGACAAGTCAGCTTGTTGTGTTATCGAGTTCAAAGAGATGCCGCGATTGTCAATTAGAAGCAAGTGTAAATCCACGCAGTGGGCACTTCATCATACCGGATCAAAGATTACTTCACATGATTGCGGACGTCATTCGCGTATACGACACGGCTTACGAAGCAGCTTGTGTTTTTTTAATCGGATCACTATCCTGATAAATCACGGCTTATTGCATCAGCGGGAAGTCTAGAAGACCAATTTGCGGATTCTTGTCATGGTTTACAATGCTCGAAATTCACTCTACAAAATATTGATTATACATCAGCGGACAATGTGACTCAGTAATAGGCCATTTACATACACAGGGTGAAGATATCTCACTCACAACTATTGTTGATTTACTTAAATGGTGAATTATGATTGACACAGCGAGATTGCTTGTGGACAAGTTTATCAAAGGACGGAATTGATGCAGCAGTTCTGTTTCCTGGTCAAACATTGCAATGAAAACATATTACTTCCAAAATTGGTGGCGAAAGTTAATAGCGCATGTCGTCATACCACGAACGATAATTGTCGCGAATATGGCCAGATACGAAAATTGCAAAATTTAGTAGCTGCGTAATTTAGTTGGTTTATAGTACCTTGGCCGCGAACTGTAGCCCCAGTCTGACCACGTACCTTGGCGGCAAACTGTAGTCCCAGTCTGACCACGTACCTTGGCGGCAAACTGTAGTCCCAGTCTGACCAAGTACCTTGGCGGCAAACTGTAGTCCCAGTCTGACCACGTACCTTGGCCGCGAACTGTAGCCCCAGTCTGACCACCTACCTTGGCGGCAAACTGTAGTCCCAGTCTGACCACGTACCTTGGCGGCAAACTGTAGTCCCAGTCTGACCACGTACCTTGGCCGCGAACTGTAGCCCCAGTCTGACCACGTACCTTGGCGGCAAACTGTAGTCCCACTGTGTCAGCTTCAAGCTCCAGCTCTCTACTATACGGGAAATGGACGGTCAGCTGCAACAGCACATACATGTGATATATAGAGAATTCTAAACTACACTTTGTGTATTATATCAAATTTATCAGGCAATGCTAGTAAACGTAAAGACATTATGCAAATTAATATACTCACCCCGGAATTGATACATGTTTCCATGTCCAGTCTGATAAACTTGATATGATAAGACACTACTGTCTGTTTCACGAAAGCTGCCCAAATTTTACGGCCATATAAACAATTCAAAAACAATATTATTTTTTGATAGTATTAAATTAAAGGAAAATTTAAGAATAAGCCTTCTTTTTATTTCGTGAAATTTGGTCAAATATTGATTTTATTGCGAAAAAACAATTTCCCCATGTTAAATCCCCAGATGTCTATGGAGATTTAACATGGGGAAATTTTTTAGAATTTCAGTAATCCTGGACCGATTTTCAAAATTTTACTTTTGTTTTCTTAGTTACATCATTTCCAAGCTATCTAGCTAGGTTTCAGAGTCAATTTCCAAAATGTTTCGTTTTTTTACTCCTCTTTTTCCCCCATGTTAAATTCCCATAGAGAAATTAATTTTTCATAATAAAATCAATATTTGACCGAATTTCACGAAATAAAAAGAAGGCTCATTCTTAAATTTTGATGAAATTTAATATTATCGAAAAAAATATTGTTTTTGCATTGTTTATATGGCCGTAAAATTTGGGCAGGTTTCGAAAAACAGACAGTAACACTAATCTATTTATCAGGTAACATTTTATACTAGTAGGACATGTACAGGTGTATTCTTGTAGTTCAACCTGTGAAATGGCAGAAAACATAGATTTGAATCAGAATGACACATTGTATCAGAGTCCATGCCTGATACAGTAATTGTTATCAGTCAGCATAGTTTCATTGTGAATGAACAGATGATGGACACAAGTAATTTCCCACCGATTGAAATCCCATAGACGTACATGTATTTCTAATTGTGCTTGTTAGCATGTTACTTTAAATTTACTGTACATATTTCAATGAAATAAAATGCATTGAGTAGCCAATACATTTGCACAGAATTTGATTAATTATGTGTATTCAATATTGAAAGTAGTTACAAGATGCATGTAGTTAAACAGATGGGATGCTTTTGGAAATGTTGTACGCCATATTTAAAAACATGTATCTATTGAACTGCTTGTGATAATCAGTAACAAAAACATTCATATTCTGCATACCGGTAAATCTAATTTCTTTCAAACACTTTATATTTCATTCAAATTGGTGACGTATGTACTGAGCTACATATTTGAGAGTAAAGATGGAAATACATGCAAGTATATGGGTTTTAACTTTCAGGAAATTACTTCTGTCCACCTGTGTGAGGAATTGGGATGCTGGGAATTAGTACATAAGAACATGACTGTGCATTTTTCGTTAAATATATTTACAGGAACTGTGATATTTTCTGTAAATGACGTCAAAAGGTAACAAAATTTTCATAGCAAATGCGGAATTCTCTTCTCTGTGTCAATTGTCGATGTCACTTACAGAATATATCGTAATTTTGTAAATATTTTTTATGAGAAATTGTTCTTGGGTACAAAAGTACATAGCGGGTCTCGTTTGTGAGAGAGTGGGATTGGCAAGCCCAGCTGATGGTGTGTGAGGGAGTAGGATCGGAGTCCCAGCTGATGGTGTGTGAGGAAGTAGGATCGGAGGCCCAGCTGATGGTGTGTGAGGGAGTAGGATCGGAGGCCCAGCTGATGGTGTGTGAGGGAGTATGATCGGGGAAGCCCAGTGGTCAGCATACCTTGAGGAACTGGCTGTAGAACCAGTTGGTGATGATCGCGACGCCGTCGTTCATCATCACGGTCCAGATGGCGGCCATCACCAGGATGACAAATTGATCCAACAGCTGGTTGTAGCTCAGGTTCTCCGCCTACAAACACAATAGCAAGTGAGCAGGCGCTCACGGATACCCCCGCCACCTGGTCAGACCAAACAATATTTTCTAAGTCATTTGGCCTTCACCTTGTGCATGAAAGCCGAATGTGTTGGCTACAGAATGAAAGTATGGATGATGATAAAGAAGTATATGAAGTTTGAAGTAATTCCAACTTACGATTAAAGAGAATAGATCGTGGGTACCCGAAAACATTAACGTAAGTCTTACGGATGGACAAACGGAAATATGAAAACTATATACCTCTCGACATACTTTATATGCTGGGGATATAATATAGGGTTAATTGTATTGTAATTTTGAAATTTGCGGCGTATATCAGAAAATGATAGGTCGGAAAATCTGGTTAATGGTGTGAACGATCTATTACTGCCAAAACATATGAAACATGATCAACAGTGAGATTTTTGTAATTTTTTTTTCGCCTTACGCTTCGGACCATGCAACTTTCGGACCAGGTCACCAGGACGTTTCGGACCAGTACGTTTCATATGCAAGCCAGCTGTGTCTTTGACAATAATACCAGAATACCACTTGGGACATTTTATATGAGTTACCCCATGTTTTGGTCAGTCATTATGTGGCAGAGTAAATTGACCGACCTCAAACTTAGTATTGGCGTAATACATATCGAAATAATTTGCGACCGTTCATCAACAATGATATACCTGTAATGTGTGACCATCAGCCAATCAGGTTGCGTGATATTTATAGAGTGCATTAGAATGAGTGAATGTGGGGAAATCATGTGAAAATTTACCGACTGGTTGGTGTTTAACCTTTTCACCCCTAAATATCTGGGGGCCGTTTCACTAAACTTTGTACGACTAAAATGTTTGTGAGTGCAGATTTAGGATAGTCTGGAAATTTCAATTGATGGATTTACATTTATTGAGCTTAGCATGCAGCCTATGCTCAATAAATGTAAATCCAATAATTGTTTACAAGAAAACATTCTTAATGTGAAATTTACAGACTATAATTTTGCACTTACGAACAGTTTAGTCGTACGAAGTTTAATGAAACGGCCCCGTGGTGACTCCATGTTAGTTTTCGGAATATTTCATTAACCAAAGTGATATTGCTTTCAAAATCTTAAATATCATGACAAATATTGCAGATCCTGGCGAGACAGCTTGTTCTGAGCCGAGTCTGATAAACTTGAGATACATCGTATTCTATTTATCAGGTAACAGTGTATGCAACAGAATAAACAAATAAAGACATGGTTTTCATTGTAAATAACACAGGAACTTGTTGACGTCGAGTCATTACACTGACATGATTTGGTAATGTCATAGGACATCATTCGCCCAATGAAATATTAGTTTTAAATTTGTTCTGACCCAGATATATGCTTCTAGTCAATGCAGGATACGACAATTTATTATCAGTCGGTATGAATCAGCCAATGGAAAGCTTGTTACCTGATAAATGGAGATAATAGTACTCACAGCATGCAGTAGTATGGCGTGTGCCATCTCATGTGCAATAACAACTGCCAGCTGGTCGTCGTTCTGCACAAAATCGAGCAGTCCCGTAAACACAAACACATGGCCATTCTGCAACAAACACATGGCCATTCTGCAACAAACACATGGCCATTCTGCAACAAACACATAGAGCTGGAGAAGCAGCATAGTTTCCAATTCATTTGCCATGTTAGTAAGGTGTATGCCAGATAATATGTTAACCCAAACTTTCTTGCTGTTATGCAGGGCGACTTACAAGAATTGGTACAATGTAGTCTTAACCCAAATTTTCTGGCTGTCACAGCCAGAAAATTTGGGTTAAGACTACATTGTACCTGTGACATGTAATGACAAGAAGTGGGGGATTGGGTTCCTTTGCACTTTTGAATTTTGGTAAAATTTCTGGTGCTTCAAATGAAATCTTTATATCCATGAGTTTACGTACTGCCTGTTAAGAAGCTACACTAGTCATATATTCACTAATTAAACCAAATATATGTAAAGCCATTGCTGTGTTGTGGTATTGTCCTATTTAAATTATTAGCTTCAAGTGTAGGCTCTGACTATTTACAGAAGTATATACATTTCAACCAACATAAAGTAATGACACGACAATGTAACCATTAAATTGAAAATACAGACCCTGATCAGACCGCATGGATGCCACATAGGCATGCAAAATCACAATAAAGTCAGTAATGCTTTGAATATTTGAATAATTTTACACCCATTAAAATCCCAGCCTATTTATTGATTGAATGGGGCTTTATCAACAACAAGGTCATATATGGTTGTGACTGTTGTGACTGTTGTGACTGTTGTGACTGGAGAAATTAGGGTTATAAAATTTGTGACAAGTGATCCAGCTGATCAAAGAACACTCATGTAGCCTGATAATGATAAATATATTGCTCGACATGTGTTTCACAGATGGGATGGTGAACAGCGTAGATCCTGATCAGACTGTGCGGATGCACGCGGAGAAAGAGTCTGATCTGGATCTACGCTGGTCACAAAACCCATAAGCCCCTTTTCTGCAGTCACGGCCACATATGCAGACAACAATGCAACACACTTACTGTTGGCATTATTCTCAATAGCAAACCAAACGAAGCACACAAATTTTCCGCCCGTAACGTAGGGTCACCCTGCATTACAGTCAGAAAACTTGGGTTAACTTACTGGCAGCACGAAGGCATTCCTGGTTTCATCCTGTATCACGTGAATGACCCACTTCTGTGTTGACATGCCGGGAATATCCTGGTTGGCCTGCACCAGGCGCCTAGCCACGCCCAACACACGGTTGTAGTAGTCGCTTGTGGCGGGCAGCAGGGTATCCCGATACTTCTCCAGGTACTGTAATGGTTAAACCTTTCACCCCTATATCACTGGAACGGACTGTTAAATGTTATGACTAATCCAATTTAGCAGAAAATTGATTTTCAGACTAGTCCATTTATACAAGAATTCCGCCACGGAAGCGGTGTCGCGCCTGCCGAGGCATTTGACCGTAACATGATCATGGGCGTGTGCTAATGTAAGCATCACAAAAACCATCAGAGAAGTGCATGCTTTAAACAATCAAAAGATCAAGGTCATGTTATTTGCAGAACAATGATGGTCTAGTAACATAAGGTCATAAGTGCTATGCTAAAGCATAGCACTTACAACCTTATGTTACTAGACCATCGAATTGTCAAGTGTCAAAAAATTGAAGTAATGTGCCAAGTACCGGTAATATTAAAGTTATATGATGATGAAGAAAATGAAATGAAGTGAATGGGGTTTAACGTCCCAGCAACAGCTAAGGTCATATAGGGACGGAATCAAAGTTTAAAGTAACATCCCACAGACCAGTGGGATGGAAATACTATGAAAGAATGTTTCATGCCCTAGTGTAGGATTGAACTCGCAACCTTCAGTATTGGAAGTCCAGTATTCTACCCCTGAGCCACAGGGACAAGAAACATGTACAAAGAATTTGACGTTCAAAAATGGCTAAGTGTTTCCACAACCATGGGAAGGTCAGTCATGTTAATGGGAGCATGAATGTGTTCCAAATACTCACATGTATCAAGTGTCCAAATAGTGAAGCAATTCATCATGTGATATTAAAGAAAAGTTAAAAATGATGAAGAAACATGTACAAACTTTTGACGTAAAAATGGCTACCGGTAAGTGTTTCCGTGACAATATCAAGGTAAAAAAGTTCATGGTTTCTGTTTGACAGCGTTCTGGCTGTAAGTTGCCCTGTGTCACAGAAACTTTGGGTTATGACCTTGGGTGGTCGGACATGAAGTATATGTTTAACAAGTTACTGACAAAACAAAATTAGAAAATTTTGCGTGTCAACACACTTGGGGCCCCTATATGTGATTTGAGAAACTTTTCCAAAAAATAAACGGATGGACAGACAGACAGGGCGAAACCTATAGGGCACCGCCGAATCTCTGCGTGCCCCTAATAATACATTTTATAACACATAAGATGAGCGTAAGACCTCAGTGACCTTGACCATGTGAGTTCATACACAAGTACATGTATTATCAAACTCAAGGGATTAAACAGTATTGCGAACTGAAACTGCGTTACTCAGGGAAGTTCCCCGAGTAACGCAGTTTCATTTTGCAATACTTACTAGCATATGTACAACCATGGACTATCGCTACATCCTATCCACCTGTCGGCGAGGGATACAAACAATAAACTTACACCATCACATTCATAATCTGCAACTTTCAGGTACTGCTCCTGCGTCAGGGAAATAAAGCGCTTCCTCTTAGTGACGGGGGCCTCCTGTATGTGGCAGTAGTAGTAGATCGCGCCGACGACGCTGAACACGGCGAGCGCTCCCATCACAAACCACATCATCCACTGATGATACTTCTGTCTCAGGTGCTCTGGCTGCTTCTTTAGCCATCGCTTCCTCATATACCTGCAAAATAATACATGGGTCTCCCGGATGGCACTTTATGTGTGCGAATAGTCAACGAATGCCTTGAACCAGTAGCCTATTTCATCAACATTGCAAAGTATACTTTAGTAGCAAAGTATACTTTGAGGGAGAAATTTTCAATTTTATGATAAATTTATTAATTTTTATTATACTGAATTTATTACATTATCACAGCCAATTTGGCTGTGATAATGTAATAAATTCAGTATAATAATTCTGCATACTTTTAATCATGAAATATATGCATTTGTTAGTTCTATATGAAATAATGCATTTCAGGAAAAATAAATGATTACTCCCTCAAAGTATACTTTGCTAGTAAAGTATACTTTGCAATGTTGATGAAATAGGCTACTGGGCCTATCAACGTTAATATTCTATGCAGCTTGATAAACAGACATTCGGCGTGTTTCGGTTTTCATCGGTACTGCTATATATGAACAGCGCGGTAATGCTGTATAAATTACAATGATTATGTTCCTTGAGATTAAAATAATGCCCAGGGCTCCAGATAAGGAATTAGTAATCAAGTATTGTCACTCCATCATTTCTGAAGCAATTGGGTATTTCAAAATTTGAATTGTGTAAAATAGAATCACACAACTGTTTACACATCAGCAGACCGCACTCATTGAATAGTTTGCTTCTAAATGAAAACACATCTTGGTATTTCATTAGAATTGTCTCCTTGGAGACAATTCTAATGAAATACCAAGTTGTGTTTTCATGGAAAAATAAGAAAATATGCTATATTTGTGGTCTGTTTTATTGTTTTCTGTAGCATGATAAAGATACCACAAATTTTTCATTGCTTTTTGATACTCACTACTTCTGATTTCAATTGGGTTTTTGGCAATTTTAATTGGGTATTTACACAAATACACACCTTATCTGGAGCTCTGAATGCCATTTGCTTTGTTGTTCAGATACAGTACATGTAATACGGACAAAAGGCAAAACATGCTGAATGCCTGTTTATCAAGCTGGGTCGAATATTAAAGCTGATACGCATTAAAGACGGGATACAATTATTGTAGTATGAAACTTTTATGAGAAAAAAATCCCTATTTTCTTTATTTCATCTCGAAAGTATACGTTGTTACCACTCATTTGAACTGTCTCGATGAGACGGTTCAAAATACTTTAAGAGTGGTAACAACATATACCTTCATGGCGAAATAAACAAAATAATGAGATTGTTTTTACAAAATTATCGTATCCTTAGACTGAAATGGGTTAACTAACTATGCCTAGATAAAGGTGTCAGGCTGAAACGTTGGTTAATAGTGGGTTTATTAACCATTTCATCATTACATATCCAACATTGGCTTTTCTATACTGTTCTGTTAATGAGTACACCAAACACTGCAGATACTGATGAGACGGCTCATCTGCATTTACAGTGTTTGCACATGATGACATAATTGGATGTACATGTAGGGTTGAAAGTGGCAATCAACAAGTGTTTATGGTTATCAGTAAGCCAGTGATGT
>CM055268.1:11054765-11097697 GCA_029237695.1 Conchocele bisecta | reverse complement strand
CGACCGTATTGACTCGAAGACATAATTAATTTTTTCAAAATTATTGAAACTATTAAACCCGTATGGTTTTGTCTTTAATACATAATTAATTTTAAGAAAATTATAAATATGGCTGATTACGATGTTGAAATGGATGAAATCGGCAAAGACGATTACCTCGATGGTGATGATAATTTCGAGGATTCCCTCGAGACTCCAGTTCCAATCCAATCACAATTGGGTGGCGCTACTACTAGTCAAAGTCGGGAATTACTCGAGGGCAGCTAAACGACTACTACAACAGTTTGGCAGAAAAAGGTCTGGTCCCCTCTGTCGTCGCGACTACTCCAAGTTCAAATTTGATATGAACGGTAGATTGCGACTAAAAGCAGCATCAAATATTCCAATAGTCAACACGAGGACCGTAAACCCCTAGCGATTATCACCATTGCCGGAAACCCGGGCGGTGGCCGATTCATAAGGGACGAACTAGGATTCACGGATTGGAAGAGGGGTAAAAACAATTATACCGGCCCGCGCTGTAGAGGCCCTACAGTCTACCGACGAAACTATAGCGAAGACGCCACCGCGATAGAAACGGTCGAGCTCAGAGAGGTCCCTCAAATAGCCACCGACGTTATTAACACGATGGAGACCACGTTCAGCGTGCAATCACAATTGGGGAAAATACTCAACGATGACCCACCGTTACCTCTTCGAGAACTCCGTGGACTCGATAAGGCTCTACAAACGGTCCGGGGCGAACTGGTCCTTAATCTCTCAAAACTCACGGCGCTGGATGAACATATCGCGCTAGAAGAAAGAAAACTGGAGGAAGCCGGTGACGATAGAGAATCTACCGAGCGGATCGCCGAACGACTGTGGTCTTTGCGGGACGAAAGAGAAGCTCGCTTGGAGGCCGCCTCGGTTAACCGTGAGGCTCTCCGCACACAAATAAGTCGGATCCGCGAATCAATCTCGAGGGTCCTGCACGAGGAGACGACACTCGGTGAGTGTCTTCGCACTCTGTTCAGAGAGCAGGGCGTCACGATAGCAAGCATCCTCGTTGCTATCGGTATGACTATATCGACCATAGTTGTAGCTTTCACTGGTGGTGCGGCGCCACCACCCGCTCCAGCACCAGCACCACCACCCGCTCCATCCGGTGGAGCCAAGGAGTGGATAAAAAAACAACTAAAAGCCCTCGCCAGTCTTCTAGCTAAATTAGCAGGAAAGGCGGCTGCCGCACTACCTGGACTGATCGGAAGTATCGTTTCTTACTTGCTATCTATATTATCAAAAACGGCCGGATGCTAGCCAAAAATACCTGGGCTTTAATCGTGGTCAATCGCCGGTCTCCTATTATTCTCTGTCAGAGAGTTCCTACAACCAAAGCGTAAATAATCCGATCGCCACGAGGGTGATGACGAGCCCTAATTTCTCCTCCTCGTGTGTTGTGCTTCCAATTTCAACATTGTTGATGATTGGTGTTTCTCCAATCGCGATTGGTCTGTTGATGGATCTCGATGGTTCATCCAATTTACTAATTGGGGGTGCTGGGTTCGATTTACGAATTGGGGGAGGTGTATCCATTTTGTGTTTTTATGAAATCGGTTTCCACTGTTGAACCCGATCATGTGTGGGGGTGCGCTTGATGATATCCGTGTTCACGTTACCGTTGTGGCCGATTTTTTGATTGGCGGTGGCGATTACGATCTGATTATTGTAACCATCAACCGGGTCGTCTCGTAGTATCATATTGCTCGGCGCCATATAAAGACCTATTCCAAATACATAGTCTACTGGGGTACTGGCATTCTGTAAAACGTCTTGATAATTCTGGATCGCCTTCTCCAGGTCCACCCTAGCTGAGATGGCGTCCTCTACAAGTGCCAAGAATTGTTTTTTGTGCATCAAACACGTTCCCGTGCCCAGTATAGAACTGCGAGTTTGCTTCTGTGCGCCGAGGATGGCCCAGACGTACTGCGAATGGAGTCGTTGACGCGAGTAACCCCGGCCTGGCGTAGACCCTACCCTATACCCTTATCTAACATAAATGTACCCCCACGCGTCCTGAACCTCAGCAGCCTGCTGTATGTAATCGACGTGAGCCCGTTTCGGAGGTAACATTTTACAAGAAAACACGCCACAGTGCCGACCTCCAGACACTTCCGGCCCGAATGTCATAGTCGCGGGGTCAAAATTCCCGGCGTTCCGACTGACGATGTGGTCACCGGAGTGATCGTGTCTAAAATCAGTCTGTGTCCAATTCCCGGACTGGCCGTGAATGAGAACGTCCCCGAGGCCGGTGCTGGTAGGAAATGCTTTCTGTCTCCAGTCCGCGTCTTTTGAAACGTTAAATTCGTTACACAGTCTTTCAAACACCATACGGTCGTATGCGTTGGAAATGGGATTCCAGGCGTCGTATTGAGGTAGTGAAATACCTAGTTCTTTGAGAATCCTCCTAATAGTATAATACACTGAAAGTTGTAGACACTTTGGAGCATGACATTCTTGGATGTCAGATGGTCTTTATATGAAACTCCACACCCGGCTGTTGCGCACCATACAGCAAAATTTATTTAGGTTCTGCCAAAACTGCATCGGTGTTGCTTTCCACCCGTTTACCACCTCCATCGTAGTAATCTTGGGCAGCCTATATTGTTCAAAGATATTAGGGAAATTGGTGGCAAGCCGCTGTCCGGTCTAACCGTTACGGTTGGGTGAAGGGGGTTAACAACGTCTTTTTGTGTGTATTTACCTCCGACCACGTACTTTACATTAGAGTTAAAGCTAAATGCTTTGGTATCCATTGAAAGATATTATTATGTTTTGCTACTATAACTAATGTTCAAAAAGGGAGTTGTGAACTTCAAAAATTAATAGACAACTGCTGCGGAAAACGCCGGGTAGGCCTTAGATCAATCACCTTCACGGTTGGATGGCAGAATGTGGGGAAGAGCGAAGGGTTTTACTATGTGAATGATGGACAACAATTAGGTGTAAAGCTGCCTCACGGACTGTGGGGAATAAGACAGCTCAAAGATTTTGTCAAATCAGAGCTTGACGGTATAATCAACCTCACAGTATCGAAGGCTAACCGGGCTCGCAACAATGACCATCATCACTGATAATAAGGTAGTTGGTCTCCCCGGGGTTGGGTATTCAACTCGGTTTTAGAGAGACATACTCCTCAAACAAAGGAGTGTTTACCCCCGGGTGAGTACGTCGGTGATAATCCGGTGGACTTCACCTTCACGAAAACTCTCGGGGTGCACCTTGATCGGGTGAACACATCGTACAACACGTAGACGGATCCCCCAGCACATTACTGAAAACTGTGCCCGCCAGCGACTGTTTCTATGGCGAGACTGTGACCTTAGACTTCCCACACCCCGAGATGAAAGTTTTGGAATCGGGACACATCCACGAGTTGAAGATTTCTATTCTTGATGATAAAGGGAGAGAGTTGAAGAACGATTACCCGATTTCGGTCGTCCTAGAAATTTCAAATTAATTAATTTTAAGAAAATTATTTAGAATTAAATGCATGTTCGTAATATATATTATCAACATTATGAGTATATACGACCAGGTAGTTCTTCCGATTGGGATGACAAATTCAAATAATTTGGAACCGGCAGAAGGGGGATTCATCCCGACAGAGGGCGACTTTTTAACTACCCAAAAAAACAAAGGCCTTGATCAATAGAACTATATCGAGGGCCACGGACAAGATTCACAAAAGTCTACTATCACAACTTAGAGAATATGCCCTGGCTGTGAATACACAAAGTCGTGAAGAAACGCATACGGAACTAAACGAACTAGGTAAAAAAATAACCAAATTTAGAAAAGAGGCCCGGTTGGGATTGATAAAGCCCGAGAAGACCGCCAGATTGACATTACGGCGGTTTATGATGCGTTGCGCTTAGACTCTCTCAGCAAAGAAGCTACACTTGCTGAATTAGACGGGAAAATAATCGATTTTCGAAAAGAGGCCACGTCGGGTATTGAGAAGCCCGAGAAGACCACCAGGCGGACCTTACGAAGGCTTATGAGGTGTGCGCTCAGAGGACTCTCTCATCAGAGAAGCGGCACTTACTGAACTAGATAAAAAAATAACCAAATAAACCAAATTTCGAAAAGAGACCCGGTCGGGTATTGATATAGTCCGAGAAGACCACCAGTCGAACCGTTGAGGAGCCATTGCGGAGGCTTAATGATGCGTTGCGCTTCAGAGAACTCTCATAGTAAACGAAGCGACACTTACCGAACTAGACGGTAAAATAGCCGAATTTCTGAAAGAGACCAGATCGGGGGTTGAGGGGTCCGAGAAGACCACAAAGAGGCCATTGCGGAGCTTATGGGGCGTTACGCTCAGAGGACTCTCTCAAACAGAAGCGGCACTTACTGACATATACGAAAAAATAACCGAATTTAAAAAGACCCGTTTATCTTGATGGAGGAACCGAACGGGTATTGAGAAAGCCCTAGAAGACCACCAGGCGGATATTACGGAAGCTTATAGGGTGTTGCTCTTAGAGGACTCTATCAACAGAGAAGCGACACTTACCGAACTAGATGAAAAAAATAACCGAATTTCAAAAAGAGGCCCGGTCGGGGGTTGAGAAAGCCCGAGAAGACCACAAGGTAGCCATTGCGAAGGCTTATGAGGTGTTGCGCTCAGAGGACTCTCTCATCAGAGAGGCGGCGGTTGCCGAACTAGATGAAAAAATAACAGAAGTTTCTGATAAACTGAAACATGATCGTATAGCCGCGACCAAAGCTCTTGAGGAGGCCTCTTATGAGATTCGTACTGAGGCATATAACGCAAACAGGGCGCTTGCCGGAATAGTGAAAACAATGAAAACACCAAAACGTGTCATAACAGTTTGGGCTGAGAAGCGGGGCCCATTGGTTGTGGGGCACTATGAATATTCGTTCGGTGCCAAAGCGAGTAATAAATATGGGGGATACACTATGACAGCTGCAGGTGAAGTTGTCAGAATGGCGGTCTGCTCGGTTAATGCTATGGTAAACCTGTGGGCGCGGTCGCGATAAATATTGTAGTAGATGGGGAAGAACGGGGGGTTGGAGTCACTAAAATCTCTGGAGATAGTTCGACGGTGGTTTCGTTTGCCGGTGATGATCGAATTAGACTTTCCCAAGGTAGTGTTATTAACTTTATTACGAAAATCGGTGAACCAGAGAGTTCTTCCACTATTGTCTCATTGTTAATTGAACTTATTTTGTAAATACTAATATATTGAACTAAAATTTAAATATGAACGAATCACCGCTTCCAATTGTCAATACCACTCCACCAACACTGTATCCAACTCTCAATACCACTCCACCAACACTGTATCCAACTCTCAATACCACTCCACCAACACTGTATCCAATTAACGAAAGAAGTTCAGATTTTAGGTTGAATAATATCGTCGCTATGCAGGATATTTTAGTTAGAGAATGTTCAAATAGAAAAAGACACGCTAACAAATATAGGCGCTCGGCAAACATAGCTGAAGCATCTAGTACGGTTCTGGCAAGTGTTTCTGTGTTGTGTGGGGCGGGGACTACTGCAATGCTATCTACAATTGTAATGGTTCCACTTGCAGGGGTTTTGAGTGGAATTACCGTTTTATCTGGAACACTTTTGTATGGTAATTAGGGCGGTGGTGGAAAACTCGAGAAAAAAAGTAGAAAACATGATAGAATATCCGTTCTCGCTAGGTCTGAAGAAAAATAGCATCGACGTTATGGTGTCCAAAGCGTTGGCCGATAAGAAAATATCAAATTTAGAGTTTGAATCCGTGGTGGAAGAATGGGGAGATATGAAGAATTAAAAAATGATATAAGGATCAAGGCGCGCGCACCATGCCCAAAAATTGAGTGTACTGATTGGGATAAATTTAGGGTAAAACTTGGAAATAAAGTCGGAGGAAATGTTACAGCACCATTGTGATATTTGATTAGTAGTGGGTAAACGAATCGTTGGGGTTTATACATAATACGGTAACTCGGCGCAGACAGAATCGTAAAACTCTATATCCGTAAACGAATCGTTGTTTTTAAACAGTCTTATAAAATTAGTTTCACCCTCTTCACCTAGTTGTTCTCCGATCCTATTTAGTCGCTTCATTTCACGAATATGTCTCTTGCTTAGCTTACATAATTTCCGGTATAATATTGTAAATGCACTTTTTATTATCGGAACGTAATAAATTACGCTGATATTTTTCATGTATTCAATTATATATAGTGCTTTCAATTTATAGTAATATTCATCACAATAAGGTCATTATAAAATTCCAATTCCCATTCTATTTTATTATCCATTTTTGTGAGTATAACTTATAGTTTTCTTATCTTTAATAGGGTGTAAGTTGTGGTTAATTTTTTAAAAAAAATTGAACATATCATATCTTTCTAACTGACTTTTCGATTTGAATTATTACTAAACGATAATACTTGCGAGCACGTAATCCCTTGTTAATCATTCGATGAGTAGCCTGAGTGCCACCGCATGGTGGACATAGTAATGACTCGGCTTTGGTCCCTACCCCACAATGCCGACAGGGGCGAGGCGAAACGGAACCTCTTCGCATCCATGCACGGTGATGTTTGCAATATTCGTAAATACCGGTACGAAAACATCTCTCGTGACTACCTGTCTTCAACCACGCACACTTAACTAGAACCATTATGTTATTATATATACTGAGTATAACATAGGGATTCTTATCTCTAATAGGGTGTATCTTCTCATGTCATAAATATAGGTCTCGCGTTGATGAAAAATATGTTCTCATACATACCCGCCGAACAGTAGGTGTGTTTTTAAAAAAATTATGCTTACTCCCCCCTTTGTGTTTGGAAAAATTAAAATTATGCCTACTCCCCCCCCTTCGTGTTTTGAAAAAATTAAAATTACTCCCATTCTCATAAATATTCTCATAAAAATGGAGGAAAATCTGAGTAGTATATAAGAGTCATTAATTATAGCACCACCTGGTGGGAGGCACCACGTGTAGCCGGTGGCTTCCAGAGGGTGGTGGTATCATTTTGACTCTTATATACTACTCATATTACTATACAGCGCAAGGTGTTATCTGAAATATGATAAGAATCACTTGAATATACTTTTGCTTATCCTTATTTCCCAGGAAAATGCCAACCCTGGTCATGTTGGTCTGAATGAAAATTTTCTCAGTTTTCTCTGAGCCTGTGATTATAAAACATTCTGAACATGTACTCCATATCAGGCTGCCTTATTTCGAGAACACAGTGAAATAATATGATCAATTTTCTGTGCTCTTACCAACCAAAATCCCCTTCGTTCAAAATACCCTTGATATAATTACACCCTGTTAATTCTATAGAGGGGCTTTTGAATACCCTGTAAATTCTGCCAAGGGGGGTTATGACTATCCTTGGAATTCTATGGAGGGTTTTTTGACTACTTGGGCAATTTTGAACTAATGGGGATTTTGAAGTACACACGTCAAATACACATGCAGTCAGTACTCAGTACTAATGGGTGGCAGTACTTACCATATGAAGATATTGGTTTCAGTTGTAAATGCATATTCTATGCTTGCTGTAGATCTTCACTGTACTAAAACGCGTATCTGCGGTTATTCGGTTTCCTGAGAAATTGTCTTGAAATAAGTTATCTCCAATTTCAAGTATTATACGAGTGTGAAAATATTCATAGCGTTTGATCTATTCCACCAATTTATGCAATATTTCTATGCAATTTCCTTATTTTGGGAAACACCACAGATCATCAAAAATAGGTCTGGTCTAGTTTTGCTACATGAAAATTCTGGCAGACATATTTTCATGCATGATGTCATCATAACTGTAACACGCATGCATGATTGGACATACCCCCCACCTAAATTTTCTCTTTCCGCATAAATCCGCCCCATTTTTCTTCATGGATACCACCCCCCTAAATTTTCTCTTCCATACCCCCCACTCAATTTTCTCTTTCCAGATACCCCCCACCCCCTAAATTTCCTCTGTCATACCGCGTCCACCCCTCAATATTATCTTCCCAGATACCCCCCTCAATTTTCTCTTTCCAGATACCCCCACCCCCTAAATTTTCTCTTTCATACCCTCCCCCTCATCAATTATCTTCCCAGAAAAATTTATTATCCCAATATTATCTCCCACCTAAATTTTCTCTTCCATACCCCCCACCTCAATATCTTCCACAGGATCCCACCCACCCCCTCTCGAAGAAACGGGAGGCATATAGTGATTGGACCGTCCGTCTGTCCGTCACTCTTTTCGGTTAACCACTTTGTCACAGTTTCTCAAATATGCTGCAGGTGGCATCCGATCAATCATTTTTTCTCCCCAGATACCCCCACCCCCCCACCCCCCCCTCCCCCCGCTCTCAATTTTTTCTTCGAACGTACACCCCCCCCGTCAATTGATTTATCTCTTCCCCCCCCCCCGTCCCCCTCTCAATATTATCTTTATGATACCCCCCCCCCCCCACACCCCACTCAATTTTTTTCTTCCCGGTATACCCCCCCCTCAATCTTTTCTTCCCGGATACTATCCCCCCCCCCCCCCTCAATCAATTTTTATTTTTTCTCTTCCATATCCCCCCCCCCTCAATATTATCGTTATGATACCCCCCCCCCATCAATTTTTTCTTCCCGGATACCCCCCCCCCCCCACCCCCCCCCCCCCTCAATTTTTTTCTTCCCGGATACCCCCCCCCTCAATTTTTTCTCATCCCACCCCACCCCCTACCCCCCCCCCCCTCAATATATCGTTATGATACCCCCCTCCCCTCAATTTTTTCTTCCCGGATACCCCCCCCCCTCAATTTTTTTCTTCCTGATACCCCCCCCCCCCCCACCCCCCCCCCCCCCCCCCCCTCAATTTTTTCTTTCCGGATACCCCACCCCCCCCCATCTCATTTTTTTCTCTTCCATACCTCCACCCCCCTCAATATTATCGTATGATAGCCCCCACCCCCCTCAAAAGTTTTTCTTCCGGATACCCCCCCCCTCAATTTTTTCTTCCCGGATACCCCCCCCCCCTCAAATTTTTTCTTTCCGGATACCCCCCCCCCCCTCAATTTTTTTTTTTTCTCTTCCATAGGGGGGTACTTATATAAACTGGAATAGCCCATTATGGAACATAAGCACGAGTTGTCCAAGGTGCGAGTTGTCACGTACTTTTTGTAAAGAATGTACGTTTTGATCTGAGAACCCCTGGGTTACATAACAATTCAGCGAAACAACTTTGATTCACAATCGTGTGATATCGAGAAATGATATTATCACTCCAGTAGCTAAATATTCTTTGACAAACCTCTTGTTTACAATTTGCTCCGCTTCCATTTCCCCGCGATTGTTGTTGTTGTATGTCGTGAATTTCAGCCACTGCTTTTTCCCCCCGGATCAACTTAGGTGCAGGCAGATACACGCACCGTCGGGGTATTGTTTCAATTAGAACCACATACACAAATGTGATTTTTCTCTGGGCAATCCGTTCCTGTTTTCTTCCACATGAAACAGGCCAAGGCAAATCGCAATTTGCGCCAGCATGCTGATCGTTGTGTACAGATCGAGTCACATATTTCTTGGGTTGACCTTGTGTAGGGATGCGCCGCACAGGCAATGTTGAATATTCCCCACCCACTTGAATTCATGCAGTATAATACAGATTGAATTGAATACAATGGAATTATTTTAGTAGCCCTGTGGGTGCGCCGATGGAACGGTAGGGTATACGACATGCACGTGCGCACACACGCGAATGCACACACGCACACGCACACACACACGTACACACATACACAATGAAGTATGAACAGATCAGCATCCTGGCACATATGCAGCCGGCCGGTGTGTGGTCTACTGATAAGGAATGGGGTCCCCACTAACTAAGTTTCCACCCAAAGATACCCGGGGAGCAAAGTAAGCCAACCTATCAACTGATTGGAAGATATGGAAACGCAATTAGCTCAGCATCCATATGTTACATCTGCATGTAGGTGAAATCTATTCGCATACTTCTCGCCGCACATACTCTTCTCAGTCACAAAGACAAACCCGAGTAGCATATATCTAAATGTACGCTGAAAACTATCACACAAACAAAACGGGTGGCAAAAATGGTAGTCAGTTAACGCTTACTCTAACCCCTACGGTGTTATGTCGCATAAGTGGAAGGAAGTGAGTTGGTGAGCGAACTCAATCACAGGACTTGAATACCTGGTGACCCGTTTTTAATGTGCAGGAAAATAGGATTTTACATGCACAGAAAGTGTTCCCTGTAATTCCAGCCAGACGTGAGTTCCATATCTAATTACTTGTGTGCCGTTGAGGGAGCATACACTACACTGTTCATAACCACACGTACCCCCTATCAACTTACTATTACATCGTGACACTGCACAGTGCGTATACCGGTATCATTGTACGTATTGTATAAGCACATCAGTTATTTGGTATATATAGCGTTTGCAGTTAACATATAGTTCGATATTTGACAGCTGTCAAAATATATATATAGCTAGTCTAATCAAATTACATAAGAATCCAGGACAAATTGGTACATTTAGTATCACACCTGATATTTTTCCTATATACGCATTACTGTATGCTGGAATAAAATCTGAAAGTGCTGTTTTTCTCATAGTATGTGTGCCGTGGTTTTTGCAGTTTCCGAAAAAGTTGGCATACTTTATTAAAGTTACTAATATCTACGTATTTGTATGTTTTCTTTCTCATTTAACGTAAACAATATAGTTTAACAAAATACCAGTTAAATATATCATAACTGAGACAGATAAATATGTATGAATACAAAAATTAGCTTTTGAACACTCTTCTGCATTCTACTTCACAATTAGCATCATTCTTGAGTTGTGCTACTTGTATGTATTTACATGTGTTAAAATGGGAATACAATAGTATTTAAAATAACATGGGGATAACAAATAAGTTTCGGTGAGAAGTTGTTATTGACCATCTAGTTGAACATCTCAACCGTACGTATAATATATTAGTGACCGGTATTACTGGGAACCATGTGTGTGTTCGTGTGTTCAAATTATCGCGATCAGTAGTAGTAAGGGAGTCAAAATGATACCACCTACCGTGATATCATTTATAACCCTCTATAATACCCCCACCACCCCCGAAAATCAAAAAATTGGTTAACGAGGAAAATTGGGTCTCCCGACAGCAAATTTATGAATTTTTGGAGAAAATAATTTTGAAAAGAGGGAGTCCCAATTATATTGGTAATTGACTTTTGAAAAAAGTCGAAATCATTCATGCAAGTACAATAGTTTATATTCCAACACCTCATTTTTCTCCTCCGATATAGCTAATTTATTTCGCAGATCAGCAACTAATTCTACCAGCTCTAGTCTACCACGTTCACCTTTAGCCACCTGACAGCGTAGTTGCTTATGTCTACAAAGAGTTTGGGCACTAACGAATTTACAAGGGCATCTAGGGCATTGAAAGTTGTGGGGGAACACAAGAAACTTTGTACGTCTCGCTAGATGCCTTCGTAGATAGTCTTTACACGTAAACGTCTTACAACAAGTCTCACACTCCATTATATATGTATATAACCTATGAAATTTATCTGTTCAATTGGACGTGAAAAAAACATTATGTAAATTTTTGACGTCCAATTGAACAGATAAATTTTATAGGTTATACACAAAGTATATATACAAAAGTATAATACAGAAAATATGATAACGCCAGAAACTAGAGCAGAAATAGAAAGTTTGAGAAGAGAAGCCGAATCTCTAGGGATTACTTATAGTACACGGTTGAGAGTTAGGGGGTTGACAAAGCTGATAAATGCCACAAAGAATGAGGCGTTTATGAAGCGGTTTACCCGCGCCTATAAAAGAGGGGCATTTACAAACCTCTCACTAGCGGATGAAGTTGGTAACAGAATTCAAAAAGAAAGTATTGCGGAGTTAAGGGCTAGTGTAATAAAACCTTCAAGCACCAATAATTTGTCCCAAATTAGACACACAGGTGGCCCAATACAAACTAATAAGAACAAATCTCTTGTTCGCGCGATAGTGGAAAAAGGTGAAGAAATATTGGGGGCTCACGATGAACATTGGAAAAGGTAGAAAATGGAAGAGGGACGGGTAGTTACATTATCCTTTCGTAAAAACATTAACATTAACGAGTCTGAACGCATGTCGAGAAACTCGCTCCGTATCTAACAACCAATTTTTATTTGAGATATTCATATTCTTACAAGCTAGAACATATGGAGGAAATTAAAAATGGAAAACCTGTAACTGTAATAATACACAAAAATCTCGGTGGTAGCGAACCACTATCATCAATGAAAACCGTTAAAAAATGGCTGTCAGATAAGGAGCAAACACGAATAATGTCCGATAAAATAGACAGACCGAATACAAAGTGGAAGTTTGTAAGATGGGTAGAGGTTTTCGTAAAGCTAATACAGGGTAGTAGGGGAAAAGATTTGGGACTACAATCCAAAGAAGCAGCAGGAGGAGAACTTCCAGAATGGCTGAAGAATAAAAAAGGTATGTATTTCTTTTAGATAAGTATAATGACGACCTTTGTCTGTTCAGGTGTCTAGCTATGCATATGACAGATAAAAGACCCGACAGATGTACAGAAAAGGCGAAAGAACTTAGTAAGCAATATTTTGATAGTAATGTGGTTTCACCAATTCCTTTTTCAGATCTGAAAAAGGTTGAAGAGTTTTTTAAAATCGGTATAGAAGTATATCAACCCACCGAATGTAACGTATGGTGGTTGAAAAAGGTACCAGCGCACTATAAGGCAATAGGTAATAAACCAATGACAATAGGACTGTTTAATAATCACGCATTTCTAATAAAAAACCTTAAAAACCTATCTAAAATTTACGCCTGCGATAATTGCAAGCAGAAATTCACGAAAGCGAGTAATATGAAGAGACACGGACCAAAATGTATGAAAGGTGAGACAAAAGTAGTATGTGATGGTAATTATTTAGAGCGCCCGCGTTCGTCGTTCGAGAAAGCGATTCTACCCAAAAAGTTCTAACAGTTATGGGGCGATCGATTGGATGTACTCTGTGGAAAAGCGCGAGGGAATTCACATTCACCACGAACAGTGTGGACACGGGGGTGAAAGATGGATTTTAGGAGCTCCAGTAGATGGATACTGTCCAGAAACCAATACCGTATATCAATATCACGGCTGTTACTGGCACGGGTGTGAGATTCATGCAAAACATAGAAAAGAAGAACGCGCATCCACTATGAGAAGAGATACACTTATTAGAAGAAACAAAGAATTCAACCTAGTAGTTATGTGGGAATGCGAATTTCAAAGAACTGGTAAAGACATAAAGATCGGTTGCGACACTACTCTTTATCCATATCAGATAGTATACGATTTTGAGGCATATCTCAACCCAGAATTTGAAACTCTCGGTAATAATCTAGAGTACGAAGCCGAGCACGTTCCGGTAAGCGTTAGTATAGGAGATAATTTCTCAGGAACAGTAACTCATATTTGTGATAAAGATCCCGCAAAACTTATAGAAAAATTCGTAGAAGATTGAAAGTCAGGGAAAAGCTATAAGAGAAGAAGTGTGGTCAAGATATGGGTTTAATACAGAACATTTACGTAAAAACCAAATCGCCAAGATCGAACAGTGGATAGAGCAAGTACCGGTTATAGGTTTTAACAGCAGTAAGTACGATACAAACTTAATAAAGAAATACCTAGTAGGCGAACTGGCATCAACAACAAAGAAAGTAATGGTCGAAAACGTGCAAACGCAACAATATTTCTATTTACTCCAGAGTTTAGATTTCTTGATGTAATACTTTATCTAGGACCCGGTGTAAGTTACGATAGTTGGATAAAAGCCTACGAATGCAAAGGACAGAAATCTTTCTTTCCTTATGAGTGGTTCGATTCTCCAGACAAACTGGATTACCCAGGACTACCGGATATAGAGAATTGGTATTCCAAACTATCTGGGAAAATGTTAATAGTTGAAACAGAATTAAGTAAATGTCGTAGAATTTTCGAAGAAAATAATATGAAAACTTTCAGAGATTGGTTGAAATATTATAACGATTTAGATGTAGCACCGTTCCTAGAAGCGGTGGTAAAAAAAATGTGTGAATTTTATAAACACAGAGGTGTGGATATTTTCAAAGATGCGGTAACACTACCTGGAGTAGCTATACAATATTTATTGAGAGGAACCATTAAAGAACAAAATCTTCAAAGACGATTATACCGGAGGATGCTCTATATGCACCAAAAGAAGAAACATACGAAATGATGAAGGACGCTCTAGTTGGCGGTCCATCAATAGTATTTAACACGATATGCAGAAGCTGGTGTTTCAAATATTAGAGTGGGTTCCAAACCGTGCAAGGCTGTTTTGGGGTACGACGCAAACGCGTTATATTTATCTACGTTAAATAAAGAGATGCCGTGTGGGAGAGAAACTATACACCATATAGATACCCCACATAACCCTAAATTTATTAAAAAGTTTTGTAAAAGAGTTTTATCTGGAGACTGGTTTGGGTTTGCGGAGGTGGATATAGAAGTTCCACACAACTTAAAAGATAGTTTTTCTGAAATGTCCCCAATATTTATAAACAGAGAAGTAGGAGGTTGATGAAGTTCCCACACACATGTTAAAATATTTAAAAGATACTGGCCGAACAAGAGGAGATGGAAAAAGATTGGTAGGATCTATGACAGCCACTAAAGTATTGCTGTACGTGCCACTGTTGAAATGGTATTTAAAACACGGCCTAGAAATAACTGGAGTTCATCGTGTTATAGATTATATTAGCGGAAAACCATTCGAATGGTTCGCAAAAGAAGTTACAGCCCAAGACGAACGGGTGATGTAGAACCAAATAAGAAACCAGTAGCCGACATAATGAAATTATTAGGAAACTCGTGTTGTGGAAAAATGATAGAGGCAACGGAGAGACATTTAAATACGACATATAGACAAAACGAAACCTGTGTTGACAAAGCATTAAGATCTGCATTCTTTGACGATTTGGAAGAGATAGGAGATGCGTACGAAATATCTTCAAGAAAACCCAGGTGTGCGGTAAAGAGACCATTCCATTGTGGAATAGCGGTTTATCAACTAGCTAAATTGAGAATGTTGGAATTTTATTACGAATTTCTTGACAAATACGTAAAAAGAGAAGACTTTGAATTAATACAGATGGATACGGATAGTATGTATATAGGAGTTAGTGGAAAAACGATAGAGGAATTGATTAGACCTAACTTACTAGACGGGTTTGAAAAAGAAAAAAAGAAATGGTTGGCTTGGGATAAATGGAGCGAAAGAGAGCCCGGACTTTTCAAAATGGAATTTAGCGGAGATAGGGCGATAGCGTTATATAGTAAGTGTTATTTTGTAGAAAAAATTAATTCTATTAATAAAAACTCTGCGAAAGGAATGTCCAAGAGAACTAACAATTTAAATTGGGATAGATATAAACGAGTACTAAGTGAAACTACAGAAGATGAAAAACACATTATAGATGTAGCACAAAATAGGGGATTTAAAATGAAAGACGGTGTTATGAAAACGTACTGTCAACAAAAATTAGGACTCTCGGCATACTACGATAAAAGACGTGTGTTACCAGACGGAATACATACAGAACCTCTCTAATGATTTATTTAATAATTTTGAAAAAAATTAAAAAAAATTAGCAATCTAAAGACTCTGATGATCCGGGGGTAGCTGGGTGTCAGAAGGCACCGCGAGAAGTTCTTCGCGAACAAACCCTCGAGATGGCCCATCATCCAAATAGTAGAGCACGGGCTCATCGGGCTTGGTAATAGATCGATCAGATGATATACATTGAGAGACCACACGGGATCAGTCGCGCGGCGGCTGCCACCTTCGAGCTCTCCCGGTTGATAGAGGTACCGGACATCAATATCCGATGGAAGCCGTTGCTCCTCTAAACCAACGGGTCGCCCCCGCGAGACGGCAGAGGGATCGCTCGTCACCCTTTTAAAACTTGATAGCATCTACAGGCTTCTTACCTATCAATCTGGTCACCTCTCCGTTCAATGCGGAGACCACGGCGGGCAGTCTGGCCACCCACTCGGTCGATCGCGAATGAGGGTCTACAAGTTCTTTAGCGTATTGGTGTCCGAACAGTCTCTCAGCCAGGGTTCGATTGAAGCGTTCCACGATCCCCTGGTCCCGGTGGATGTTGACGCGGCCGCGTCTGATAGAAACTTCGTGCTTAGACAATAGATGAGAGACCGCGCCCATGAACTCGCGGCCGGGATCGACCTGGAGAAGATTCGGCCATTTGAGAGGACTCCTCTTATATATTCGGGAGAGAGCCTCGGCCACCTCCTTAAGACTCTTTAGTGGCCAACGGCTCAGCCCCCTTATAACGACTTGCTACGTCAACGACTGTCAGCGCGTACTTGTACGTCTTATGACCGACGCGATCGTGAGGGAGAAACAGGAGATCCGCTTGGTGAACTTGGTTCAGTACCGGCACGTCGAATTTCGGGCGCGGAATATTGTGAGGTGCGGGTAAATAGATCTGCCAGATGGCCTGCTTCTTGAGCCATTCCTTGACAGCGTTTTCTGAAACCTTGGTCGCCGCCGCGAGGTTCTTGATGGCAGCGAGTCCCTTCCAGTAGCCGCGGGGGCTATAGTACATGTTCGCTAGCTTGCGCGTTAGGCGAACCGATAGTTTGGTATTAAGTTTGCGCGTGTTCATCGTATGCGATGTATTCTAATATATCGGACAATCTCCAACATGCCCTCGCCAGATCGTCCGGTAACTGCGTCGATAATAATAAACCTTTGTTGGAAGTACAATCGCGATTGGGGGTTAAGTTCTGAAGGAAATTGGGAAAATCTAATCCCCCAGGATTGGTGGAGGAATCTAACATCCGCTTTGCGAAAAGGGTGGCCGCTTTTTCGTCCTCCCGCCACGTCTCGAGAGAATCTCGGGCCAGACGAATCATACCCTTTGCACCAGCTATGCGGTGTTTAAGGGCAGTGTAGTCTACATCAATCATAGCAAAATAATGTTCGTTAACTGACATCGTTCTATATATATATATTTATAAAAAAAGTTATTTAAAATAATTAATTTAAAATCTCGATTGAATATAGTAGCCGACGAGACCCACCACACCTATTCCCACGACGATGAACGCGATCTCGCGGTCTTTTTGGGGCTCTGACGGTACATAGAAATCTGAAAGTTGGGGCTCGCGATCCAGCGGCGCGAGACTTTTCTGCGGATATGCCAGCGCGTACTCGCGGTTGGCTTCTTCAACGTTCTGAAAAGTTTGTGCGGCGTGATTTTCGCGGCGAAGCTCTTCATTGACCCAGTCAAGATGGGCGGTTCGTTTTTTCAACCACGCTTCCTTTGCGCTATTGAGTTGTTCTACAGCTAAATCGTGACGCTCGCGCTCCTCATCCGCGTTCGAGTTCGAGTTTTGTAGTTTAGATAATATAAAGTTGCTAACGCTGAACGCCAATGCGTTTACGAGCGCACCACCTAATATTACTGCGATTGAAGCCATTTATTTCCATATATTAACTGGTAGAATTCCAGCTTAACTAGATAATCTCGGGTCCAAACTGCGGCCGCTACATCTAAGGTCGCGAGCCCTACGTCTCTCGCAGTAAAGTCCAATTTGGGAGCGGATCTCCTAGGGCCTCTTTGATAGTCGAGCATACCCGATACTGAAACCCGATATCACCACGGCGTGATAAAGCGCATTCACTAACATTTTACCATCTTGTTCAGCCATTATTGCTATATAAAAGGGTCGCGATCAATGTTTAAATGGGGCGCGTCCAATCGCGATTGGTGTTTCGTAACTTTCTTCTGAACACTGGCTGGTTGTTTTTTCGATAATAGGGGGTATTTCCACACGCACAGGGCACCAACAACTGCCAGACCACCCCACCAACAACCAACTCCAATTCACGAATTTGGGTTCAATCGGATTCGCCCAACCTCGATTGGGTGTTGAGTGTGCTTCCAATTCGTGAATTGGGGGTGTTGTTGTACTCAACTCTGTCTCCGTCCCCGATTGCAACGACTGTTTAGCCTCTCGAAGCTCGGCGAGTATTTTATCTTGTTTAACTTTTCGGGTGGCAGCCGCCGCCCGCCCAGCTGCCTGTCTTTTGGGATTTTTTATATGCGGTATGTCATCCAGTGGCGGAGTAACACTCGGGTTCGATTGGGTTGGAGCAATCGGGTTCAACTTCGTCACTCTCGCGGGTGTGTCTTGTGTCATCATTTATGATATTAGGGCTTATAGTTCGTGGGCATATATGTCCAAATTGACAGTGTTTACCCGTGGTCAACGCGGTTGTCAGCGGAGCTAAGTACATTCGAAACTTGTGATAAATTGAGCAGCAGGCTGTTCTAAGAGTGTGACCTATAAAAGGTCAGTCTCTAGATCGTCAATCAATCCCGCGGTGTTTGGTATAGGGAGAAGTATACTAACGGCGGTTGCGTACAAATGAATAACCGCCGATCCAGAGTTTTTGTCATCTCCGCACCTAACCTAGATTCGTATCGCGCATACATTTTATCGATCTCCGCATCTGACATCTTATCCACCTGAAAAACTGAGAGACGCCTACCGAGATAATGCTCCGATTGTCCCCCAGCAACCAGCGCAGCTAGCCGCTCTCGTCGCCGCGATTTTCATTTTCATTCGGAGTCGTTGCACTCAACCCAATACCAACCGCCGTTGGAGTTGATTCCGATTGCTCTGTCGGATCATTATCTATGGTTCAGTCGGAGTTGAGGTTTCTTCTATTAGCTGATCGAGAAGTTCGTCGCAGTTCATTTTTCTTAAAATTAATTTAACTATTCTAACAAGTCTCATCACTTTAACATATTGCCAAGCGCACCACCCGATACTTATGATCACCATTATGCTCGCAACAAAGCTCGCAGCGGAGCACCAAATTGTTAACATTGTTAACCATTGTTCAGCATTTGTTCAACATTTGTTAAGCATTGTTCAGCAATTGCTAAGCATTGTTCAGCATTGTTCAGCAATTGCTAAGCATTGTTCAGCATTGTTCAGCATTGTTCAGCATTTGTTCAGTAATTGCTAATTAATTATAAAATTAATTGATAACTTCGTAAGTAGTTGGTTGATCAGTCTTTAGCAAAAGCTTGGCGTGCTTAGTTTCCGAAAGCATCCGTAGAACCTCCAGGCGCTCCTCGCGCGTTGGGATAACGTCATTCTCTCGAAGACAGTCATCGAACGAGTCTTGGTCCTTGCAGTGAAAGAGGGCGACCCATTTCGTTTGCTCGCGCAGATCCTTGAGGACAGCGTTGTACTTTTGAGTGGATATCCATACGCTTTGCCTAGCATGGCGGCCAGAAAATGCGAGCTCGGAGAGCATGTCCTTCTTTTTGGTCATCGCCGCCTTGGCCGAGCAATCGTCAATCACGTATAGGGTGGGCTCACCCTGGAATTTTTGGTATAAACCACGCAACCAATCGTGAAGCCTATCACCGGGGTCAATAACGTATACCTCAGTGTCGGTCCATATCCGCGTTCGCCGCTGATAAGTATCGTTGTGCCGCACAGTGGGACACAGGATCACAATATGACGAAAGGCATCGCGGTAGGAGCCCTCGAGCAAGTCTAGGATGAAAACCGTTTTTCCACATCCTGTCTGTCCACATATTATGGCAGAGTGGGCATCTCCAATCGTGAATTGGTATTGATTGCTAATTTTCTTAATTAATTCTTTAGAATTATCAAATTTATTAATTAATAAATCGTTAGAATGATTGCTAATTTTCTTAAAATTAATTAAATCAGTAGAGTGAGAGACGTATCGGCCATCTTCGATGTTGAGTTGTGCGTCTGTAATTATATATAATACACGTTCAATGGCCCGGCTCCGTCCGCCTCTTTGGTTATCTGGATCGTCACACCCTCGCTAGCGTTCTCAACTTGGCGTCCGCTGCCGTGTATTTGGTCATCGTCGCTGGCTCGCATGTCTAGCCATAACGCGTATTTGGTATTCAGGAACTCCGCGAGGGAGACGGCCGAGAGATGCAGGTCTTTGGCAACCGCTGCAACCTCCGGAGAGCGCTTAGAGCCGGCAGCAAACTGCTTTCTTACTTCGTCCCACTGCTGGTGCACGCGAAGACCCGCGCTGTAGAGTTGATTGGGAACTCCCTCGATCGTCCACCTCTACCTTCGTGATTTTGGGGTTATAGAATTGTCGGTTTTTCTAGCACCAGAACGCGAACCGAGCATCCTCGAACAACATCATTATACCTTTCATCGAGCGGGGCGGGTACGTTGACGTTAATATTCCACAATGTGTCGCCTTTGTCTTTCGTCATCTTGCGATGGCGAAGAACTCGGTCGTAAAGTATGGCAACGCGCCCGGCGTACTGGGTTCTGATCAATCGCGCGAGTTCGGGCATCGTGACCATGTCGTACTCCAGCGAAACATTATCGATCGTATACGTCGATAACATGTCGCTGGTTATGAGAACTCGGTCGTAGTCGTTGAACGTTAGTTCGTATTCGAGACGGTCAGCCAAAGCGCTCTGATAGTAGGGCATGTGACTCTCCAGCAACTCAAAGTCGAGCGGGGTGTAGAAGCGGTTGCCGTAAGCGCGCCACCGCATTGTCACTCGCGTTGTTTATCTACCTTGTTACCAGCCCCGATTCTAAGTTTGGTTACGTTCATTATTTTTGCTGGTGTCAATACCCTGATAGACAGCGTTTTCACGCTCTTGCGCCGTCTTCCATAGGTCCTGATAACAATGGTAGACGTCGCTGTCGTCGATCGACATCACCTCATTACCAGAAATCTTTATCATGGTCTTCTTGACGATGGCGCGACCAAGGTTCTGAACGACGGTTCGGTCCTCGTCCGTCGACGTCAGCGAAATAGTGAAAGCGAGGCGAACAGTACCCGGCACAATGACATCGTTAGCTCCGAGGTTGGGGAAGCGGACCAAGAGCTGCTGGTTCTGGTCGATCGTCGATGGGTTGTTCGTAATAACGACACTCTGTCTCACGCCTTTTGCCCCGAGGGGCTCACGCAGTCTGCGGTATGGATTGAGTTTGCGACTGTATTGACTCGAAGACATAATTTAGTGAATCTGTATTAAACCCGTATGGTTTTGTCTTTAATACATAATTAATTTTAAGAAATTAATATGGCTGATTACGATAATGACATGTATGAAATCGGCAGAGACGATTACCTCAATGCGGATGATGATGACATAGATGATTATAATGACGAAACGCCCTTGATACAGACTCCAGTTCCAATCCAATCGTGGGAATTAGGTGGCGCTACCAGCAGCGTTGGTCAAAGTCGGGAATTACTCGAGGGAGCTGTAAACGACTACTACAACAGTTTAGCAGAAATCGGTCTGGTCCCGTCTGTCGGTCGCGACTACTCCAAATTCGAATTGGATCTGCGTGGTAGATTGCGACTAAAAGCATCAAATGTCCCGATCGTCAACACGATGACCGGTAAGCCCCTATCGCTAAACACCATTGCCGGAAACCGGGGCGGTGGCCAACTCATAAGGAGTGAACTAGGATTTCCAGATTGGACGCGTGGTAAAACAATTATGCCGACCCGCGCTGTAGAGGCCCTACAGTCTACCGACGAAACGATGGCGAAAACTGCCGCCGATATAGAAACTGTTGAGCTCAGCGAACTCCCTCGAGTAGCCACCGACGCTATTAACACGATGGAGACCACGTTCAGCGAAATCGACCTGTCTAACGATGACCCACTGTTACCTCTTCTCGAACTCCGGGGCCTCGATAAGGTTATGCAAACGGTACGGGGTGAACTGGTCCTTAACCTCTCCAAACTCTCGTCGCTGGATGAACATATCGCGCTAGAAGAAAGAAAACTGGAGGAAGCCGGTGTCGATATAGAATCTTCCGAGCGGATCACCGAACGCCTACAGTCGTTGCGTGATGAAAGAGTAGCTCGTTTGGAGGCCGCCTCGACTAACCGTGAGGCTCTCCGCAACCAAATAAGTCGGATCCGCGAAACAATCTCGAGGGTCCTGCACGAGGAGACGACACTCGGTGAGCGTCTTCGCACTCTGTTCAGAGAACAGGGCATCACGATAGCAAGCATCCTCGTTGCTATCAGCATGACTATATCGACCATAGTTCTAGCTTTCACTGGTGGTGCGGCGCCACCACCCGCGCCAGCACCCACACCACCACCACCCGCGCCATCCGGCGGAGCCAAGGAGTGGATAAAAAAACAACTAAAAGCCCTCGCCAGTCTCCTGGCTAAATTAGCCGAAAAGGCGGCTGCCGCACTACCTGGACTGATCGGAAGTATCGTTTCTTACTTGCTATCTATATTATCAAAAACGGCCGGATGGCTAGCCAAAATTACTTGGGCTTTAATCGTGGCAATCGCTGGACTCCTACTATTCTTCGCCAGAGAGTTCCTAAAACCAAAGCGTAAATAATCCGATCGCCACGAGGGCGACGACGAGCCCTAATTTCTCCTCCTCGTGTGTTGTGCTTCCAATCTCGATTGGTGTTTCAACATGTTTGTGGAACTCGATGGTGCATCCAATTTACGAATTGGGGGTACTGGGTTCGATTGTGTTGAGGGAGGTGTATCCATTTTGTGTTTTGCGGGTTTTATGAAATCTTTTTCGAATTTATTTGAATTTACAACTCCGCGCACCGATCATGTTGGGGGTGCGCTTGATGATATCCGTGTTCACGTTACCGTTGTGACCGATTTTTTGATTGGCGGTGGCGATTACGATTTGATTATTGTAACCATCAACCGGGTCGTCTCGTAGTATCATATTGCTCGGCGCCATATAAAGACCTATTCCAAATACATAGTCCACTGGGGTGCTGGCAGTCTGCAAAACGTCTTGATATTCTGGATCGCCTTCTCCAGGTCCACCTTAGCTGAGATGGCGTCCTCAACAAGTGCCAAGAACTGTTTTTGCGCGTCAAACGCCGTTCCCGTGCCCAGTATAGAACTGCGAGTTTGCTTCTGTGCGCCGAGGATGGCCCAGACGTACGTGCGAATAGATTCGTTGACGCGAGTAACCCCGGCCTGCGTGAACCCTAGACCCTTATCTAACATAAATGTGGTCCACGCGTTCTGAACCTCAGCAGCCTGCTGTATGTAATCGACGTGAGCCCGTTTCGGAGGTAACATTTTACAAGAAAACACGCCACAGTGCCGACCTCTAGACACTTCTGGCCCGAAAGTCATAGTCGCGGGTCAAAATTCCCGGCGTTCCGACTGACGATGTGGTCACCGGAGTAATCGTGTCTAAAATCATCTGCGTCCAATTCCCGGACTGGCCCCGAATGAGAACGTCCCCGAGGCCGGTGGTGGTAGGAAATGCTTTCTGTCTCCAGTCCGCGTCTTTTGAAACGTTAAATTCGTTACACAGTCTTTCAAACGCCATACGGTCGTATGCGTTGGAAATGGGATCCCAGGCATCGTCTTGAGGTAGAGAAAATACCTAGTTCTTTGAGAATCCTCCTAATAGTATAATACGTGTGAATGTTGTAGACACTTCGGAGCATGATATTCTTGGATGTTAGATGGTCTTTATGTGAAACTCCACACCCGGCTGTTGCGCACCATACAGCAAAATTTAGCTGGTTCTGCCAAAACTGCATCGGTGTGGCTTTCCACCCGTTTACCGCCTCCATCGTAGTAATCTTGGGCAGCCTATATTTCTCAACGTGTTAGGGAAATTGGTGGCAAATCCACTGTCCGGTCTAACCGTTACGGTTGGGTTGTGACAAGGCGGTTAACAACGTCTTTTTGCGTGTATTTACCTCCGACCGCGTACTTTGCATTAGAGTTAAAGCTAAATGCTTTTGTATCCATTGAAAGATATTATTAGTTTGCTACTATCACTAATGTTCAAAAAGGGAGTTGTGAACTTCAAAAATCAATCGACAACTGCTGCGGAAAACGCCGGGTGGGCCTCAGATCAATCACCTTCACGGTCGGGTGGCAGAATGTGGGGAAGAGCGAAGGGTTTTTACTATGTGAAGGATGACAACAATTCGGTTCGGTGTAAAGCTGCCTCACGGACTGTGGGGAATAAGACAGCTCAAAGATTTTGTCAACTCAGAGCTTGACGGTATAATCAACCTCACAGTATCGAATGCTACCGGGCTCGCAACAATGACCATCAGCACTGATAATAAGGTAGTGGTCTCCCGGGGTTGGGTATTCAACTCGGTTTTAGAGAGACATACTCCTCAAACAAAGGAGTGTTTACCCCGGGTGAGTACGTCGGTGATAACCCGGTGGACTTCGCCTTCACGAAAACTCTCAGGGTGCACCTGGATCGGGTGAACACATCGTACAACACGGTAGACGGCACTCCCAGCACATTACTGAAAACCGTGCAAGCCAGCGACTGTTTCTATGGTGAGACTGTGACCTTAGACTTCCCACACCCCGAGATGAAAGTTTTGGAATCGGGACATATCCACGAATTTACGGTCTCTATTCTCGATGATCAAGCGAGAAAGTTGAAAAACGATTACCCGATTTCGGTAGTTCTCGAAATTTCTAATTTGAGTATAGGTGCCCAATATTATAATTAATTTTATTATGAGTATATACGGACCAGGTAGTTCTTCCGATTGGGTGACAAATTCAAAGAATTTGGAACCGGCAGAAGGTGGATTCATCCCGACAGAGGGCGACTTTTTAACTACTGGAAAAACCAAGGCCCTGATCAATAAAACCATATCGAAGGTCACAAACGGGATTCACAGGAGTATATCAGATGTTAGAGTAGAAGTGCTGACGGCGACTGCACAAATTGAGAAAGATCAGGCCGCTTATAAGGTGTTGCGCTCAGAGGAGTCTCTCATCAGAGAAACGGAACTAAACGAACTAGGTAAAAAAATAACCAAATTTCGAAAAGAGAGCAGGTCGGATATTGATAAAGTCCGAGCAGACCGCCAGGCGGCCCTTACGTTGCGCTTAGAGGACTCTCTCATTAGAGATGCGGCATTTACCGAACTAGATAAAAAAATAACCAAATTTCGAAAAGAGGCCACGTCGGGTATTGAGAAAACCCGAGAAGACCACCAGGCGGACCTTACGGAGGCTTATAGGGTGTTGCGCTTAGAAGACTCTCTCAGCAAAGAAGCGGCGGTTGTTGAACTAGACGGAAAAATAACCGAATTTCGAAAAGAGACCCGGTCGGGTATTGATAAAGTCCGAGAAGACCACCAGTCGAACCTTGCGGAGGCCCTTGCGGAGGCTTATGATGCGTTGCGCTTAGAGGACTCTCTCAGCAAAGAAGCTACACTTACTGAACTAGACGGGAAAATAGCCGAATTTCGGGGATTGGGGGGTTCCGAGAAGACCACAAGGAGGCCATTGCGGAGGCTTATGGGGCGTTGCGCTCAGAGGACTCTCTCAACAGAGAAGCGGCACTTACCGAAACTAGACGGAATATAACCAAATTTCGAAAAGAGGCCCGGTTGGGGGTTGAGGGGGTACGAACGGGTATTGAGAAAGCCCGAGAAGGCCACCAGGCGGACCTTACGGAGGTTTATAGGGTGTTGCGTCAGAGGACTCTCTCATCAGAGAAGCGGCGGTTGGTGAACTAGATGAAAAAATAACCGAATTTCAAAAAGAGGCCCGGTCGGGTGTTGAGAAAGCCCTAAAAGGCCACCAGGCGACCATTACGGAGGCTTATGATGCGTTGCGCTTAGAGGACTCTCTCAGTAGAGAAGCGGCACTTACCGAACTAGACGGAAAGATAACCGAAGTTTCCGATAAACTGAAACATGATCGTATAGCCGCGACCAAAGCTCTTGAGGAGGCCTCTTATAATATTCGTACTGGAGGCATATAACGCAAACAGTGCGCTTGCCGGAATAGTGCGAACAATGAAAACGCTAAAACTTGCCATAACAGTTTGGGCTGAGAAGCGAGGCCCATTGGTTGAGGGGCACTATGAATATTCGTTTGGTGCCAAAGCGAGTAATAAATGTGGGGGATACACTATGACAGCCGCGGGTGAAGTTATCCAAATGGCGGTCTGCTCGGTTAATGGTAGTGGTAAACCTGTGGGCGCGGTCGCGATAAATCTTGTAGTAGATGGGGAAGAACGGGGAGTTGGAGTCACTAAAATCTCTGGAGATAGTTCAACGGTGGTTTCGTTCTCCGGTTATGATCGAATTAGACTTTCCAAAGGTAGTGTTATTAACTTTGTTACGAAATTCGGTGACCAAGAGAGTTCTTCCACTATTGTCTCGTTGTTAATTGAACTTATTTTGTAAATACTAATATATTGAAATAAATTTGTAAAATTTAAATATGAACGAATCAACGCTTCCAATTGTCAATACCACTCCATCAACACTGTGTACAATTAACGAAAGAAGTTCAGATTTTAGGTTGAATAATATCGTCGCTATGCAGGATATTTTAGTTAGAGAATATACAAATAGAAAAAGAAACGCTAAAAAATATAGGCGCGCGGTGAACATGGCTGAAGTATCTAGCACGGCTCTGGCGAGTGTTTCTGTGTTGTGTGGGACAGCTGCAACTATATCCAACCATTATAACGGTTCCCGTAGCGGGGTTTTTATTTTATGTGCGGTGTCGGCCGTTTCTGGGTTGTTGTGTATGGTAATTAGGGCGTCGGGTGGAAAACTCGAGAAAAAATGTAGAAAACATGATAGAATATCTGTTCTGCCAGGTCGAAGAAAATACCATCGACGTTATGGTATCCAAAGCGTTGGCCGATAAGAAAATATCAAATTTAGAGTTTGAATCCGTGGTGGAAGAAATGGGGAGATATGAACAATTAAAAAATGATATAAGAATCAAAGCGCGCCGCCACCATGCCCAAGATTGAGTGTACTGATTGGGATAAATTTAGGGAAAAATTTGGAGATAAAGTCGGAAGAAATGTTACAGCACCAATATAATTTTCCTAATTTTTTCAAAATTATTAATTATTAATTATATTGGTGCAGTAAACAAATTTACATACCTATACAACATGTGTTTTTCACTGAGAATTACAAATTCAGTCGAGGATTACACTGTACACACCGTCTGTGTAATTGATACACTCGGCTCTGTTTACCTCGGCTATCAATTTACGCATGGTTCATAACCCGTGTAATTGAAACATTGTCGTAATTGATAATTGTACAACACTAGGTAATGTTTATCATAACAGCCTACATGGTCGTGTGGGTTAAGGCGATACTCTATAGAGACGAGGGTCGTGGGTTCGCGCCGCGGTTGGAGCTAAGCATTTTTATTTATTTATTTCTATCCCTACAAATGTGGTCGCTATGGTAAACAACTGCATGACAACGGCGTTCGGAGTCCGACCGTTTGAGGTTGATGAAAAATAAATTGCCAGTTTACAAAAAAAAAAAATGAGCAGACAACTCCGGCCGTTGTCATGGTAAACAACTGCATGACAACGGCGTTCCGAGTCCGACCGCTCGAGGTTGATGAAAAATAATTTCAGATAGCCCGTTTACATACCTTCGATAAGAAAAATACACTCGGCTATAAATTAATTAGTAGTTTGTTTTTTTTCAATAATAATTTTTCAATATCTTTATAAGCGATATCGTAGAAATGTACATTCGTAAACGAATCGTTGGGTTTTAATTTTTTTGTATAATACACCTTAGTTTCATATCCGATACGCATTATCCGTCTTAATGTTTGTATTTGCCTCTTGTATAGTTGACATAATTGCCGGTATAATATTGTAAATGTAACGTTTTTATCGGAGCGTAATAAATTACGCTGGTATTTCATATATTCGATATCGCCTAGTGTTCTCATTTTATAGAATATATATACAGGATTATAACCCCCGTAAGCTTCGTAAACTTCTTTAACACAGTCATTAAAAAATTTCAATTCAAATTGTATTGTATTATCCATTTTCTATAATAATATTGGTACTTGTTTTTCTGTTCAATTGGACGTGAAAAAAACATGATGTATTTATGACACCAATATATACTTTCAAAAGTCAATTACCAATATAATTGGGACTCCCTCTTTTCAAAATTATTTTCTCCAAAAATTCATAAATTTGCTGTCGGGAGACCCAATTTTCCTCGTTAACCAATTTTTTGATTTTCGGGGGTGGTGGGGGTATTATAGAGGGTTATAAATGATATCACGGTAGGTGGTATCATTTTGACTCCCTTACTACTACTCGATCCTTATTGAGCTGCATGCTGTAAAATGGCCATTATTAACTGATTAAACGCTGATAACGGAACCTTACTGGAGCTATATTGTGTGTCCATTTTGGGTCGAGGTCGTACGAGAGATTGTTTGTTTTTGTGTCACTGGTGTGTGCTACAACATCCCAAAGTTGGGCTCATATTTTATTCAACATTGACCCAGAAAGCGGCGAATATCACCTTGTCGGCAGACATGTGTCATGCAAATGAGATCGCCAAACTTTTGTCACTGTGACCCAAAGTTTGGCGATCTCTCGTACGATCAGCAGGTGTGTCAATGCAAACAAAGTTATTTTTTTAACAACACATGTCTGCCTGTAAGGTTAGATTTGCCACTTTCTGTGTAAATGTTGAATACTATAGGAGCCCCAATTTGGGATGTTGTAGTATACGCCAGTGACCCAAAATAATATAGTAATTCTCTCGTAAGACCATGACCCACATCTGGAAAAAAATATACATGTATATGCATACGGTGCTTGCGACAAGCATACTCAACGTCCAGCCTGCTCACCCATGCAGTTAACCCGAATTTCTGTCTGTAACGCAGGTCAGTCTGCAGCTGATCAATGCCTACGTTGTTTGACATTCAGCCACTGACGTAGCCGTACTGTCGTTTGTAATACAGTTATATACTAACTCAATTGTGCGCGAGCAGCATGAGATCTAGATCAAGATCGGTAGTTTCAAACTGATTGGGTCAATGGAGGAAGGGGATTAATCCCTTATGGACTGCAATATAGACCATTTCTTCGACTGAGCTCTTTAATTTCGTAAAGTTCATTTTGTCAACCAATAGCCAAACCGTCGATAGGTATATTTTGTCAGCCAATGGTTCAACTAGTCTTATCTTATCTATCTTGGCATTGTCCAATCCTCAGGCCAGACTGAGTGTAAACAACGATCCATTTGTACACTAGAGTAGATAACAATAGTTACTATTTAGTATTCATAGTTTACTTGGAAGACATATTTGCGCACGATAGCCTTCATATGCATACAATGTTTGTACTTGGCATAATTTCCACATTTGCATTACTATGCGTCTCAAATTCAGTCGCCGATAGTGAGCTTTCAAAATTGCGAGAAGAGTTCGATGATATGAAAGTTCAGGTAAATCGTTTAAACTATGTGAATGCAAAGCTGACTGAAGAATTAAGTGAAAGGAAAGAGACTGAAGAGCGGCTGCTTTCCCGCCTGGAGAAGCTAGAAGACTCACTGCAGACACTGACTGGGGCAGATCATGGTAACGTTTAACTTTCAGTGCATGGATGGCTGACTAAAAAAACAAATATGATATGTATCCCTTTGACTGCTAAGTAACTCACATGGACTACTTCATGTGAATTTTGAGACTTTTTCATTATACAAATGTACGGAAAATGGGAAGAACAATCCGCAAATGGTGCAGATCCTGATGAGACGGTCCTTACAAATACTGGTGGTAGGAATGTGACAGAACCAAAGGCTAAAGCATCCGGGATGGGGGGGGGGGGGGGGTATTATTGTCGATTTTAGAACGTGGTATCGCTGGCGGGGACGACAATTGATAAGTTCATAGAACTAAATGCAAAATCAGAAGACATAGTCAAGCAATTCTATGGTAATCACCGAACAGGGATACATTGCAATGGCGGTTTTACCTGTTCATTGTTGACATGGCCTCTGAGCACAGTATTCTAACAGCCCATGATGCAAACGCCTCAAGGCACCGACTTAAGTGAAGCTCAAGTATTAGAAGAAATTCATAAATTTACTGTCGAAAAAACATGATGTATTTATGACAACGAGACAAAATAAATCCATTTTAAGACTATCGTTTTATCTGTTCAATTGGACGTGAAAACAACATGATGTATTTATGACACACATTTTGGATTTTTCGGGGTGGTGGGAGACAATTTCCTCGTTAACTAATTTTGGATTTTTCGGGGGTGGTGGGAGTAGTATATGGGGGTGGAAATGATGCCACCGTAGGTGGTATCATTTTGACTCCCTTTATACTACTATAGTAATACTCCGTTAACATTTTAAGGAAACACGGTTATCGCCCCTGATGCCAGTGTGGAAATTTACGTCTAATATAAAATTTATAATAATGCCAATCAATACGTGGGGTAATGGTTAATGCATGTTATTTTGACAGAAAATGTCTCAGATGATGTCTGATATAAATAACATTTTGTGCCCACTGAGTAGGTATGTACCTTTAATAGCTGGTTACTTGCTGGAGACTTGCTATTCGCTATGTAACTTCTTTTCGGTGTGCAGATGCGCTATTGCAATTTTTGATTCGACTCCCGTGTCAGGGATTAATAATTCCTGGTATGGACCTGGCACCAGGGCAGGTTATTCTAATTTCGGGGCGTTGATGTATTTCCTAATACGATTTAGTGCTTTTAAATCATAGTGATTCGTTGACTATTTTTAATAAACAGCATTTAAATGTACACACAAAATAATAGTACACGACATGCGCTGTTTTCTTCCTCTTCCAGGCACGTATTTGTTCAACTTTAACGTGATGGCACTAGATACTGAATATGTAGAAGCAACACTGATTGTGAACGGGAACCATCTCATCAATGCCTTAAGTGACCAGAAGGGAACATCTGTCAGTTGGGATCAGGGGTCAACCGCCGCCATTCCAGTCTGCAGCTCAATCAAGCAGATGTGGTTCGAGTCGGAATCCTGTTTCCATATGCTGCCAACAATGCTGTTCACGGGAGCCGCTTCACCACATTTTCTGGTTATCTGCTTAGCCAATTGCAATAACATGACTTGTAACATTATTGGAATAAAATTCAGTGCACTGCGTAGAAATGGGGGAAAACACACGGTATACCTTACATTACAAAACGTACATTTCCAGAGCAGTTTAACACATCATACACCAATACGGTGCCATGGCTTTTTTATGTATGATTAGCTAAATTTGATCATACGTTCTACTTCACATTTTCCATTCATCAGTTCATTGTCTGCGTATCACGTATGTTCAGCAGCTTGAACACTCGCAGCGATGCGCAAACTGAACCACGGCGAGCGCTCGCTGTAAATTCGAACTACCTCGCTGGTTCGGATCGTGGACGCTCGCGGGCGCTTAGCCGAGCACTGTCGTTCAAAAGCAAAGCATTCAAAGCGCTCGCACGCGTCATGGGATGCTGAACATACATTTTACAGCAAAATACCTCGCTGGCCGCTGAAACAATATAGTGATACATGGGGACTCACGGTAAATACGCAGAAGACGAATATCAAATATCATCAAATATCAAACTGTATTATGGTGAAGATGAACTCAAATTAGTTAGCCAGTTTAAATACATATATAGTAATTGCTTTTTATAAGAACGGTAATTGGAACAGAACCCAAAAGTGTATAAGAGAATATGCATGGTACATATATGCGTTACACAATCTAACCAGACTTATAGTACGTGTGCCATTACCTACAAGTGATATTTTCAAACTAGTTGATGCTCTGGTTGGCTCAGTATTATGATATGGATAAGAAATATGGGACTACCATGATTAAACAATTATGATCAAACTTGGCATGCGTCAGTACGAAACACTAGCAAGGGTAAAGTTATATATGGTCGAGGTATACAACTAACAGTGAAAACGAATGGTATATTGACGGCATAGCACATACGATATACATGACTGCACTTAGCATATTCAGATTATCCTCGCATAGTCTAGCAATCGAAACTGGCAGATAATACAATACAGCGAGGCACGATTGACTGTCTACTTTGTAATATGAGAAAAGTGGAGGAAGAGTATCATTTTTTACATGTCTTCTATATTCAGATTTAAGAGAACGCTTTTTTTCCGAGATACTACTACCATTGGCCAACAGTCAACACATTTGAACAGTTGATGTCTATTGATTCAAAACTGCTAAATGTTGGAAAATATTTACACCTTGCATTCCAAAGGCGAACAACATAATAATAATAATAATAATAATAATATTTATTTTTTAATGTTTTCACTATAATTGTCGAGTTGCATTTTACCTTATCCAAACTAAATATATTTGGTCTACTTCGGATTTTATCGTTATGTCAGCTGTTTTCGCAGGAAGCAATTTTGAGCTAAGTGATGCAAGATTGATATTTTTTTCAGGCAGATCACCTTCACAGGTCTGTGTAACACCGGAAATAATGTCTCAACAATCGATCCATTCTTTTCAATAAACTGTCATGACGATGTATTCAAATGGAAGTCTTATTTTTCCCTCACCAAATCGGACTGATCGAAATACAGTTGCGTAACCATTTGACTTGGTCGGGATAACCCCCGCATCGGGAATTTTCGTAAACCGCATTTGTTACTAATCACGGAAAATTTCACGGTCAGTTTCCCGGACACCTATCTGTCAAATGGAGAAAAAATTTCCACATCGCACTTGGTCGTGTATTAAAAGGTTTTAATCAAATTTGTTAGAATACCTTCAAAATGTTGTATTTCACTTTTCAGCTATTCCCACTTTCAGAAAGTCTTAGACTTTTGTCCACTCATAAACATCATTATTCAAAATTTTAAGAAGTCAAGTTCATGTAAACACAGACTGGTAGCTGTCAAAACCCCCCTGGCTACGGGCCTGTGTTGTTACAATACCGTATCGCTGTAACTGTGTCGTTGTAGACGGAGTTGCAATCATCGTAATTGGTACAATAGTCGTGAGGTTAAGGTCGCCGACTTTTATGATTGAATTACCAATTCCCGAAAGGGTCGGGGGTTCAAACCTCGACTATGTATTTTTTTTCCCCCATTAATTTTGTGATTTTAATATTTTCGCAATTTTATGATTTTAATAAAAATAGCTAGAAGCTTACCAACGATGAAAGTGTCTGTCTTTAAATAATATATACACCGACAGTTTGTTACTGATTTTTTTTAAGTTTGAGGAACTGTGTATACCGTATAATTTTTCACTGTCCCAAAATATATTTTTTGGCTGTCACAATTAATATTGCATTTAATTTTGGCTCTTTTAGAATTAAACACGAACCCGCGGTAGCGCCTATCGACCCTCCAGTGGGAAGGGTTTATCTAACAGCTGATTCAGTGTATGGAAACATTACCGTATATACCACAACTGCTGCAGCCAGCAATAGAGAATTGTTTCCAATTATGTAAATCTCAGCACTTTAGGGGAGAAAGAAGAAAACTTTTTCGCAATATTTAGTATCAAAGATATTGCCTAATTGCATGTGGCGGCTATATAGCTGTAGTTACATTTTTGAAACCCTTTCAATGCTAGAAACAAAAATTGTCGTCTGCTAGTTTTAAATGTTCTTTTAAAACATGTTTTAGAACACAGTAGAATCATTTACCATTGAAGAAAATAATACTTTGCTACAAAAAATAAATTGTTTATATAAACAATAAATAAATATTAACATTATATGGTACATGTACGTGTCACATGCTGCTTTTTTTCAGAACATGTTTTGGCAACACAATAACATCGTCTCCATTAGAGACAATTATACTTTGCAACCAAGATGGGTTTTAGAAACTAAATATATATATCTGATATCATTATACAGCTGGTTTTAAATAGTATTCTCTTTTTTTTTTCTCAAAAGAACACGAGTTGGCAGCAAAATAGAATCATCTCCATTGGAGACAATATAATCTATCAAGATATGTTTATGAAGTTAAATATCTAATGTCGTCTGCTGGTTTTAAATATGATTCTTTTGTTGCTTTTGTTTTGCTTTTTTTCTCTCAGAAAATGTTGGCAACACACTAGCGTCATCTCATTTGGAACAAAATTTACTTCACTACCAAACTATTACATCGTATGTTGGTGAATCTTAATTATAAAGGAAATGTAAAATCAGCAGACAACATATTTATTTTTTATTTTATTTCCCTTCTGAAGTATGTATTGGCAGCTATTAGAATGATCTCCTGAGACGATTCTAATATGCTGTCTAAGTATATTTTGGAGAAAATAAAGAACTGCACATTAAAATGTAGATGTGAAAAAGTTGTGCAACATGTACTAGTGTCTAGTATGTATGTAAAGTGTTATTTGTATTGTCTTACAGTTGCATATACACGCTCAGCAGTGGTATGTTGTTGATACAGCCACCTGACTGGGGGTCAGATGTTACAAACAGTTTGAATTTTGAATTGTTTATATTAAATACTGCTTTTTCTAGATTTTTGTTTCTGCAAATATATTGCTCTATAAATGCACTATATGACTATCAACTTAGAATATAAATTTAATATTTTTCTAACAATTAGTATTTTTTTAATAATCACTGATAATACAGCTGAGAAAGACAAAAAGTCAAAAGTATTGCGGTTTTGAAATAGCTCCGCCCACACCTATTTATAGACCTGCCTGGCCTTTAAGCTAAATTTTCGGACAGCAAACATTTTTTTTATGAATTTGAAATAATGAATGTCCTCCTGTCTGATAATAACACTGTTCGAACTGCAACAGAATTCACTGGCCGCAAACACAGAATTCAGAATTCACTGGCCGCAAACACAGTTGCCTTCGGCGTCTATTTATTAAATTAGTATTTTTTATTTGATTTGAATTCCGCGTGATATATTTTGTGTCAATTTTCAACACCATTTACGGAAAATATTACTGATTTTTTAAAACAATATCGGCAAAACTAAATACGATGATATAATTTTTGTCAACTTTTCAACAGCATTTTACGGAAAATATTACTGATTTTCTAAAAATGTACTGGACAACTTAAAATATGTCTCACGCTTTTAACATTCCGGCCTCCGAAAATCGATTTTTAAAAAAAAATAACCAGCCGTCTAAAGAGCTGCATATAATCGAGAGTGTATCGTTAATTGTCACGTTGTCTCCGACAACGAGGTGTGCGGCACACATCAAAACGATGCGTCAATTTCAAAACATTGCCTCAGGGTCAAAATTTACAGCTGTGCAATGTCAATGATCAACAACTCGTCACACGGCTGCGCGTTATCGATTTTTTTTCCACACAAAGAGACGTGTATTTATAATTAGATCTGTGTAATGTTTCGGGCCAAGTGACCATACACAAATTCATAGCCGATATTAAAACATAATCAATTTCTTTAAATTACGTCTGCAAGTTGACATATATTTCAGAGCAGACGTCATCGTAGTTTGCCGTTATTTATTTCCAAAATCAGTCATATATTCTGTAAATGACGTTGAAAGTCGACAATAAATTAAGACCTAATCAGTACGTTAACTCGCTATTGACGACAACTGACAATCCGATGAGAGTAATACCGTTTACGCGTATCCAATATTAAATACTAGAAAAAGTCGATGGCGCGCCATCGCAATATACCCACTTTCCCCAAATGCTAAGTCCGAAAGGGGGAGGTAATCCATGATGGAGGGTCGGATCAAAAATCCGAATTCACTTTGCGCATGTGCACATGATAACGAAGCTACATAGCAAATATGAGGCGCGTAGGTATGAAGGTGAAAAAGTTTTTCGAGTTACAAGGAAAAAATGGGAAATTCTGAGTCGGAAAGGGGGAGGTAATCGATGATGGAGGGTCGGATCAAAAATGGGAATTCACTTTGCGCATCTGCACATGATAACGAAGGTACATACTAAATATCAGGCGCATAGGTATGAAGGTGAAAAAGTTTTTCGAGTTACAAGGAAAAAATGGGAAAGGGGGAGATAATCCATGATGGAGGGTCGGATGAAAAATCCGAATTCACTTTGCGCATCTGCACATGATAACGAAGCTATATAGCAAATATGAGGCTCGTAGGTATGAAGGTGAAAAAGTTTTTCGAGTTACAAGGAAAAAATGGGAAATTCTGAGTCCGAAAGGGGGAGATAATCCATGATGGAGGGTCGGATGAAAAATCCGAATTCACTTTGCGCATCTGCACATGATAACGAAGCTACATAGCAAATATGAGGCGCGTAGGTATGAAGGTGAATTTTTTTTTCGAGTTACAAGGAAAAAATGGGTGAAAAAGTTTTTCGAGTTACAAGAAACGTGACGGACGTACGGACGGACGGACACCCGTGACGAAAACAATATACCCATTTTTTTTTGCAAAAAAAAGTGGGTATAATAAGCCGTTTCCAATTATTGTTGGGGTACATAATATCATGATTAGCACACCGTTTCACTAAGCAGGGGCTACTCAGGGAATGGGATCATGTGGTCTATTGTTTACACTGAATTAATGGCGGTCCCCATGAGGTCTCGGGCAAATCTTATTTTTCAATAATACGACTGTGGTTTCTTCCTTTTAATGATGATCATGTTCCAGCCGTTAACACTTATTTAGCAGCATTACTTATGTAGTTAGTCTGAACATCCGGCAGAGAAATTTGAATCGGACGGAATCGAGCGTTGTTTAAACTTAGTCCGGTTCATATGCACAGGTCAAAATATGAACTGAAAATGGCGCTTTGTGCGACAGAAATCCGTACGCAGATGAATAAAAAAAAATGTTTTGTTATAAATATCACATATAGCGAAACAGCGATAGCATCTACTGTTTTAATAATATGCATACATATTGGAATTCATTTTTAATAGTAATATACGATAATATGGTTTATACTCCAGCACTACGTTTTAAGGCTGTGTGATTTGCCTCAATATAAGCTGTATTAATTATACCCACTTTTTTAGGGAAAAAGTCGATGGCGCGCCATCGCAATATACCCACTTTCCCCAAATGCTAAGTCCGAAAGGGGGAGGTAATCCATGATGGAGGGTCGGATAAAAAATCCGAATTCACTTTGCGCATCAGCACATCAAAACGAAGCTACGAACCAAATATCAGACGCGTAGGTATTAAGGTGAAAAAGTTTTTCGACCTACGAGGAAAAATAGTGAAATTCTAAGTCCGAAAGGGGGAGATAATCCATGATGGAAGGTCCGATCAAAAATCGGAATTCACTTTGCGCATCATAACGAAGCTACATATCAAATATCAGAAATGTAGGTATTAAGGTGAGAAGTTTTTCGACTTACAATGAAAAATAGGGAAATTCTGAGTCCGAAAGGGGGAGATAATCCATGATGGAGGGTCGGATCAAAAATCCGAATTCACTATGCGCATCCGCACATCATAACGAAGCTACATACCAAATATCAGGCGCGTAGGTATGAAGATGAAAAAGTTTTTCGAGTTACGAGGAAAAAAATGGGAAATTCTGAGTCCGAAAGGGGAGATAATCCATGATGGAGGGTCGGATCAAAAATCCGAATTCACTTTGCGCATCTGCACATGATAACGAAGCTACATACCAAATATGAGGCGCGTAGGTATGAAGGTGAAAAAGTTTTTCGAGTTACGAGGAAAAAATGGGAAATTCTGAGTCCGAAAGGGGGAGATAATCCATGATGGAGGGTCGGATCAAAAATCCAAATTCACTTTGCGCATCTGCACATGATAACGAAGCTACATACCAAATATCAGGCGCGTAGGTATGAAGGTGAACAAGTTTTTCGAGTTACAAGGAAAAAATGGGAAATTCTGAGTCCGAAAGGGGGAGATAATCCATGATGGAGGGTCGGATCAAAAATCCGAATTCACTTTGCGCATCTGCACTTGATAATGAAGCTACATACCAAATATCAGGCGCGTAGGTATGAAGGTGAAAAGTTTTTCGAGTTACGAGGAAAAAATGGGAAATTCTGAGTCCGAAAGGGGGAGATAATCCATGATGGAGGGTCGGATCAAAAATCCGAATTCACTTTGCGCATCTGCACATGATAACGAAGCTACATACCAAATATGAGGCGCGTAGGTATGAAGGTGAAAAAGTTTTTCGAGTTACGAGGAAAAAATGGGAAATTCTGAGTCCGAAAGGGGGAGATAATCCATGATGGAGGGTCGGATGAAAAATCCAAATTCACTTTGCGCATCTGCACATGATAACGAAGGTACATACCAAATATGAGGCGCGTAGGTATGAAGGTGAAAAAGTTTTTCGAGTTACAAGGAAAAAAATGGGAAATTCTGAGTCCGAAAGGGGGAGATAATCCATGATGGAGGGTCGGATGAAAAATCCGAATTCACTTTGCGCATCTGCACATGATAACGAAGCTACATAGCAAAATATGAGGTGCGTAGGTATGAAGGTGAAAAAGTTTTTTCGAGTTACGAGGAAAAAATGGGAAATTCTGAGTCCGAAAGGGGGAGATAATCCATGATGGAGGGTCGGATCAAAAATCCAAATTCACTTTGCGCATCTGCACATGATAACGAAGCTACATACCAAATATCAGGCGCGTAGGTATGAAGGTGAAAAAGTTTTTCGAGTTACAAGAAACGTGACGGACGTACGGACGGACGTACGGACGTACGGACGGACGGACACCCGTGACGAAAACAATATACCCGTTTTTTTTTACAAAAAAAGTGGGTATAAAAAATGGGTATATTGTTTTCGTCACGGGCGTCCGTCCGTCCGTCCGTCCGTCCGTACGTCCGTCACGTTTCTTGTAACTCAAAAAACTTTTTCACCTTCATACCTACGCGCCTGATATTTGTATGTAGCTTCGTTATCAGTGCAGATGCGCAAAGTGAATTCTGATTTTTGATCCGACCCTCCATCATGGATTATCTCCCCCTTTCGGACTCACAATTTCCCATTTTTTCCTTGTAACTCGAAAAACTTTTTCACCTTCATACCTACGCGCCTGATATTTGGTATGTAGCTTCGTTATCATGTGCGGATGCGCAAAGTGAATTCGGATTTTTGATCCGACCCTCCATCATGGATTATCTCCCCCTTTCGGACTCACAATTTCCCAATTTTTTTCCTAGTAACTCGAAAAAACTTTTTCACCTTCATACCTACGCGCCTGATATTTGGTATGTAGCTTCGTTATCATGTGCAGATGCGCAAAGCGGATTCGGATTTTGGATCCGACCCTCCATCATGGATTACCTCCCCCTTTCGGACTCACAATTTCCCATTTTTTCCTTGTAACTTGAAAAACTTTTTCACCTTCATACCTACGCGCCTGATATTTGGTATGTAGCTTCGTTATGATGTGCGGATGCGCATAGTGAATTCGGATTTTTGATCCGACCCTCCATCATGGATTATCTCCCCCTTTCGGACTCAGAATTTCCCTATTTTTCATTGTAAGTCGAAAAACTTTCTCACCTTAATACCTACATTTCTGATATTTGATATGTAGCTTCGTTATGATGTGCAAAGTGAATTCCGATTTTTGATCGGACCTTCCATCATGGATTATCTCCCCCTTTCGGACTTAGAATTTCACTATTTTTCCTCGTAGGTCGAAAAACTTTTTCACCTTAATACCTACGCGTCTGATATTTGGTTCGTAGCTTCGTTTTGATGTGCTGATGCGCAAAGTGAATTCGGATTTTTTATCCGACCCTCCATCATGGATTACCTCCCACTTTCGGACTTAGCATTTGGGGAAAGTGGGTATATTGCGATGGCGCGCCATCGACTTTTTCTAGTTAATACTTATATTCATGCGCTCCATGAGAACATCAACACATTTAAAATATACAAATATTACTTAAAGGAGTACCGATATGATACATTTTAATAATACAAATATTGAGAATACACGCTACAATCGCTTACAACATAATTTATTGATCGAAAATAGTCACTGCATCGTGGCCTATTTGACCGCATTAACTATTGCGCGGGCACCCCACTAGATCCCCTGTTTACGTAGGTAACTGGGGGTGTAGTGGGGTGCGCTCGCTAATACAATGTTTGCGCCTGGATGATACGTTAACAAAATGGACGACATGGAAACAAGCGCGACTTTTAGATATATCTGGTTTCAGAGCACTTTTACAATAAGTTTATTGTTTTAAGTTTTGAATAATTGTTTTTACATGTATATGCTTATAGCTCTAGTAACTGGCCAACGAAGGCTTATTATCCAGAACCTAGGTATATCCACTGTATCTATAGGCTGATAGGACACAGACAACCATTGAACCAAATCACAGGCACTTTATGATATGAACGACAGAAGACTTTACATCATATCCAATTTTACTCCCATATTAAATATCTACAAGGTAGGACACTTGCCATCTTTTCAACCAACGGAAGTGAATTATTTACCTTGGGCCCGGCTCGCCAATTCAGTAATTGTAAAGCGCGCGAAGGCTGGGACCCTGCTGGTCCATATTCTGGAAGTCGGTGTGACGTATCACTAGTCATGTGACCCGATTTTTTTGGGGGATAATTTATACATGTTGCTCTAAAATACATCATTTATATGCCAGAATATTTCACATTTAGAAGTACGAAAATACTAAATGGTGATAAGAATATTTTTTAATGGCCATTTAACATTATAAATCTGCATTTAAATTTCATTTAGTGATTGGAATTTAGTTGTTTGAAGCGTTAAAAAATTATATAGGAAAACGGGCCAGGTTTCCCCCTGCGCTCTTCGACAGGGGAGATAATTATAACCTGCAGGTGCGCGAAATGGACGAAGTCCGACTTCCAAAATATGGCATGAAATCGTACCACTTTCCCTGATGGGTGTGTTTGTGTACTAGTATACAGGTACTACAATTATCTACAATATCAGAATAAACATGAGTATGATGTAAAGAGCGTTTGTCGTTCATACCACAAAAATCCATTTCATTAGATCAAATTCCTGAAGCATGCGTTATATTCAATTTTATAATATCAGTGGTGGAGACGCAGGATCCACAGGGGAGATAATTTGATTTGGCATAATTTGAAATTTTCCACCTACGAATAAGGAAACCTGGTGAAATATATTTATTAGGGCCCTGCCAAGCCCTGAGAATCAGCCTATAGGTTTCGTTCTGTCTGTCTGTCTGTCTGTCTGTCCATTTAATATACACCCCGCAACAAGTTGTGGTCGGGGGGGGGGGGGTGGGGTGGGTGGCTGGTTCTGGAGTCAGGTTGTCCGTCACTAAACTTAACGTCAGAAAATATGTTATACATGTAGCTTCTATTTCCTACATCGAAAATTCTTAATATTTCAGTCATGCATTCCTCTAAGGCTCTACTATCATGCTGTGACAAATCCCTGACCGTCCAGCCCCCGCTGATCCCAAGGTCATGGTCAAATACTTAGTCTCATTACAAAACTTAACATCAGAGAAATATGTTATAACTTCTATTTACTTACATATTTAGGGGCACCTGGGCCCACGTGGGGGGGGGGGGTGTATTCTGTAAACCTCGCTTACTGACAAATCTACAAAAACTGACAAAACTGACATTTACGTCAAAAAGTTTGTAAGAGTTCTCCAACGTGTAATATCTTCAATACTATGCAAATAATTGCTTCAATACTTGGACACTTGAATCACAATTTTGTTAAGTCGATAAGTTTGTAACAGTTTCGCCAGTTAGAGTTCAGTATGCCATGGGAGCATATCCATGTTTTGCAAACTTAATGTCTAGTTGTTGACTGTGGTGTAGCGATATAGTGCAACCTATTGTCTATAAAGGTGGAAAACGTGCAGCCAGGGTAGGGGCAACCCAACAATATGGCATGTCATAAAGTAACGTGTGAAATTGTAGCTCTGAAACATATTGATCTAGAGGTAGTCCCATTACACATGTTAGGACAAATAAATTCATACATTGATCAATTCTGAATTTTGACCTTGTAAATCACAAATTCTCACCCTGATTGTTGTATAAATGCCCATATATGTATTGTCAATGTAGTACATGTATGATCAACGATCAAAATTTATTTCTTTTTCAAACAAATTTTTGCAAATTCAATCATGTATGTGTAATTGCTGTTTTATTAGTTGTAGATCACGCAGGTAGTGGGATAATGACAGCAGAGCATTGGTAGCCAATCGGGTATTCTACACTACCAACATGCTGTCACCAATCACCGTCACCAGATTGTGTCTCGTGACTCGCAGAGGTCATCAGCTGGCCCATATAACTCTGGCTAGAACCTGCAAACCATTCTACGCTCCACCAAATATACAATATGCAAGTTTGAGACCATACATTGTATGCCAAAGAGACGCTTACAGATTATATCACAGCAGAATCTGCACATCTCAACGACAATTACCCAATTTACAACGGTCACCAGTCTTTCACAATCATCCAGGCAGCAGTTATGGACATGTTAATTCCCAGCAGCAATTATTCCATACCTCCGGGCGGAGACCGGCCATCCCTCCCATAATCTGGGTAGCCATTAATATTGTGGGCAGAGTGTCAGCCGTCCTAGTGCCTAGGTAGGTACAGTCGAACCTCCCAGAACGACCATCTCTCTACAACACCCTCTCTGTAACAGCCGCTATTTTATATCCCAAATGGATGATTTCCTCTATATCAAACCCTTGGACTGCTGAGCACGAAAATTGTCGTCTGATGTTGCTTTAGCATTCTTTCTCAATAAAAACATGTTTTGACAGCACTTTAGAATCACTTCCATTGGAAATGATTTTAAAATGCTGTCAAAACATGTATTTGATGATAATTAACGAAGAAAATAAATAAACATCAGACGACAAAATTTAATTCAGCATTAACCTCCCTACAACAGCTACCGGTACCTCTACAACAGCCAGTGTTGGTCTTCCCATGTAGAGAGGTTGCACTGTACATCACTGGC